>CM059556.1:21748127-22062293 GCA_030386875.1 Morinoia aosen
CGAGCCTTATCACGCTCGCGAAGAGGATTCGCTCGTCGGCGTACGGGGCGATTCTCCGGTGCAGTTTCTTCATTGCTTGCTGCAGGAGCTTCGGCGATGTGCGGGACAGGCGTTTGCGCGTGTACTGGCTTTAGCCGGTCAATGGAGACAGATTCTTCGGCACCCGATGGTAGGGTTATCACGAAGTATTTGTCGAAGCGTTCGCGCACTGGATACGGTCCAGAGTACGGGGCTTCGAGCGGCCGTCTAACTCTGTCTACACGTTTCCAGACGTGAGTGCACGTCTTTAGAGCAGGTGGTAAGAAAGATTTACGTTTATCGTGATGCGTGGAAGGCAACGATGTCGAGAGGTCTAAGTTTCTCATTTCCTTTGCTAGCAGACTGATTTTTGAGTTATCGAAATTTTCCGTTTCAGTCTTCTCGATGATCGGCTGAGGGAGCAGAAATGATGCGCCTGTTACTGCTGTGAATGGCGAGTAATTTGACTCGTTAGGCACGCTTCTAATGCCTAGAAGCACGATTGGTAACGCGTCGAGCCACGATTGTTTCCTTGCAACGATTGCCGTTTTGATAGTTCGATGAGCTCGCTCAATCAAACCGTTGCTTTGAGGGTGATAAGATGTAGTACGTAATTTGTGGAATCCGATGAGACGGGATAGTTCGAGGAAAAGTTCAGCCTCAAATTGAGTTCCTCTGTCCGTCACCACGTACAGAGGTACCCCAAAACGTGATACCCAGCCTGCGAGAAAGGCACTGGCAACGGCGGCTGCGGTTATTTCAGTCAAAGGAACAGCCTCGATCCATCTCGTAGCGCGATCGATGCACGTTAGCAAATACCTCATCGGGCTTAAGAATTGTTCACCGTGCCGTTTGACGGCTGGGAGTGGTCCCACGATATCGATGTGCACAGTTTGAAATCGCTCTGATGGTAAAGCGAATTGATTCACTGGGCTTTTTGTGTGTCTTTGGACCTTTGCTTGTTGGCAAGACATGCATTCCTTGCACATTTTCCTGACGCTGCGGTCGATGTCAGGCCAAAAATATCTTGATTTAACTAGTTTTAGTGTGCCTTTGACTCCGGGATGGGATATGCCATGCAGCATTTGAAAAATAGATTCTCTTGAACTTGCAGGTACGAACGGCCTTGGATAAGGGAGCGAAGTATCACACCAAATTTCGAAGTTTTCCTTGAGAGGATAGGGTGTCAATCGTTCGTTATACCGCTGAATTTCTTCGTCTTCTTTTTGTTTCTCTGCTAGGGAAGGCAAATCAAACGGATCGCAATGAACGGCGTTGAGAGATCGAGATAAGCAATCTGCTACAACATTTTGGTCGCCTCTGATGTACTGCACGTCGCTCAAGTATTCAACGAGCACGGAAAGATGCCGTTGCTGCTTGTCTGATTTTGCGGGCTGCTGACTGAAAAATGCAGATTGCAGTGGCTTATGGTCGGTGAAAAGTGTCACTTTCCGTCCTTCGATGTAGCTTTTAAAATGCAGAACTGCTTGGTACGCAGCTAGGAGCTCTCTGTCGAATGTGGAGTAGCGCCGCTGCGTGGCAGTCGGCTTTCTTGAGAAAAATCCTATTGGGATAGGTTCATTATTAACGATTTGGTGCAGAGCAGCACCAATTGCAGCTTGAGATGCATCGGTGACCAAGTGGTAGTTTACGACTCCTGGCTTCGGATGAGGCAAGGTCGTGGATGCGCAAAGATCTTGTTTGATCTTACGAAAAGATTCCTTTGCGCACTCCGGGAGCTCTAGGGACTTTGCTTTTGGGTGGTCCCTGATCAGGTCAGACAACGGAAGTACGGTTTCACTGAAGTTTGGGATCAAATGCCTGTAATATCCGACCATTCCAATGAAACGCCTCAAGGCTTGAGAGTCTTGAGGAATCGGGTATTCAGATATTACTTTGAGTTTGTCTTCAGTTGGAGATATTCCTTCTTTCGAGATTTTAAAACCCAAGAAGTCGATAGAAGTGCTGAAAAATTTACATTTATCGATTGAAATTTTCAAGTCATGCTTGTCGAGAATTTCAAAAACTGCTTCCAGGTCACGGGTATGCTGCGCTGCAGTTTCTGAAAATACTAGAATATCGTCCAGATAAATGAAAACACAATTACAGTTCAAGAAGATATGGTCCATGAATCTTTGGAAGGTGGAACCAGAATTACGGAGTCCGAAAGGCATGAACACATATTCGTATAGGCCAAATGGGGTTGTAACTGCAGTTTTGGGAATATCGTCAGGATTTATGGGTATTTGGTGATAAGCTCTGATTAAGTCAATTTTAGAGAAGACTGCCTTACCGTCCAACTGTGAAGTGACGCTGCGTAAAAAAGGTATTGGGTACCTGTCAGGCAAGGTTACTGAATTAAGAGCTCGATAGTCTCCACATGGTCTCCATTCTCCGGGACTCTTCTTCGGTACCATATGGAGAGGAGACGCCCAAGGTGATTTAGACGGTCGAATTATGCCTGCTGAGAGCAGATTCTTGAACTCGTCTTGTGCGGCTTTTAATTTATCAGGCGCTAAATTTCTTCGCCTCGAATACACAGGTTTGCCGTCTTTCGTTTCGATGTGGTGGTACACGTCGACTGTTGAGTTAGGCGAGGTGCTGCGAGGACCGGTAACGCTTGGGAATTTCTTCAAAACAGGCTTGGCGGCTTCAGGTAAGTCTTCAGTGTTGTTAATTTGTATTTGAGACACGTCATCTACATTTTCTTCAACAGTCATTACAGAGTTGGTAGTTAGGTCGCACAGTTTACGTTCTTTGCAATTTACGCTGAGGCAAAAATGGCTCAGAAAGTCTATTCCAAGAAGTGGCTGAGTTGTCTCAGCGACTACGAACGTCCATGCGTAGGAGCGTCTGAGCTGCTTGAAAGCTATGTTCAAGCGCGCTTCTCCCAAGACTGGAATAGTTTGTCCGGATGCAGAAGTTAGTTTGACCGCACAGGGCTTCAAAATCATGCCTTTGGCAAAGCATTTAGGTAATATTGATACAGAAGCACCTGTGTCGATGATGAACGAAACAGAAGCAGAACCTACGGTGGCGACAACCTTAAGAAGTGGCGAGCTGGTTACTGCCATGACAACTCGCTCCGTTAGTTTCCCTGGTGCGAGTCACGTTGTG
The DNA here is from genome assembly GCA_030386875.1 of Morinoia aosen. NCBI lineage: Eukaryota > Metazoa > Arthropoda > Malacostraca > Amphipoda > Talitridae > Morinoia > Morinoia aosen. Next base: position 21,751,263 of record CM059556.1, read on the forward strand.
GTGAGGAAGAACGAGATGAAGGTCTGGATGAGGGCTGCATTTTGCAATTCCCTTTGTTAGGAAATTTACACCACGGCTTGCACGTCCTGGCTCTATCTGCGTAGTACAGATGGCTTCTGCACACTTTAGGGCGTTGATCTTGATGAAATGGTCGTATGCCAACAGGGATCTGGTCGAATTTAGCAGTTTCTGAGTGATGCGTTTTAGCAACCTCTCGCGAAAAGTCACGAGACTTCCTTTGTTGATAATCGACGTTGTGAACTTGCGTGTGTAGAGGCATCAAATTGTCGGCCAGACTGCCCAGTTGAGAAAGAGTCAGCTCTGTTTGAGCCGCAACTGCACTAGCAATCGTAGAGGGCAGCGACTGCACAAACTTGTGTCGAACGAGGTCGTCTCCAATTTTCACTTTAGCTGCCATTCTCTGAAGTTCACGTAGATACGCTGAGGGTCGGCCAGTCATCACGGTTGTTGAGATTAATTTTTCAAATAGTTCCGGCTTTGTTTTCTCATAATAGGAGACAATTTCAGCACAAAGCTCGTCATATTTTTCTTTCTCAATCAAATTAGGCGGAACCTGGTCGAGCACCTCAGACGGCAGAAACGACAGCGCGTAGTAAAACTTTGTTTCACTTTGAGTTATGTTTCGTAGGCGAAACTGAGCGTCTAGGATTTTGAAGAAGGTGGCAGGTGAAGTTTCGGAAAAAGTTGGTGGCTTTAACGCCACCCCGAGCGCATGCTCGCTTCCACCCTCTGCCATAGTTGATAACTTACTCTGCCTGGCTGTTTGGTTGAAACAGCCTTTGGCTTGTTGAAATAGGCTTTCTCTGCCTGGCCGTTTGGTTGAAACAGCCTTTAGCTTGTTGAAATAGCCTTTCTCTGCCTGGCCGTTTGGTTGAAACAGCCTTTGGCTTGTTGAAATAGCCTTTCTCTGCCTGGCCGTTTGGTTGAAACGTCTGGGGGTCACCAATTGTGGGGGGGTTAAGTCCGTTTAATGACTAGCCAGGCAGGATAAATGATTTGAATCGAAATTCCGTCCGCAAACCGAAACCTGAAAGGATCAAGTTCGGCTTTTTATTCCATGCGCCTTACAATCGAATATAAACATAGTACAGTACGTCAGAAAAAAAATGTGAATTACATTAGAAGGCAATACTGAATACGAACATGATTTAATTATTCAATAAACAGAAATGATGCAGGATAACACTCACCCTTTAAACAAGGGTTTTCAGGGCGTAAATCGATACGGAAAGAAAGTAGTGGAATTCTCAATTAATTAAGTTTACCTAGTCTGAAATAGAAAAAGAAATGCTATGAAATAAATTATGAAATCTTTCTAATTCTACAGATAAGTTAGAAGAATTTTTAGACGTTTAAACAAGATAATACATTAAACAATTTACTAATGGTATTAAGCGCACACGATGCTCTACCGCCCCTAACTGACGAGGTAACAGTCTTTGTATCTTACGCCTAAATGGCAAGTGTTGCCATACACTACACTATCAGAGGTTTTTTTATTAAGCAAAAATTAATAAAACTCGCTGAAGGAGCGCCACAGATGACAATACCCTTAAGGCATTGTACATCCAGCGCTTGCCCGTACGTCTGCAACCATTTCTCCTTACCCAAAATTCCTCCGTGAATCTGGACGGTCTCGCAGAATTGGCCGAGAAACTTCTCGCCTGCGAGACCTGGACACCGAATAGTTCTGCCGCTACCCCAATAGTCAGTCAAACCAGTCCAAGCGAATCAGACAGATTGTTGCGGGCGTTAGTTCAGCGAGTTGGAGCACTAAAAGTTGCCACCCAGCAAGCCGAACACACGGAGAGAGTTCATGGGGTCGCACACCAAACAGCGGCGTATCAGAAAGCCGATAATTCCCCAAACATCGTTCCGTTTGACAGACAAAAGAGGGGAAATCGTTCATTTAAACATCAGAGGGCTGGTAGTTCAAATACCGTTCAGGGTCCAGATTCACGAGACAATCTGGAGGAGGAATGGTGCTGGTACCATAGAAAGTACTTGCACAAGGCTCGCAAATGCGAGTTGCCGCAGTGTCCCCTATACGTACTACTTTACCCAAAAAACGGGAACAGCGCGGCGTAAATGCGAGTCAGACGTCAGCGCCAAATCAACCAAACTCTACTCGCTGCCTTTTTCTCCCTGATCCGGCTACCGGTTTTCGATTTTTGATCGATACCGGGAGCTCGGTAAGCCTAATTCCGGCAACTGACAGAAACAAAAAGATTCAGGGTATTCCCAACTTGCGTGCTGCAAATGGCACTCCTATGCTGTGTTACGGCACAAAAACCTTGATGTGCTCCCTGAATCTCAAACGTACCCTCAAGTTCGAATTCATAGTGGCTGATGTGGAGACGCCCATCATTGGTGCTGATTTTCTTCAGAAGTTTGCATTGGTGGTGGATTTGAGAAACGGATGCTTGTATGATAGCGAAATCCGAGTGCAAAGACCCCTTAGTGCCGTCGATATGGTGAACGTTACGTCAAGCGTCTCTCCTAATTTAGACAGCACATGCCCCTATCAACGAGTGTTGCTTGAATTTCCTTCACTCTTCCAACCTAACGTAACTGTGCAAAATAACACGCTGACGCAACACCACATATCGACGAGCGGCCCCCCTGTTTACGCGAAAGTAAGGCGTCTGCCCCATGATCGATTGCAAGAAGTAAAAGCTGAATTCACAAAAATGGCTGCTGAAGGGGCAATTCGCATCTCGAAAAGTCCCTGGGCCAGTCCCTTGTTGATTGTTCCCAAAAGTAATGGCGAGCTGCGCATTTGCGGCGATTACCGACACCTAAATGCCGTAACTGTACCCGACAGATTCCCTATACCTCACCTCCATGATTTCACTGCAAATCTGTCAGGGGCTAAAATCTTCTCTACCGTGGGCCTGAAGAGAGCTTTCCATCAGATTCCAATGGAGGAAAGCTCTATTCAAAAGACCGCTGTCTGTACGCCGTTTGGCTTGTACGAGTACCTTCGTATGCCGTATGGCTTGCGAAATGCTCCGCAAACCTTTCAGCGGCACATGACTGAAGTCCTTTCCGACCTCCCGTTTTTGTATTGTTACCTCGATGATGTGCTTGTGGCTTCGGGGACGCCTGAGGAGCATGTGCATCATCTGAGGGAGCTGTGCAAACGACTTGCGTCGCACGCTCTGCTGATTAACCCAGCAAAGTGTGTAATGGGAAAGAAGGAACTGACTTTCTAGATCACCACATTTCCGATAAAGGCATTAGGCCACTTCCTGACAAGGTAGAAGCTATTCGGAACTTCCCAAAACCATCTACACAGAGAGAGTTGCGCAGGTTCTTGGGATCGATGAATTTTTACCACCGATTCCTAAGGAACTGTGCGGCGACTCTTGCACCACTCTCCTCCCTCATTAGAGCCAAAAAACGAGGGAAGTCGGTACTTATTGAGTGGAATGGAGAGGCTGAGGAGGCATTCACTAAGATAAAAGAGGAACTAGCAAATGCGACGGAGTTGGCTTACCCACACCCGAACGCAAAACTCAATCTATTAGTAGACGCGTCCGACCTTGCTGTCGGCGCGGTACTACAGCAAACCGTTAACAATGACACGTCACCATTGGCGTTCTTTAGTCGGAAACTTTCTCCCACCGAACAACGCTATAACACGTTCGGGAGAGAGCTTTTGGCGATCTATCTCGCCATCAAACACTTCCGCTATACCCACCCTTGAAGCACGTCAGTTTACGGTATTCACCGATCACAAACCTTTCATTAATGCCATAAGAATGCCTCCTGACCGCCACTCCCCTCGAGAAAGTCGGCACCTGAGTTACATAGCACAGTTCACCAACGATCTCAGGCACATTAAGGGGGACGAGAACACGGTCGCCGACTGCTTATCGCGTGTGCACAACGTGGTATTAAACCCGTTGGCGCCCGAGCTCCGACCTTCTGTGCAAATGATTTCGTTGACCGATATCATCGCCGAACAAAAAGCCGACTTGGAGATCCAAACCTTGATTGAGTCTCCTAGCTCGTCCTTAAAGCTGTCACTCAAAGAAGGTGCTTATTGTGACGCCGACCGTCCTAACCGATACTTCTTGCTAAATAAATTGCGTCTTCCCACCATCAAACACTACCATGATCTCGCCCATCCCGGAACAGATAGAACCTTCCGCTTAATCGCAGATCGTTTTGTTTGGCCCGGAATGCGTAGGGCCATAAGAGAGTTTGTTCGCAATTGCCCAGATTGCCAAGCTAGCACAGTCACTCGGCACAACAAAGCCGCCATTCAACCTTGCGCCTTCTCCGGAAACAAATTCGACGCGGTAAATATAGACATTGTGGGCCCCCTTCCTAACTCTCGCGGGTACAGCTATTTACTCACAATGATAGACCGTTTCTCCCGTTGGGTCGAGGCTGTCCCCATTGCTAACATAACGGCAGAAACCGTAGCTCGAACTTTTGTAGAGACGTGGATCTCCCGCTTCGGGGTTCCTTTGAGCATCACGCATGATCGTGGTGCTCAGTTTACTTCCACCTTGTGGTTAGAGATCTCCAAAATCTTAGGTAGTACCAATATCTCGACCACCGCCTTCCACCTTCACTCAAATGGACTCATCGAGAGAGTCCACCGTGACCTCAAGGCGTCCCTGCGTTTTTTACGGTGTCATGATGACTGGGTCGATCGCTTACCTGTTGTATTACTTACTCTGCGGAATTTGTTTAGGCAGGACCAAAAGTGCACGTCCTCCGAACTGCTTTACGGGAAGTCCTTAAGATTTCCCGGAGATGTTATTGATCCCGCTTACCAAATTGATGACTCCCCCAGTCGAATCACTGATTACGCGGCACGTCTCAAACGCGCAATGCGCGAATCGGTTTACCAACCGCCTCGCCCGCCTTTGCCATCTGAAAGCCTTGACCCCTTTTTGAAGAACTGTACACATGTTTACGTTCGGGTGGACGGTGTAAAAACCCCCTTGCGACGTCCCTATGATGGCCCCTACAAGGTCCTAAAGAGGACGCCTAAGTATTTTGTAATCGAAAGGGGTACCAAGAGCGACAGTGTTAGCATCGACCGGTTGAAGGCGGCTTATGTTTCCGCCCCTGACAACCTTTCCATCACCTCTCATGAGTCACAACCCAGGCTGCAAATTAGCCACAGGTCAACACCTGCCGAGCCCACTAGTTTGCACTTGTCTGTTTTGGCTAGGACTCTTCCTCCCACCATGGAGTGCAATGAATTCGTCGTCCCCCTGAATACCGTTCGAAGAACGCTGTCGGAACCTCGTAATTCGGGTGCTCCCAATTCGGTTGATGCTTCGGGTACTGTTGTTCCCCATCACGAAAATGCCACAGATACTATTTCGTTGTCCCAGTTGGGAATCCTAACGTCAACTTTCACAGCTCCACAGCTTAACCCTTCTACTGCCCCCGAGCGCTGTAGCAGGTTTGGCAGACCTTGTCGTCCACCAGCCCGTTACGCGCAGACTTAGGGTGGTGCCCTCTGATCTGTCAATTTTTCTTCTATTTTCTTCTGTCAAGCTTTCTGTTGGGACTTTCATTTCTTAATTCTTTCGAGCATCTTACAGGTAACAGCTTCACTGTTACCAGACCTTTCGGTCTACATGCGTTGAGGGGTAGCTGTAGTGAACGCTTGGGACTCATTTCATTTGAATTTATAAAAACGTTAAAACGAACATCCTAAAATTAAGTTATATCAATGCAATTAGTTTCATAAATTTACAAACCTGTATTTATTCGATAAAATCCAAAATTTTACCAAAAGTGTGTTCCGAAAGAAAAACACGATTCTGGTCACGTATCTACGCCCGTCACTTCTGATTAGCAACACTGCCCTAGCCATTTTGAGTCGGAACGCATTCTGACTCTAGCTTTCTTGTGTTTCGGTTCTTGGTGCTTCGCAGCGACGGGTGAGACTAGATTTTGTGTTAAATTCTGTGGAAGTACAGCTTATCTGTTATTTAACATATTACATCCTCTCCTTCATAATTGTGTTGTCCTTAAGAAGTGTTTCATTGTGCCTAAGTATTATTCTGATAGCGTAGAAGTAGTGAGCAAACTTAGGAACATTCTCCTCCTTTGTTTTAGTCCGTGCAAGCGCTTATGCGGGCGCATGTTTTCAAGCTTACTGCGCCATCTTGTCATGTTGGTGTTGTCCTTTTTTGTGTGTTTCCAGCCTCTGAGTAATCTTTGTGTTCTCAATTAATGTATTTTTAAATTAAGTTAGGTTTCGAACCAATTATAAATTCTTTTAGTTTTCACAGCTGTATATTTAATTAAGTTAGGTTTTGAATTAATCATAAATTATTTTAGTTTTCACAGTAAACGTTTAAGTCCAAAGAAACAGCTCGGTTAGGATATCGTAGCCAATAGTGTTTTCATTGTCTGTAGTTACTCGTTTCAAGTCAATTCACATAAATAATTGTTCTGTAGTCTTGCTCAGAATTATCCCATTACCTGATTGCCTGTGACAACTTGTGTATTAATAGAACATGTATTCATAACATAGTCACTTAATTAACATTTTTACTATTGCTTTTTGTGACTAATTTGTGTATAATAATTTTAGTATTTAGGAGTTACCTGACCCAGTTGGATTAGGGTGATTTGTGGTTAATTCCTGAAAAATCTCTGAATATTCTAAATTCCAAACTCCTCAAATTTGAAATCCAAACTTACTTTAGTTCCCTTGGTTGGTGTTAATTTTTAGCTAACCGGGAGTTGCGTGCGGTCATTTGTATACCTATTCCTTTCTTTTACCCCCTGTCAATGTCGGGTTTACTTCCAGAGGTTGTTGTTCAATTTAATGAATAGGATGCCGTAATTTATTCTGATATGCGCCATCAGGATCATCGTTGTCTGACTCTCTCTTGAGCCCTGAACTTCTTTCTTAACTACCGGGTCTGTGCACTTGGTGCATAGATTCTGTGTTCCTCTACTCTTTACTAAATGGTGCCTCCCTCCTTCCTCTCTTAGGACACCCTTCGCGTGCAAGTCAGAGAGGCTAGAAACTTTCTCATATTATAATAAGAATATTAGTAATAATAAATAGGCTGTATGTGCCTCTCTGGCACGATTTCTAGCATAAGTCAATTGATCCTCTTGATAACTTAGAGCAACCTTATGGCCGTTAATACTCATTTGTAACAGCTTAAGAGTCTCACCCAATTCATGTTTAGACACCCATAGGATAGTGATAATGTTCTTAGTGGTTCCTTGTATTTTTCCGGATGGGTTAAGCTAGCATAATCCAGCCAACTTAAACCTTAGTTATGGTTAGTGCAGGCAGCCCTTGACTGTTGCTTAGCGTAAGTCGTTCTAATTAACCACGGCCAATCTTAAGGCACTCCTTGTAAATAGTAAATACACCCGAGATTATTCGGCGGCAATAGCCTTGATTCTTAATCAAGCCAAACTCCCTTACGTTGCCTAGCCAGTAATACTCTTTTATCTCATGGACTGATCTTGCACTCCATGTCGGAGGCAGTTTAAGATACGACGTGTCACTTCTAGTAGTACCCCGAGCATAATCGTGTGTAAAGAAATGGGGAAAAATGGCACCTAAGGAAATTTCATGATTGTCCATTCGATGTACTTAAGATTGCGACTGCCTCGGCCGTATTCGGGCGCCAGAATTACGACCGAGGTACCAGCATAGACTCCTCGATTCGAGGCAATTATGTAAATCGGCAGGAGCTCGCAGCCTGGCCTGTGTAGCGACTGTCTCTCCCTTGTTTTATCGTGCTTGAACAAGTAACCCAAGTCCTCTCTCCCGTACAGAAGAACCTACGAAGCGACACACAAACACCACCACCAACCCTCAATTGTGACGTTCCTCAGAACCACTTGAGAACGTCCCCTTTGATTCATTCGGAACGTTCTCAGAACCACTTGAGACGTTCCTCAAAGTCATTGCAGCCAAACGGCTAACAATCATACCAATTGAGCCACAAGGCTCACATGCAGAAACTCCTACGGGGACTGCCTCTTTCGAGATACCATAATTGTAACAATTATCTCCGCATCTGCGGATAGTTATACCAATAAGTCAAACAATTATCACCGCATCGGCGGATAGTTACACCAACCATACATTCTCGCCTGGATCCACAACGGATTCCCTCTAGCCACGACACCTGCTAGAGTGCGTCACCTTACTGGACCCGGATCTTCTTCCACAAGAAGTGGATCCTTCCCACAGTTGCCGTAGTCACGGCACCCAGAGTCAACTAATAATGCAGAGGCGAGAAGTAGATGTCGTGTATCATTGCCCTACGGAGGTTTAATTCGTGCAAGTCGATAAAAATTAGGTGCCAGTAGAGCACCCGAGTACCTAATCCTTCAGAGTCAAAAGGGCCAAGAAACATTCATGATTAACACACAAAGAAATTGTATTTGTTGTGCCTAGCCATAGACACAAGAATACTGGTGACCCTGCCCAAAGTTCATAACGTAATTAATTCTCATCACTAAAACCAGAACTTCATACTATATAGTAATTAATTCTCATCACTAAAACCAGAACTTCATAGTTCTATTGGACATTAGTCTTCAGCAGTCATCAGACCCTACGACGAACACGAACATAAATAGTGTTTTTCCTAAAAATACCCGAATATTGCAGTTGGTAATTGCTTCACTTAAAATTGCTATATTTATAAGTTCATAAAATTTTAACTGTACATTAGCCAACTAATAAAATACGTCATTTCTCTTGATCACAGTCAGCGTGTGAATATGTAGTGCATAATTCTCACACTTCTGTGACTTTAGATTTTCTGAAACGTAATGAAATCAGTTATCATATACGGGCTTGGAACAGCTTAAAATCTACTCAAAGGCTTTATTGACTCAGTAATATAGGAATTGAAAGTAATAGTAAAAATGTTCTCCCTAATGATTCTTCAACCAATTAAAATATGAAATAAGCTTATCAGTGAAACTATCATGAAATTTATTACATTGATATTTTTCCAACCATAAAATTACTTTTTGACACGACTATTGTCTACTTTATATTATTTGTGAATCAAAATAGGAATATTAGGTTAAAAAATGTTTAAAATTTAAGTTTACCAGAAGATTTTTTCAGTTTCTTAATAAATTCTTTTTCTTACTTTTCTTTCTTCATCTCTTTAACTGACAAACTAGCTACTCTTAATATTCCTGATTAATAGGTGATGTTCATATTTAAGAAGTAATGGGTATATACTTCTTAGGTAATTTATAGTGGCCTGAATCACCCTTCAACACGACACAGCCTAACGTTTTCTTCGATCACTCGAATAAAAAACAAGTGTTGGGTTAACAACTATAATTCCTTCTCCTATGCATTCAATCCATTTAGTTATTGTTTTTTGCTTTGCAGTTTCATTAACATTTTATTCATTGCATAGTACTGTTTATTACATTAATCAATTTTCATCTTTTTTCATACGGTGGTAATTCAATTCAATATCCATCAAACTCCTCTTTATATGTTAATCATTTCTAGTTTAGTCACCGATAGATTCCAACTAGTCTAAGTTTTCAGTAATTGTAAGATGTGTAGTGAACCCTTATCCCGCAACTCAGTCGAAATTTCGAAATTCTCAGAATGATCATCTAAAAATTCAGTAAAATAAATTCAACCATTAGCATAAAATCACATTACGAAATTCACTAATCTCTATCCTCAATTTTATTATTAAAATTGTGTAACGAAAAATTCAATCTCTAAGAATTCACTTTTGCGTCTTAACGGAACTTCCCATGGACGCGCGACAGCAACATCGTATTCGAACTAGCGCCCATTTTCTCATATCATTCAGAGCGTGCATATCTCGGTGTTTCTGGCTGGTGAGACTAAAATTCAGGTTTTTGTGTGTGATAATCTACGGGTAACTATATATATACATTATATGTCAATTGTCAACACTATTATTGTGTAAATAGTAAGCAGAATTGCCTCAACTTACCAGTGTCTTAAATGTTAGGATTTCTTGCCCAGAACTGTGGTTCCCACAGGGTATTTTCTCTTGGGTATTGATGTTATTTTTTATCAAGCTAAAATTTCCCCTTTTTGTTTTTAAAATAATTTTTATGCCAACATTTCAATATGATATTTTTTATCAAGCTAAAATTCCCCTTTGTTTTAAAACAATATTCATATGTCAACATTTCAATATGATGTTATTTTTTAAGATTAGAATTTCCCCTTTTGTATCAAAAATAATTTTTATATGCCAATATTCAATATGGTGTTATTTTTGTGATCAAGTTAGACTTGCATCCATTATCATTTATATTCTTTACAGCTGTATTTTCTCAATGCAGCTAGGCTGGCATCTATTATCATTTTTAATCTTTACAGCTGTATTTTCTTAATGCAGCTAGGCTGGCATCTATTATCATTTTTAATCTTTACAGCTGTATTTTCTTAATGCAGCTAGGCTGGCATCAATTATCATTTTTAATCTTTACAGCTGTATTTTCTTAATGCAGCTAGGCTGGCATCAATTATTATTTTTGATCTTTACAGCTGTATTTTCAATTAAGTAGGGGTTTTGATATAATTACATTGTTTTCAGTTTTTTTAACAGTCAACATTAAAAACCATTCTTAACCAATTTTGTAGTGAATCTTTGTTGTGATGGTTAATCAGAACTATCCTTGTAAATACCAAGCACATTTGACCGCCTGTTTTTCCTAATAGAATCAGTATTTATACATTAAATATTAGTGATGTTTTTTTTAGGGTTAGTTAGATGGTAATTTTATAATTTTTAGTCATTGTACATTGATTCCTAGCGTGAATAACACTTAAGTTATGCACGTAAAAATCAAAATAGTTTATTACTTCAGTTATGTTACTGGGGAAACATTTTTCCTGGTGCTAAGCTGAGATAGTTGTAACCTTACTCCGGAACTTCTTATATAGAGGTTTCCCTCCTGCGTTTCTATTGTTTAGAAATTCCTTATTAATTTGCATTAGCAGATGCTGTAGATATTTTTACCATTAGCTATTAATTAAGTGAGGCAGTATACTCAGTTCACTGCTTATGCCATCTTAGTTTCGCCAGGCAAAGTTTTGCCTGTGTGAATTACTAGTGTAGAATTTTTAGCTTCATGCCGTTAGAAATATTAAGCTTAATATCTGGCTCCGAGCAAATTGTCAGTGCTCCGAAGTTGATCCCCGCTTGCACTCCGGCGCCAGAGTGCTGGTGGGGGTCGTTTTTCGAAGAGACTCCTCGCTTTGAGGCGGCATGTTAATGCCAGATTGTTGCAGCTTAGCATGTGTTGATATGTGGTTTCCCAAGATACCGTGTGCATTTTCACCCAGTGTCTCATTCCCGTACAGGAAGCTACGAGACACTTTACATTCCACTGCCACGTCACCTACCTTGCCCGATCATATCAAAAGGGTAAAATAACCCGGTAGCCAGACTTGGCAAAAGAACTGCCTCCTTCCTTGTTTTCATTTTACTTTGTACTAAACACTCAATTACTGGACGGCAAGTGCAAGTACCGCATTCCTCATCCACCTCACTCCGAATTGAGACCCTTTTGGTTACAGCTAACCCAACTGCTGCTTAACCTACAAGTCTATATTCAATCAAAACTGGAGGAATAGCACCTTACCGTCCTCACTTATCAGTGACGCTATTTGCCGTCTCTAACTATTGGGTACCATTGCACACGACCCTCTCCACAATTACACTCCCCACATACCGACGCAGCTGTGAGCCTGTTGCAGTTCCTACTCAAGATCGGACCTCAACATCAGCTCACCCTGAAGAGACCAATCTGCCAGCCACCCAAATAAAAGGCCAGAAATAAATAACCATATCTACTTTCTTGTCCTTCTGATGGTCTAGTCCGAGGTAAAAATTATAGTGTTTTGATTTTGATTAAAGACGCCCGAAATATTGCGTCCGAACCCCCATACTTAACTCCTTCTGAGTCTTGCAAACCCAAAAAATCAATGCGCACTCCCAGTGCGCTGGTGACCCGCCTTAGCATAGAATTCAAACCTGTCTAAAGTAAAACTTGAGTTAAGCCACCAAACTTGAAGTTTACAGATGTATCAATATAACTTTCGCCCTCATCTGTGGGTAGGTCTGCAAATAAATGCCCTAATTAATTCGCAAGTCGTCTACCTCGAGTAGGCGTAAGATAAGATCTTCAGAGTTGGTAAATGGAATCTTGCTTTGCTGTTTACAAAGTAATGATGGTCACAATAAATATTTATAAATGAAGATCTTCAAATGGGTGTGTGAATACATCATGGCTCCTTATACGCCTGTTGTTTTTATGAAATTTTTAGTTCTACATTTATATGAATATTGCGAGCCGAATGTTTGGCTGGCTTCATATCTAATATTGATCAAAATCGGTTGATTATTCATTTTTGCTTCTGCCTATATTTTTTTACTTAAAATTTCAACCCGATTTTCACTACTTGCTACTCTCTACTTCAAATTGTATCATGTTTCGTAAACGTCCTCTCTAACTTACTGCTTCCAAAGACCGCGACTCACTGGCTAAATTTTCTCAGTGTGTTGCATGGAGCTAGGATATACTGGAGGGAGCATAGCCGATTCCAATCGGGTTCAAATCAGCTGCAAAAGTTGGGAGACTGGGACATTGGCAAGGCCCCACACGTGAGCCAACCACAGACGCTTGGCTGAAGTTGGCTTCTCCTCGCCTCCTCACCTCCTCTACGATTCGCCCTCCCATTTTCCAAAGCAAGATTAGTACCGCTCCACAAATCGAAGGATGAGGTGCGCGTGCAAGTCGCTCTCTAATTTGTTATATTCAAGGGCCTGTAATCTTTATAGTTTTCAACTCTAAATGTATCTTTGCTAGTAATTTTGATATTATTAAGTGTCCTCAAGTGAGGAAACACAATTTATTTTCTTTCGGAGTCTTAGAATCCGAAATTAATGATTGATGATTAACTCAACAGCTGGAAGAGCATTCAGCGAGCGTGTGCGCATCCCAGCGTAGTCAGGAGGTAACTAGCTTCCGTGCTGACGTCACACTTGCGAGATGGCTATTGGTTACCACAGGCATAGGAGAAATCTCAAAAACTGGTTCTCTTCACAGACGGCTATGCTCCCTCCATATATCCTAGCTCCATAGTGTGCTGACAAGCGTGCTCACGAAATGACCAAATTTCGCCTGCATGCTTACCTGGATGCATTGAGAGTATCAGTGGGAGTAGACGTACTTAAGTTTAGAGAGCCAGTTTTATTGTCTTTTTTTGTTGATTATTTTCTATTTTTCTCTCTTTGGCGTCTTTTTTGTTTATAACATCTTGGATGATAATGATGTATTTATGAATTTTTTTCCTTAATTATTAACTAGCATGTTTGTTACGCGAGTAATGAACCATTTATTTAGTTATTTATTTCCATTTTCAACTGTTGCCACCGTTATTGGGAATGTTAGAAAGAATAAGAAAAATTAAATAATTCATTTATTCAATTCTATATCGTAATTCATGAAATTATTTAAAAGTTTTCATTTATAACGCCACGTCCTAATTTTTGAAAAAATCCGACGAAGCCTCCTTTTTCATTACGTTGTTAGAGTCATTCTTTTGTCCATAACGTTGTGTCCATAACTCGACATGCTATTGCTTTCGTTTGATGGCATGCAGTTTTTTAATAACTGAAAGCACAAGAGTGCTTCTCTCGAAGAACGATTTTCTCTCCTGGTGTGTGTTTCATCTTTTAAGCTGCGCACACCCTCCCTCACGACAGCCAAACTCAGCGCGCTTGGTAGCGCACTCGCGAGTATGCTGGCGAAGTTTGGCCAATGAGTCGCGGTCTTAATAACAGCTGGATTTTTTGTGGAAACACGTTCTGGATAGTGATTCCACTTTCCTCTAACTGCATACTTAATGGTGCCTTCTTCTTTTCTCTCTTTGGAACGCCTCTGTAGCAATTAGAGAGATTTAAACTAACATTTAATCTAATCTGTATCGTCATATTACAATTTGCAGCGCATGTTAAAATATTGCGATGAAATATTCAAATAAACTGCTCTGGCTCCTAAGTGAAACATGCATCAAATCGGATGAAGGTCTCGATTTATCTCGATAGCAAAAAGCATTTGGTAGAGGTAACATATGCATGATTTTTTTCGTCTGTCCCTATATATTGTCCCACTACGGGTAAATGGTACCGAATTTTCTTTTCTACAAATGATTACATCGTTTTTTATGACTCAGTACCTATCAATCAATAAAAATAAATACAATTAAAATAAGAACTAAAAGCCAATATGGGACATTACCCTGCGTTTCACAAACAACTATTGCACACAGCATAGCATTTAAAAAAAAAACGAAATATACACGCTTCCTTTCATTATTTTACTTCACTTAGTTACCTCTAAAAGTCCACGAGTGTGCTTCTATGATCAGATTAGCTAGTGAGTATTGTGTTTATATATTAAAGAGTACGTTTATATATTCTTCGTAAAACCTAATAACTAAGTCAGTTTCTTTTTATTTTTACTCAAAATGGGGTACCTTTTCACAATAACTTTCAACTTTTAAATATCAGTTCGTTGCTCCTAATGAATAAATGAACTGATGGATCTATGGGAATTATTACTTTCAAGAGGAAATTTGAGGTTTCGAGCTGATCGAGGGTTAGGTAGTACACCTTTTTATCAAATAAAATGCTTTTTTTCTGTTAAGTACCTCCCTTTTCGGTTCACTGCTGTCCTGTTTTTCAGAACCTCTGACTTTCTTCTTGAACTTTCATTTTATTTTCCAACCCTTTATATCACCTTGCCGTTTCTTTGCGCACGGGACTCTGTGCAGGAACACACCGTGTGCATAGAATTCAAGTTTCCTTAACTCCATATTAATTAATAAATAATGTCTTCATCCTTTATCTCTTTGAAGATCTTTGTTGAGGTAATAAAGGCTGAAACTATCTTATAATTAACCACTCATATCAGTTCATTTTAATGTAATTTAGCACGCAAGGAATTTAACTGAAGCATTGATTTTTCAGTTTTATAGAGTTCAAAATGCTGACCTCAGAACATCTTTAAGGCAAACGGATGATCATTTACGTTGACAGTTTATCAATGTAGAACAACAAGACGTTACAGTATGGTATCCTCTATGGCAGAGATGCAAAATAGTGTGATATGTTCGCTTTAAATTCATGAACAGTTTTAGAAGTTTTAATATCTGGAAGTTTTTATTCCTCAATAGAGTTCCCAGAAACTATGAAAGCGTTTTTGCTCCAGGTCAGCTGAACATTAAATATTTTAGACATCATTCCTTCGA
Organism: Morinoia aosen; assembly: GCA_030386875.1. NCBI lineage: Eukaryota > Metazoa > Arthropoda > Malacostraca > Amphipoda > Talitridae > Morinoia > Morinoia aosen. The sequence continues at coordinate 21,766,582 of CM059556.1, forward strand.
TTGAGTAGTAGTAGTAGTAGTAGTAGTAACATAGGTTTGCTAGCGCTTCAGTTCCTTCGATTGAGATTCTTTAGTTGGGAATATTGAGTGGCAAAAATTTGATAATATCTACAGCACTCTGAGGGAGATAGAAAAACAAAAACAAAAGTTGGGCCATTAGAATTTAGAATTTTTCGGGTATTTGTGTCCGGCCAAGACTTTTAGGAAAAAGGCCGTTTGATTGCGTCTCTTGAAATTATCTATGTACATAACTTTTTCATACATTTTTGCTATTTATTTTAGAGATATTGGGGCATGTTTTCCCAAACTAAACTGTGTTTAATAATCCAAACATTAGGATAATATAAGCTCTAATGCAAATAATATAGCTCTTTCATCAAGTGCGTTTTTAACACTATGAAAAAATGTTTGATCTAATCTTAATATTGTTACTTATTGTTCCTACATGTGGTTTGGAAGTCATGTGATCGTCAAACCAAACACCAAGGTTTTTACTTTGTCGACCGTCTCAATTATGTTGTCTCCAAATGTCAGCACAAGTCCTGACAAATTTCTGATTTCATTTTCCGATAAAAAAATATGCCATTACATTTTACATGCGTTTAGTTTATTGCCATTTTGGACATACAACGTTTTCAAGTCCCTTAGAAGACTTTCAGCGTTTACTTGTGTTTCTTTTAAAACAGCGATCCAACTTGAAATAGCAATTAGGACATTGCACTGAAATTTTTATATATGCTGGCGCAGTGGGAAATCAGTTATAGGAAGAGAAAATAATGTGGCCATGGATTAAACTTTGAGGAACTTTGAAGTTAACACATCAACAAGGAAATACAAAGCGTGCAAATAAGTGAAGTAACAAGTGAAGCAATTCCTGTTAGGATTGGCGGGTATGCTGCTAGTTATCCACTTCCAACCCTAATCTTTCTTATGGCTCGATAGTGTTTTCAAAACGTGAGAGAAGGTTAATAAAGCATAGGAAAACTCAGCTCTTTTTTTATTGGAGGAACGCCAGGCGGACTGGCGGTGAGCTTGACTGGAAGACTTGACTAGGTGGAGGCACTCCGTGCCGGCGGGGTCCGGTGAGTTGATGGTGAGATCCGGAGGTACGTGAGAGTGTTTGGGGAAGGTACGGCCAGTTAAGGTAAGGCCTGGTAAGGTAAGGCCTGGTAAGGTAAGGCCAGTTAAGGTAAGGCCTAGTAAGTTAAGGTAAGGCCAGTCAAGGTAAGGCCAGTCAAGGTAAGGCCAGTCAATGTAAGGCCAGTCAAGGTAAGGCCTGGTAATGTACGGCCAGTGAAGGTAAGGGCTAGTAAGTTAAGGTAAGGCCTGGTAAGGTAAGGCCAGTTAAGGTAAGGCCAGTTAAGGTAAGGCCAGGTAAGTTAAGGTAGCACAACAAAAAAAAGAAGAAAGGAAAGTCCAGGGAATAATGTTTGTGTGTGGCGTTGGCGACGTCGTTGAGGTCACGGACGGAGACAACCACAAGCTACGAAAGCTGAGCGAGAGTGACGCCTAGGAAACCAAGTGTCCTGCGTGGTTGTTGCCAAATTCAGAGGCTTAAACACGAAAATGTCAATCCTGACTTTTAATTTTATGCTTTTCGCACAAAAACTTTAAGGATTACTTATTATAAGTAGAAAATAATTAATAGTAATTTAGAGTAAGATTTTTAATGCTAATAATTATTTTATTTAAGTGCGAATAAGAAAGTTTATAATTTTACGCTTTTGTAGCTGATGCTACATTACCCCCCCAAGGCGCAGACCGAAAGGTCGACCCGCTGCAATCATTTGTAGCGGGAAGGAGTTCGAACCACGCGACCATGCCGGGTTTGGCGGTCGGAAAATGTTACTGAGCGGGGAAGTTTCACCGAACGGGTCTGCAAATTTAGATCAGCAAGAGTTCTAGGAACAGGAGTTACTGCAGCGGGCTCGTCTGGTCTCTCCAGACTTGTCGCTGTTTCAGTAAAAGGGCTAGAATTAGAGTCTACGATAGGCTTAGGGATAGGGTTTGAATGTACAGGCACATAGAAAGGATTACGCTCAAGTTGACTAGGCAACAATGCAGCCAACCGAGGAAGCTGAGATGGTAGATATGGTCGAGTCTCAGTAGAAAGGAAGTTCTGTGGAGAGAATGACGAGTTAGAAATCACACTATTATCGGAAGTGTACGCGACCTTTAACCGATCTATGCTCACAGGGTCGGGTGAACCAGATCTGTCAAGGATGAAATACTTGGGCGTCTTTTTCAATATTTTGAATGGGCCATCACAAGGGCGTGTGAGGGTTGGCTTTATAGCGTCTATGCGGACATACACGTGGGTGCACTCTTGCAAAGCAGGATCAAGTTTGTCCTTAGTCTGAGGCATTCGTGGAGCAACGTACTTGATCTGACGCATGCAATCCTTGAGACAGGTTACATATGCGGAACGGTCAGCAGATGAAAATTCAGGCAAAGGTTTTGGGTCAACAATGTCGCCGGGGAGACGAAGTGTTTTCCCATACAACATTTCTGCTGCTGTGCATTGCTGATCCTGTCTATGCAAATTTCGGATACTCAGTAGTACTACTGGAAGTCTGTCAGTCCAATCATTGCTGCAGTTCAGGCAACGTAATGCCGATTTTAAGTCTCTGTGGACCCTCTCAATAAGTCCATTTGACTGTGGATGATACGCTGTAGTGTTTACGTTTTCACACCCTAAAGTGGTGCTAAGTTCACTCCAAAATTTGGAGGTAAATTGTGATCCCCGGTCATGCGTGACACTTAAGGGAACCCCAAATCTGGAAATCCAGTTGCTCATGAAAGCGCGAGCTACAGTCTCAGTTTGGGTATCAGGAAGAGGCACGGCCTCAACCCATCGAGAAAACCTATCAATGATGGTCAACAAATAATACTGACCACGCGATAAAGGCAAAGCACCCACCAAATCTAGGTGTACAGAGTCGAATTTGTGTCCAGCAAAAGCACAGCTCTGTAACGCTGCACGATTATGTTTCACAATTTTGCTACTCTGACATGCATGACAATTTTACACAATTTGCTTGACCTCCTTACGCATCGCTGGCCAGACGAAACGATCCGAAATCAAACGTAATGTACGGTTAATACCAGGATGAGAGAGAGAATGATAGTGAAGAATAGCTACTCTGCGAAGAGTCGCAGGAAGATACAAACGAGAAGGTCGCTCATCATCACGGTGCACGCCGTCAACCAAGGTTAATTTCAAAGAGGAAGTGTTAGAAGGTTTGAGAAGATAGAAAGAAAAAAAAGAAAAAAGAAAAAATGTTTATTTCCAAATTGTCACATGAGATACATGCCAACATATTGGCTTTTAAAAGTTTCTTAAATATAGTGCATCCTAAAACAAATATTCCATACGAGGAGTACTAATTGACAAACCATCCGAGGTGTACAAGTAGATGAGCCATACGAGGCATAATAATAGACAAACTATACGAGGTGTACTAATAGACAAACTGTCAGAGGTGTACAAGTAGATAGACCATACGAGGCATATTAATTGACAAAATATACGAGGCGTACTAATAGACAAACCATTCGTGGTGTGCTAGTAGTCTAACAAAAGTTCTATACCAGGAGTACTAATTGACAAACCATCCGAGGTGTACAAATAGATAAGCCCTACGAGGCATAATAATAATAGGCAAACTATACGAGGTGTACTAATAGACAAGCTACCAGAGGTGTACAAAATAGATAGACCATACGAGGCATATTTATGGACAAAAAATACGAGGCGTACTAATAGACAAACCACACGTGGCTTGCCAATAGTCTATCTCTGTCAAGGGTAGTTGAATGAGAAATGAAAATTATGCCCTAAAAATACGCAAAGCCCTATCACCACCAAAAACATATTTCATATCTTCTGGATATTCACCACATCATGCGGACATGGGTACATGGGATAAAATAGAGATACAGTGTAAGCCGGTTACCACTCATGATTGACAAATATCTACAAAATATTGGTAGAAATGGGTAAACAAACATATATTCAATATCAAAATTCATAGCTTGTACAACATACGGACAGAAAGATAATTTTACTACGATTCATATGCTCAAATTGCACTTTATTTCATTTATTATATATGACATTAATACGATTCACAGAAACGCCCTCTGGGGAAGTGATAGATCTATTTTTGAATCATTTCGCTGTTGCAATAAAATTTATTAACCGAAAGGTTTTTGCGCAAAGAAATGAAATAGAAACATGTATATCTATTTATGTAGATACATATATATACCTACACACGTACACACACATATTAATATATACTTATTGAAAATAAAATATTAGAAAAAAAAATACATATATAAGATAAAAGAAAGAAGCAACCTACCATCTACTACACAGAAAATGACAGCTGAGCTCACTGTAATCCTAAGAAATTTTCGCAAATATAACTAAAAGGAAGAGAAGACTTCGAAAAACATAAAAATGAGCTGTTTTTTAATTTCTTCACAGAAATTTTTAAGAAAAATCAGGTTATAGTCAAGAATCAACACAACTCTTCAGCATTATACGGACATGTGTACGTGGGATAAAATGGACTAACATTGTGGCCGGATATCACATCTGATTGGAGAATATTCACAAAATTGGCACATATAGGAAGATTAGGCCTTGATCCAAAAATAATAATTTTGATTACAGAAATTTAGAGTTTTTTCCGATTTGAAAGTTCAGTGCTAGTGTGCGCTGAACGCACGGAAAAAAAATAAGAATAAAAAGACTAAATGCAATGCTTAAATAACCTCTTTCCCCCCAGCTCAGCCGAAAATCGATTGAAAACATTATGAACTTGTTAACTTCTCCCAAATGGGGAACTAATTGAATTAGATTTTTAAAGGGTTGAATATTGAGGAATTTATCGATTACACCAGGAAGATGTTCTTTTACTACTTTTGGGTCACCAGTTGCCGTCGAACGGCAACACTTAATTAATAAACAAATGACTTAATCTGACTCAGAAGGAGTTATGTGTGGGTAATTCGAGTTGCCTTACTGGCACCTAATCTCACTTGCACGATTGACCTCTGCAGGACAATGAAAGAACTGTTATACTCTCGCCTTGTCTTTTATTTGTTGACTCTGAGTGCCGTGACTACGGCAGCAGTGTGGAGATCCACTTCTTGAGGAAGAAGGTCCGGGTCCAGGGAGTAGTCGCACTTCAGCAGGAGCCGTGGCTCGAGGGAATCCGGGGTGGATCCCGGCGAGAGTGGATTTGTTAGTGTAATATTCCGCATGTGCGGTAACAGTTTTGATAATATGAGTATCTTGAAGGAGGTAGTTCCCGCAGGGGTTCTACCCGTGCCTTGTGGCTTGGTGTGGTTTGATAGCCGTGTGGCTTGGTTTGGTTGATAGCCGTGTGGCATGGTTTGGTTGATAGCCGTGTGGCTAATAGAGTATGTGAATTGTTAATTGAATGTTGGTGGTGATTGTCTGTGTGTCGGCTTCGGAGGTTCTTAAATGCCCGCTCTGGGGCCCAAGAACTAAATCGGATGAACACACAACATGAATGACCAGTCCGCCTGGATGGCTGACTATCGAGAGCTTGCGAAATGGTTCTATGTGAGAACGCGCTGGAAGTTGATGCTCGAAAAATGTTGAAATATTTTGGGTCAACTTTTAATAGATTTCGGGGTCATGTTGAATGAGAATAGTGATCTAAAATGGTAATAATAATTGCGTTAGCTTTATTTAATTTTTTCAGAAGATGGTTTTAATAATTTCTGAAATTTAGACTGAAGTGCGGCTGAGGGCGATCACTACAACATCTTCGAGAATGATTTTGAAATAGCGAGACAACGTTAGCCAAAAATTTAATTCATTATTCATTATTAGATCCTGAAGTTCAGGATCCTCCTTCTGAGTCTTGGAAATATTTCCGAAGGTGATTTCACCACTGGTTTGGACAGAATTGATTCTAGACAGACAGTCAGCGACAGTATTGTCGAGACCTTTGATGAAGCGGATGTCAGTGGTAAACTGACTAATGAAGGACAAGTGTCGAGCTTCTCTTGGCGAATGTCTTTCAGAAGGCATCTTAATCGCTGAGGTCAAAGGTTTGTGGTCTGCGTAGATCACGAACTCCCTTGCCTCTAGAGCATAGCGAAAGTGTCTCACAGACAGACAGATAGATAGCAAGGAGTTCCCTACCGAACGCGCTATAAGCACGCTCAGTGGGCGATAGCTTTTTGGAAAAGAAAGCAAGGGGAGGGATATTAGTACCTACTTGTTGTTGCAAAACGGCACTTACGGCAGTACTTGAGGCATCAACTACCAAACTGAAATCAGCATTAGCAATAGGGTAGGATAATTCAGTCGCGGTAGCTAACTTGAGCTTTATTTCGTCGAAGGCTTTGCGCGCATCCTCCGTCCATTTTACCTCAGTAGATTTACCTTTTCTTTTAGCTTCGAGCAAATCTGACAAAGGAGCTAAGGTTTGAGCACAGTTGCGTATGAAGCGGTGATAGAAGTTAACAGAACCCAGGAACCTTCGCAGTTCCTTCTGGGTCTGTGGAAGAGGAAAGTTTTTGATCACTTCTACTTTGGAAGGCAAAGGTTTTAGACCTAGGCTAGAGATTTCATGACCTAAGTAAATCAGAAAAGGCTTTCCGAGCTCACATTTTGCAGGGTTTACCAGGAGTCCATTGTCGGACATTCTTTGCAACACGACCCTAAGATGGTCTTTATGTAGCTCCGGGGTTGCGGATGCCACCAAAATGTCGTCCAGATACACATAGGCGAAAGTAAGATCTGATAAAATTTCAGCCATATGACGTTGGAATGTCTGAGGAGCATTCGTCAGGCCGTATGGCATCTTTAGGAATTCAAAGAGACCAAACGGAGTGATTACCGCGGTCTTAGCGATTGCGCTCTCCTCAAGTGGAATTTGATGGAAGGCATGCTGGAGGTCAATTTTTGAGAAAATTTGTGCTCCTTCTAAATTTGCACTGAAATCATGAAGGTAAGGAATAGGGTAGCGATCAGGTAGAGTAACGGCATTCAACCTGCGGAAATCCCCGCACGGTCTGAATTCACCGTTAGCCTTGGGTACTAGCAAAAGAGGGCTAGCCCAAGGGCTTTTGGAACTGCGGATGATGCCGCATTCTTGCATGCGCGCAAATTCTTTCTTGGCTAAAGCCAATCGATCAGGCGGTAAAAGCCTTGCTCGGGAATAAACTGGCGGTCCCGTGGTTTTGATATGGTGTTTCGTGCTAGTCTGCATATTTTTAGAAGCTAAGTTAGAATTTGTTAGTGCAGGGTAATCTGCCAGAACCTGCTCGAACATGCACTCTTCCTTGAAGGCGATAGAGGAGGAATGCAAGACATTAGCTCTAGTTATGCTACAAGCGGGAATTGAGATCTGTGTCTCCTCGTCCCTAATTCTACGGTTTTTAACATCTACAAGAATCCCAAACTTCGCTAGAAAATCCGCGCCAATGATAGGCTCTTGGACTTCCGCGATTAAGAAGGTGAAAAGGAAATTTCGCCTCAATCCCAGACTGCACTCTAGTACTCTCTCTCCATAACAAGCTATTGGCGTGCCATTTGCGGCGCGTAGTGTCGCCACTAGGTTATTCTTTTTGTCTTTAGCCGTGGCTGGGATAATTGACACACTAGAACCAGTATCGATGAGAAATCGATACTTGGTAGTGGGATCTACAATGTTCAAGAGGCGAGTAGTCTGGGAATGAGGCAACGCAGTACTCGCTACTATGCGTTGCTGTTGGCGTTTCCCGAAGTCATTTCGGTACAACGAGGACAGTGTCTAGAGGCACATTTGCGAGCTTGGTCGCCGAATTTCTCATGATACCAACACAAGAGACTGTTGGCATCGCGAGAGCGCGATCTAAAGCGGCGGTTTTGATTTGACCTATCATAAGATCTACCTCTATCGAAACGTTGAGGAGGAGGAAAAGGGTGATAGTGATAGGGATAGTCGTAGGCATTTTGATAGCTAGGGAATCTCCCTGGACCTTCTTGGATATGAGCTACACTATGGCCTAGCAGGCAATTCTGGAAAGCTTGCTTTAGGTCTGCGATTTCTTGCTGCATCTTATCTATTGTTGCTGAGGATTGATTATTAGCAGTATTTGCCGGGCTAAAATTCGCAGCTGATGCGTTCAAGGAAGCTACCTGCGGCGTGTGTGTCATGTTTAAGTTGCGCATCACTGTTTCTGTGGACTCTGCAAGCATCTCTAAAGATTGGTCAGGGCTTGCTAACGATAGAAACGGACGGACATTACTAGGAAGTTTATTCATATAAACTTCTTTCAGAAATCCCTCAGCTACGGCAACACCCGCTGCAAGTTTTCGCAACTCCTTAACTAACGAAGTAGGAGAGAAAGAGACAGAAACAGGTGGAATTGCTGACTCATTTACTAACGACCTAAATTTGTCCGCATCGGACATCTGCAACTTTGCCTGTATCTTTCTTTTCAAGATGCCGTACGGATTAACAGCAGGAGGGTTTTCTAGCAAATTATTGGAGTCATTTAATAATTTCGTGGGAGCTGCGGACACAAGGGCATAAAACATATCGTTTTCGTCCCTTATTTTATTATACCTAAATATTGCCTCCACTTGGTTAAACCAAGTGAGGCTGTCTTCTGGTATGAAAGGCGGCAGACTAAGAGGTTTGGTGCGCGCTCGATCTTCATTCTCTGTGTCAGACATGCTAGCAATTTCTTTTATGAATGCGAAAATGAAACTATAACTGCTCGGAATTACGTATTCAACGCCTAATAAATTTTGATATTAAAGGTGTCACAGGTTTGCGTTATTACTTTACCTACTCAATCGATCAATAACGTTGAAAAACGGAAAGAGAGAAAAAATGAAACGAGAAGTTTTACGGTAGTCAGAAATAAGCGTAAACCACGGAAATAGGAGAAAAATATTTTTTTCCTACCTACTGTGGCACATGAAACAAACAAGGACAGGATAGCGCTGAAAAAAAAAATTTTGTTAGAGCTGCTCAGAGAACATTAGCACGGTTAAATCCATAGAAATTCTCAAGGACTACGACATGGGAAACTTATCACTACAATGATATGCCAAAATTATCCCCTCTCACAATTTCTCAAACACTTATCGAGTTGGATAGTTTTTAAGTTTTAAATTTTAAGGTTGGGGTTTTAATCAATGGGGTCACCAGTATTAGGATTGGCGGGTATGCTGTTAGTTATCCACTTCCAACCCTAATCTTTCTTATGGCTCGATAGTGTTTTCAAAACGTGAGAGAAGGTTAATAAAGCATGGGAAAACTCAGCTCTTTTTTTATTGGAGGAACGCCAGGCGGACTGGCGGTGAGCTTGACTGGAAGACTTGACTAGGTGGAGGCACTCCGTGCCGGCGGGGTCCGGTGAGTTGATGGTGAGATCCGGAGGTACGTGAGAGTGTTTGGGGAAGGTACGGCCAGTTAAGGTAAGGCCTGGTAAGGTGAGGCCTGGTAAGGTAAGGCCAGTTAAGGTAAGGCCTAGTAAGTTAAGGTAAGGCCAGTCAAGGTAAGGCCAGTCAAGGTAAGGCCTGGTAAGGTAAGGCCAGTTAAGGTAAGGCCTAGTAAGTTAAGGTAAGGCCTGGTAAGGTAAGGCCTGGTAAGGTAAGGCCAGTTAAGGTAAGGCCAGTTAAGGTAAGGCCAGGTAAGTTAAGGTAGCACAACAAAAAAAGAAGAAAGGAAAGTCCAGGGAATAATGTTTGTGTGTGGCGTTGGCGACGTCGTTGAGGTCATGTAGCATATCGCTACAAAGCGTAAGAATTATGAATTTTCCCATTCGCACTTAAATAAAATTAATCATTAGCATTAAAAATCTTACTATAATTTATTATTAATTATTTTCTACTTCTAATTCGTAATCATTGAAGTTTTTGTGTAAATACATGAGAGATCAAATAATCAATCGACATTTCGAGTTTAGAGCAGCCCGATACGGCAACATCGAGGAGCGTCACTTGAACTGACTCACTCTTGCTTGTGGCTTTAGCGTGCGAACATCATCTCGTAAGTGCAAGTGAAATTCAGGCTTAGAATAGAAAGAAACCGGGTAAAGTATATGTGCCATGTGTTTTTTTTTCATGTGATTGTGTTAAACGTAAAGAACTGCTCAGTGTCGTGAAGTAGGCATAAACGCTCAAATAGTGTTAAGATTCTTAGACTAGCATGTGTTATCTAGAGTGCTAACTCGTTGATAGAGTGAATATTGCGTGTCATTTCCAAATTCACGTGTTAAAAAAATTCATACTAGATATTCAGCTAACGTCATTGCTTTTTTTGCTGCAAAACTTATATTGTGTTTGCCAGTATCACATCGAAAATTTCTCACAAACTGACTCGGGAACGCACGCGGCTAAATCGCCGGCGTTCTTTGTCGATAGTGTGTCTTTGTTGTTTTCAATGGCGAAGCAGATACTGCCGTCTTCCGTCACTACTCCGTGACCATAACTGCACTATAAGCATGTGTTATAATAGTATCTTCTTCCTTTTTTTTTACAAGGCGTACTTGCAGTAGTTTCTCTTAAATAATGTTCCAACGCGAAATAATAATTTAAGACGTCTCCTAATACTCTCGTATGTGTACGAATTACGAAGGTTATTCATATCTATGCTTGCTAAAGTTTTGAGTCGTCTTTTATAGCTCATACTCCTTGAACCTTGCGTTTAATCGCACTTATTTCAATTTAAATCATTTCAATAACGATTTAATTTCATTCTGTTCATTCTTGTGACAAAAATACCCACTACCATTTGCCTTTCGCGAGTGCGCACAAATTATGCCGGCTGCTTGGCGAATGCCGACGTGTAGAGCCGCCGGGTTATTCGCCGCACTTGATCTTCATGTTTCATCTCGCGCACATTTCCTTTCTGTGCAAGCAAAACGTTTAGTGTTTCCTTTTCTTATTATTGGGTATTATTCCTTACCATTTATTAATTGCAACTGATATTATCCGTGATTTTTAGTAGGATTTATATCAATGAAACCTGAGAATTTTTTCTCTGTTATTTCTTGTACAGTTATAGAGACGTCCTAGAGTACTTAAAGAAGCATTAATTCTCTTTATATGAAATTCTTAATTGCTTAAATTCTTTTCTTCTGCTTCTTGAACCATGTCTTGTGAAGTCATGTGTTTTGAAATGGTTCCAGGGATTTGATCCCCGATTTTTGCCCTTAGATAATCACCAATAGTATTACTAAAAAAATTCTTAAATTTTCTGCCTGGTATTTAAAGCAGGAGCAGCTGTATAAGAGTTTTCCTAATTGATTCTGTCCTATTTCCCTACTTTTGGGCTTGACGAAAAGGAGAACTAATGAAATTAACTAGAGTCAAATCTGTAGGAATTCTCGAATTCTGCCGTGTGGGAGTTTTATTATTTTACGATGTGTGGACTGTCAGTGGTGTTCCCTTGGTGTCTCCTTGGACTGTTCATCCAGCTTTTGGACTCCTTGCAGGACCTCAACGTCATCACTCACACCACTTACAACATTCTCCCTGGGCCGCTTTTGGGACTCTCTACTTGGATTAGAATTGGCTATGTTCTGGGCCTTTAGCCTATATATTCTCTAATTACGGGCCTTAATTCTCAACTGCCTAAAATTACGGGCACAATTGAATCAGCCTCTCATTTGCTGAAGTCAGCGTGCCTGGATCTTAATTACTATTCAAACGAAGAGTCATCATCGCCATCAGGCTCGGCACCTTGTGATCAAACTCACCTGCTCCAAAATTAAGCAGGCGTTGCCCACATAAAGAGCCACGCACCGATTGTTGTGCTTATTCAAAAATTGCCCTCAGTAAATTGAATTTTCTGAACACAATACAATTAGCAGGCGTTGCCCACCTAAAGAGCCACGCACCGATTGTTGTGCTTATTTAAAAATTGCCCTCAGTAAATTGAATATTCTGAACACAATACACTTGAAACCTCGTCCACCGGCCGGAGCGACTGCCTCAGGACTGCGAAGTATCTTTCAGTCAAGATCTGCAGGATCAAGTCTCGGCGATCCGCAGGATCAAGTCTCGGCGATCCTCCCGGCTCCTTCAAATAAAACCATACACAACAGCTGAGTCCAAAGTGCCTTATTATCCCTCTCATAACTTTTCCCAGATGCTTGTCGAGGTCTTGTGAGGACTGGCTATACCCCCTCGGTCAGATCCAAACACTGGTGACCCCAGTTAAAATAACCCCTAAGATAAAAAACACTGGTGACCCCAGTTAAAATAACCCCAAAACTTTCTTTAAAACTTCAAAACTATTCAACTCGATAAGTGTTTGAGAGGTTGTGAGAGAGGTTAATTTTGGTATATCATTGTAGTAATAAATTTCCCATGTCGTAGTTTTTGGGAATTTCTTGGATTTACTGTGTTAATGGTGATTCTCTGAGCAGCTCTAACAAAAATTTTTTTTCAGCGCTATACTGTCCTTTTGTTTTATGTGCCTCAGTAGGTAGGGAAAATATTTTTTTTTCCTATTTCCGTGCTTACGTTTCTTCTGACGACTGTAAAAATTCGCGTTTCCATTCTCTCTTTCCCCCCGTTTTCTTCAACGTTATTGATCGATTGAGTAGGTAGAAAAATAATTTTTCTCACCTGCTTTATTTTTGTGCCTACGCAAATTGCCGCATACCGCATAATTTTTTTCTCGTTTCCAATTTCATATTTCCTTCCTTCTGTTTCAACTCTATCTGAATGATTGAGTAGGTAAAGAATTAACGCAAACCCTTGCCACTTAATTCCAAGTCATAGGCATTGATATCTTAATTGTGCATCCCAAAAGAGATCGCTAGCATGACTGAATCAGATAATGAAGATCGAGCCCCCACAAAACCCATTAGGCTCCCTCCCTTCATTCCGGAGGACGCCCATACCTGGTTCCAACAGTGCGAGGCAATGTTTAGGTATCATAAAGTAACTAATAACACTGATCAATTCTACGCCCTTGTGTCCGCAGCCCCCACAAAATTGTTGAATGATTCAAATCAATTGCTCGAAAACCCTCCCGCCTTTGATCCGTACGGCACCTTAAAAAGAAAGATTCTGCAGAAGTTGCAGATGTCCGATGCGGACAAATTTCGGAGTTTGGTAGACGCCTCAGCAATTCCATCTGTCTCTAGCTCTTTCTCTCCCACTTCGCTAGTCAAAGAGCTGCGCAAACTCGCTACGGGTGTTGCCGTAGCTGAAGGATTTCTGAAGGAAGTTTTCATGACTAAGCTTCCACATAATGTGCGCCCATTTCTATCGCTAGCAGGCCCCGATCAAACGTTAGAAAAGCTCGCGGAGTCCACCGAGACGGTGATGCGCAACATTAATTCGCCACAGGCACCGCAAGTTGCGTCCCTGAATGCAGCTTCTGCAAATTTTAGCCCCGTAAATACACAGAATCAATCCGCAGCCACAATAGATAAGATGCAGCAAGACATCGCCGAGATAAAGCAAGCTTTACAGAATTGCAATTTAGGTCAGAGTGTGGCTCACATTCAGCAAAGCCCAGGGAGATTCCAAAGCCACCAAAATGCCTACGACTATCCTTATGACTATCCCTCAAACTATCATCCTTTTCCTTCCTCTCAACGTTTTGATAGAGGTAGATCTTATGATAGGTCAAATCAAGACCGTCGCTTTCGGTCGCGCTCTCGTGATGCTAGTAGCAATTTATGCTGGTACCACATGAAATTTGGTGACCAAGCTCGCAAATGTGCCTCTAGATACTGTCCGCGTTATACCGAAATGACTTCGGGAAACGCGAACAGCGACGCATAGTAGCGAGTACTGCGTTGCCGCATTCCCAGACTACTCGCCTCTTGACCATTCACGATCCCGTCACCAAATACCGATTTTTAATAGACACTGGCTCCAGTGTGTCAATTATCCCAGCCACGGTGAAAGACAAAAACCAACCATTGTTGGCGACATTACGCGCCGCAAACGGCACGCCAATTCCTTGTTACGGTGAAAGAGTATTAGAGTGCAGTCTGGGATTGAGGCGAAACTTTCTCTTCACCTTCCTCATAGCGGAAGTCCAAGAGCCTATCATTGGCGCGGATTTCTTAGCGAAGTTCGGCATACTTGTAGATGTTAAAAACCGTAGAATTAGAGACGAGGAGACACAGACCTCAATTCCCGCTTGTGGCATAACTAGAGCTAATGTCTTGCATTCCTTCTCAATCGCTTTCAAACAAGAGTGCATGTTTGAGCAATTACTAAAAGATTTTCCTGCATTGACAAATTCTAACTTAGTTTCTACAAAAATGCAGACCAGCACAAAGCACTTCATAGAGACGACGGGACCGCCGGTTTACTCCCGTGCTAGGCGATTGCCGCCTGACCGATTGGCGTTAGCCAAGAAAGAATTTGCGCGCATGCTCGAAAATGGCATTATCCGCAGTTCCAAAAGTTCTTGGGCTAGCCCTCTTTTGCTAGTACCCAAGGCTAACGGTGAATTCAGACCGTGCGGGGATTTCCGCAGGTTGAATGCCGTTACTCTACCTGATCGCTACCCTATTCCTTACCTTCATGATTTCAGTGCAAATTTAGAGGGAGCACAAATTTTCTCAAAAATTGACTTGCAGCACGCTTTCCATCAAATTCCACTTGAGGAAAGCGCAATTGAGAAGACCGCGGTAATCACTCCGTTTGGTCTCTTTGAGTTCCTCAAGATGCCATATGGCTTGAGGAACGCTCCTCAAACGTTCCAAAGGCACATGGCTGAAATTTTCTCTGATCTCACTTTCGCCTATGTCTATCTAGACGACATCCTAGTGGCATCCACAACCCCGGAGTTGCACAAAGACCATCTTAGGGTCGTCTTTCAAAGACTGTCCGACAATGGACTCCTGGTAAATCCTGCAAAATGTGAGCTCGGAAAGCCATCACTGATTTACTTAGGTCATGAAATCTCTAGCCTAGGTCTAAAACCCTTGCCTTCCAAAGTAGAGGTGATCAAAAACTTTCCTCTTCCACAGACCCAGAAGGAACTAAGAAGGTTCCTAGGTTCTGTTAACTTCTATCATCGTTTCATACGCAACTGTGCTCAAACTCTAGCCCCCTTGTCGGACTTGCTCGAACCAAAACGAAAAGGAAAATCCATTGAGGTAAAATGGACAGAAGAAGCGCGCAAAGCTTTTGAGGAAATAAAACACAAGTTAGCTTCCGCGACAGAATTATCCTACCCTATTGCCAATGCTGATTTTAGTCTAGTAGTGGACGCTTCCAGTACTGCTGTAGGTGCTGTTTTGCAACAACAAGTAGGGACTAACATCTCTCCTCTTGCTTTCTTTTCCAAAAAGCTGTCGCCCACTGAGCGTGCTTATAGCGCGTTCGGTAGGGAACTTCTTGCTATCTACTTGTCTGTGAGACACTTTCGCTATGCTCTAGAGGCAAGGGAGTTTGTGATCTACACAGATCACAAACCTCTGACCTCAGCGATCAGGATGCCCTCTGAAAGACATTCCCCAAGAGAAGCTCGACATTTGTCGTTCATAAGCCAGTTTACCACTGACATCCGTTTCATAAAAGGGTTGGACAATACTGTCGCTGATTGTCTATCGCGCATAAATACTGTCCAAACCAGTGGTGAAATCACTTTCGGCAACATTGAAAGCGCGCAGAAGGAGGATCCTGAACTTCAGAACCTTCTCAAACCTTCTAACACTTCCTCTCTGAAGTTAACCTTGGTTGACGGCGTGTACCGTGATGCCGAGCGACTTTCTCGTTTGTATCTTCCCGCGACTCTCCGCAGAGTAGCTGTCCTCCACTATCATTCCTTCTCTCACCCTGGTATTAACCGTACATTGCGTTTGATTTCTGATCGTTACGTCTGGCCAGCGATGCGTAAGGAGATCAAGCAAATTGTGCAAAATTGCCATGCATGTCAGAGTAGTAAAGTGGTGAAACACAATCGTGCAGCGCTGCAGAGTGTTGCATTCACAGGTCACAAGTTCGACTCTGTACACCTAGATTTGGTGGGTCCTTTGCCTTTATCGCGCGGTTATTCTTATTTGTTGACCATCATCGATAGGTTCACACGTTGGGTTGAGGCTGTCCCTCTTCCTGATACCCAAACTGAGACTGTAGCGCGCGCTTTCATGTCCAACTGAATCTCTAGATTTGGTGTTCCCTTAAGTGTCACACATGACCGGGGATCACAATTCACCTCCAAATTTTGGAGTGAACTTAGCACCGCCTTAGGGTGCGCAAATACATCAACTACAGCTTATCATCCACAGTCAAATGAACTTATTGAGAGGGTCCACAGAGACTTAAAGTCGGCATTACGTTGCCTAAACTGCAGCAATGATTGGACGGACAGACTTCCAGTTGTATTGTTGAGCATCCGCAATCTGTACAGACAAGATCAGCAGTGCACAGCAGCAGAGATGCTCTATGGTCAGACACTTCGTCTCCCCGGCGACATTGTTGACCCAAAACCTTTGCCTGAATTTTCACCCGCTGACCGTTCCGCATATGTAACCTGCTTAAAAGATTGCATGCGCCAGATCAAGTATGTGGCTCCGCGAATGCCTCAGACTGAGGACAAACTGGATCCTGCCTTGCGAGACTGCACACATGTGTATGTCCGAAACGACGCCATCAAACCTACACTCACGCGCCCTTATGATGGCCCATTCAAAATAATCAAACGCACGCCCAAGTATTTTGTCCTGGAAAGATCGGGTTCACACGACCCCGTGAGCATTGATCGATTAAAGGTCGCGTACACTTCCGATCATAGTGTAACTGCTAAACCATCATTCTCTCCACAGAATTCTCCTTCCACTGAGACTCGATCATATCTACCATCTCAGCTTCCTCAGTTGGCTGCATTATTGCCTAGTCAACTTGAGTGTAATCCTTTCTATGTGCCTGTACATTCAAACCCTACCTCTAACCCTGTCGTAGATTCTAATTCTAGCCCTCTTACTGAAACAGCGACAAGTCTGGATAGACCAGACGAGCCCGCTGCAGTAACTCGTGTTCCTAGAACTCTTTCCGATCTAAATTTGCAGACCCGTTTGGTGAAACTTCCCCGCTCAGTAACATTTTCCACCTGCCGAACCCGGCAGGGTCGCGTAGTTAGACCTCCTTCCCGCTACAAATGATTGCAGCGGGTGGACCTTTCGGTCTGCGCCTTGGGGGGTAATGTAGCATATCGCTACAAAGCGTAAGAATTATGAATTTTCCCATTCGCACTTAAATAAAATTAATCATTAGCATTAAAAATCTTACTATAATTTATTATTAATTATTTTCTACTTCTAATTCGTAATCATTGAAGTTTTTGTGTAAATACATGAGAGATCAAATAATCAATCGACATTTCGAGTTTAAAGCAGCCCGATACGGCAACATCGAGGAGCGTCACTTGAACTGACTCACTCTTGCTTGTGGCTTTAGCGTGCGAACATCATCTCGTAAGTGCAAGTGAAATTTAGGCTTAGAATAGAAAGAAACCGGGTAAAGTATATGTGCCATGTGTTTTTTTTTCATGTGATTGTGTTAAACGTAAAGAACTGCTCAGTGTCGTGAAGTAGGCATAAACGCTCAAATAGTGTTAAGATTCTTAGACTAGCATGTTGTCACGTCGTACAAGACGTGAGGAAATTTGAAGAATTTTGATAAATTCATTGCGGCAACATTCTGCGGATCCGCGCTTCGTCCGCAAGAATGACGCCAACGTTTTATTTGTTTGAAGTGCGTGGGAGGAACAGGTTCCCGGATAATTTTAAGTTCTGCGTTGTTTAGGAAGTGATCTTGAGTGAGAAACCCATTCGATTGACGTGTTACCTCGCTAGCTATATTTTTCGGGTGTTTTCACACGGTGTAGCCAGTAAGCTGCAGTGTAATGCTGGGAATTAGTCAGGTTCTGGTTTAACGGTATTTTAGCTGAACACTGTGATTTTACTAATGAACTTTCCTATCTCTGTTTCACTGCTCTAAGTGATTTGTGTTAATGTCCAAACCTTTTGCTCAACAACATTTACATAATAGCCAAGCCATGTAAGCTATGTTGTCATACATAATATTGTAAACAGTGTCATGGGCAGTAAATGCAACATGGAGAGACTGACATTTCAATGCCTCTTAGTCTACACAGAGGATTACTTGAAGTTTATTGCATTTCATAGATTAACACAAGATAGCAAATTTTATATTTATTTGATAATACAAATCAACCACTGCTTCACTATTGAAAGATTTGTGTACTGAAAATAAAAGCTATGGTGATTCTTCCATGGATTAGACATCAGTTGTTGATAAAAAAATTCATGGCACGTCGTGCCAGACTTGTACCAACTTGGGAACACGATTTTCTTGTCTTTGTATTATCTCTTGTCTTTTTATTATTTATAACATTCATTAATAGAAAGATGTGAACCAAGCAAATTAAATTTAGTCTATTGGCTTCTTACCTATGAGCTGTGCTGGGCAAGTTGCGCCAGTCAGCAAGGTGGAAGCCTAAAGTTACGGCATTCAGTAGACTGAGAATAGGCGCAGAAATTTGAGACCACTAGCTCATATGATTTGTGTTTTCAAAGCGACGTCGACAAACGTGCACTTGCCTCTCTCATTTTGTTTATAATAGAATTTATTGATAATGGTGATTTGATGACCTGAGTGACTTGCCCCTGCTTTAGAGACCTAATTTGCTGTCTCTTTTCCACAGATAGGGTAAAGAAAGCCAGAGTAGGCACTTATTTTGCAGACTAAAATAAGCTGTCACAGGTCTAAACTGAGGGACCTTTCCTCATCGTCTGTAAGTATTTTAGAGTATCCTCTTTCAACTTGTGATGTTACCTAACTCGTCATACCTTTATAGTGTGAAGCGTTCATGTGAAAACTATAAACTTGTTGTGCGATCGTCCACCTTTGTTCAAATAAAGTGCTTATTGACT
The DNA here is from genome assembly GCA_030386875.1 of Morinoia aosen. NCBI lineage: Eukaryota > Metazoa > Arthropoda > Malacostraca > Amphipoda > Talitridae > Morinoia > Morinoia aosen. Next base: position 21,785,503 of record CM059556.1, read on the forward strand.
AATGACCGCTGTGTTAGGATTGTTGGATACGGATGTACATTCATGTGTGTAACTTTGTGCTTCCTTAAAAGGACACTTTGAACATTGGCCGAAACAAGCGATCATGTATTGTTGCCTGGCGTCAGGGATTACGAAGTTCATGCCATGTACATATAAACTATCAAAAGCGTTCTCACCTCACAATGGAAATGCATCGTCCATGAAATTGCGCTGTCTCTTATAGCTGTCATTACACGTATTATCGAATGTAGATCGGGCAGGATTAGGAGTACATTGCCCTCAATCATCCCCCTCGACTAGTGACACGAGTTTACAATATTCGTGTGTGTATATCATAAATATGTTCTTTCTAAATGTGTTACTCGACTAGAGACTTATTTTTCTTCCCCGTCGATGCAACGGAAACCTTTCTTGTTTGTGAACTTATTTCCCAGCCTACTGTCCCTGTGCACCCTGTGCGTAGATTCCACGTTCCCCCAACTACACGCTAGATGGTGCCTTCCTCTTTCCTCTCTTGGGACACCTTTGTCGCGGTCAGGGGAGGCTAAAACTTTCTTATATGATAATACTAGTAATGGTAATGCGAATTGTTGTTGTGCTACGTCGTTAGCAGGGCGGTGAACTCTCTTTTTATGTGCTACTATTCTATGGCCTCTTATGTCCCACTCAGCTATTTCTCGTGTACCCTTGAGGTGTGAGTTACTTTCTTGTTGTGTGGTGCTATATGCATCAGTTAATCATTCGACTATGATCTTGAATTAGGCTTCTCATGTCATGCAATTCGTGGTCCGACTCTGAATCATACCTTTCTGGGCAGATTCACGGAGTCGCTCGGATAAGAAATAAAACCGAAGAAACCTCGAAATTCTTTTGGAACCCTTGCGCCTACCGTTCTATGTCGTGCCGAAGCGAAGATAGAGAAGATAGAAAGTCCGCTAGCGCACGACATAACACATGTGTTATCTAGAGTGCTAACTCGTTGATAGAGTGAATATTGCGTGTCATTTCCAAATTCACGTGTTAAAAAAATTCATATTAGATATTCAGCTAACGTCATTGTTTTTTTTGCTGCAAAACTTATATTGTTCGCCAGTATCATATCGAAAATTTCTCACAAACTGACTCGGGAACGCACGCGGCTAAATCGCCGGCGTTCTTTGTCGATAGTGTGTCTTTGTTGTTTTCAATATCGAAGCAGATACTGCCGTCTTCCGTCACTACTCCGTGACCATAACTGCACTATAAGCATGTGTTATAATAGTATCTTCTTCCTTTTTTTTACAAGGCGTACTTGCAGTAGTTTCTCTTAAATAATGTTCCAACGCGAAATAATAATTTAAGACGTCTCCTAATACTCTCGTATGTGTACGAATTACGAAGGTTATTCATGTCTATGCTTGCTAAAGTTTTGAGTCGTCTTTTATAGCTCATACTCCTTGAACCTTGCGTTTAATCGCACTTATTTCAATTTAAATCATTTAAATAACGATTTAATTTCATTCTGTTCATTCTTGTGACAAAAATACCCACTACCATTTGCCTTTCGCGAGTGCGCACAAATTATGCCGGCGGCTTGGCGAATGCCGACGTGTAGAGCCACCGGGTTATTCGCCGCACTTGATCTTCATGTTTCATCTCGCGCACATTTCCTTTCTGTGCAAGCAAAACGTTTAGTGTTTCCTTTTCTTATTATTGGGTATTATTCCTTACCATTTATTAATTGCAACTGATATTATCCGTGATTTTTAGTAGGATTTATATCAATGAAACCTGAGAATTTTTTCTCTGTTATTTCTTGTACAGTTATAGAGACGTCCTAGAGTACTTAAAGAAGCATTAATTCTCTTTATATGAAATTCTTAATTGCTGTAATTCTTTTCTTCTGCTTCTTGAACCATGTCTTGTGAAGTCATGACATGTTTTGAAATGGTTCCAGGGATTTGATCCCCGATTTTTGCCTTTAGATAATCACCAGTAGTATTCCTAAAAAAATTCTTAAATTTTCTGCCTGGTATTTAAAGCAGGAGCAGCTGTATAAGAGTTTTCTTAATTGATTCTGTCCTATTTCCCTACTTTTGGGCTTGACGAAAAGGAGAACTAATTAAATTAACTAGAGTCAAATCTGTAGGAATTCTCGAATTCTGCCGTGTGGGAGTTTTATTATTTTACGATGTGTGGACTGTCAGTGGTGTTCCCTTGGTGTCTCCTTGGACTGTTCATCCAGCTTTTGGACTCCTTGCAGGACCTCAACGTCATCACACACACCACTTACAACATTCTCCCTGGGCCGCTTTTGGGACTCTCTACTTGGATTAGAATTGGCTATGTTCTGGGCCTTTAGCCTATATATTCTCTAATTACGGGCCTTAATTCTCAACTGCCTAAAATTACGGGCACAATTGAATCAGCCTCTCATTTGCTGAAGTCAGCGTGCCTGGATCTTAATTACTATTCAAACGAAGAGTCATCATCGCCATCAGGCTCGGCACCTTGTGATCAAACTCACCTGCTCCAAAATTAAGCAGGCGTTGCCCACATAAAGAGCCACGCACCGATTGTTGAGCTTATTCAAAAATTGCCCTCAGTAAATTGAATATTCTGAACACAATACAATTAAGCAGGCGTTGCCCACCTAAAGAGCCACGCACCGATTGTTGTGCTTATTTAAAAATTGCCCTCAGTAAATTGAATATTCTGAACACAATACACTTGAAACCTCGTCCACCGGCCGGAGCGACTGCCTCAGGACTGCGAAGTATCTTTCAGTCAAGATCTGCAGGATCAAGTCTCGGCGATCCGCAGGATCAAGTCTCGGCGATCCTCCCGGCTCCTTCAAATAAAACCATACACAAAAGCTGAGTCCAAAGTGCCTTATTATCCCTCTCATAACTTTTCCCAGATGCTTGTCGAGGTCTTGTGAGGACTGGCTATACCCCCTCGGTCAGATCCAAACAGTCACGGACGGAGACAACCACAAGCTACGAAAGCTGAGCGAGAGTGACGCCTAGGAAACCAAGCGTCCTGCGTGGTTGTTGCCAAATTCAGAGGCTTAAACACGAAAATGTCAATCCTGACTTACAATTTTATGCTTTTTGCACAAAAACTTTAAGGATTACTTATTATAAGTAGAAAATAATTAATAGTAATTTAGAGTAAGATTTTTAATGCTAGTAATTATTTTATTTAGGTGCGAATAAGAAAGTTCATAATTTTACGCTTTTGTAGCTGATGCTACATTCCTCTGATTCAGAATAATTTTTTCATGTTATAATTTATTTATTTGGGGAAATTTTTTGATAACCTTGCTATGCAAATGAAACATTTTTAACATTTATAAGGTCTTTTATTACACCTTTAAATCAAATTTGGCTTTTTTATCTGCATATATATGTCGGGTTTTCTCGCCGTTGGGTGGTTGAATGTAAATATTAATTTTGAACGGCAAGAACAACTCGATCAATTCTCGAAGCGTAAGGGAAAAATTATGAGAGGGATAATGAAAAGCGGTTATGGACTCAGCTCGTTTTTAGGTGGAGTTTATTGGAAGAGGAAACCAGGAGAACGGGCTTGGATCTTGATCTCGGAGAGCTTGTCTAGGTGGGCAAACCTTGCCGGAGGACCAGGCTGGCGTTGACGAAGGCCGGCACGCGATGGAGTAAGCAGGGTGAGTGAGTTGTATTTGGGAATTTGAGTTTGGCAATTTGAGGTGATTGAGCGCAGGTCAGTGAATTAGTTCAGGTAGAACTAATGACTCAACATAAGGTGAGGTGGAGTGTGCAAGTTAAATCCGGCTCATGTGAGCAGAAACAAGTTGGCGCATTAACACCGTAGCACGTTAACGGGAGCAAGTAAAATTACTGCTTATGGGAGAATAGCATTTAGCATGGCACTCCGGAAAACCCAGGGAGATTCAATTTTGTGAGTGTTGCGTGTATGGCGATGATGTAGAGGTCCTGCACAGGAGTCCAAGATGCTGGATGAAACATTCCAGGAGAGACATCAAGACATTCCACCACTGACAATCCAAATTATAATGACAACTCTTCCCACACGGAGAAATCCGAGAAACTCCTACAGTTTTGACTCCAGCTACATTAGGATTCTCACTCTTGGCAACTCAAAAGAGATAGGACAGATGTTTGGTTGACAGATTGTAACAGATTTAAACAATAAATAAATTGTTCAATCACTAATGCCTCTGGCTTTAAAATCTGAGTATTAGGTTTTAAGAATTTCCAAGAATAAAGATCGTGATTCCTTACAGAGATTACGGGCAAGTAAACACGAGATCTACGGAAAATGGTGAAAATATCAAGTGACTGCACTTTTGAAAGCAGTAAAAAAAACACATAAAAATCCTAAGTTCATGGATATAAATCCTAAACGTTGATTTCACAGGCGGAAAATACGCGAAGAAGGAAAACACGAAAGGATGAAAGTTCCGTGTGGCGATTTAGCCGGCGACTATACGCGTCGGCCTCAGCCAGAGCCGCCAGCAATTTGCACGCACTTAAGATAGGCAGATAGTAGTGGGTGTTTTGTCACAAGAATGCGATGAGTTAAATTAAATTTCATTGAAATGTTTCTCTATTGAAATAAGGCGTTTACGTAAAGGTTTGCAAGGATATGGAATTAAGAAATGAAATTCCAAAGTTTATCAAGCATAGGCATGAATACTTTTCGTAATTTAAACTACTGCAAGTCGGTTTGTAAAAAAAGAATAAATGCTACTATAACATATGCCTATAGTATTTATAATCACAGAGTAGTGACAAGAGACGACGGTGTGAGGTTCCGCCATTACACAAAGACGCTATCGAACGAACGCCGGCAAATTTCGCCGCGTTAATTCCAAGCAGAGATTATCGTAGATTAGTAGATTATCGAAAAGAAAAAGAACGAGCATGATTATGCTTTGATAATAAAATCATGACACGGAAAATGCAATGCACATCTGGCGCAATATCTTTACGCTAAGTCACGTTGAGAAAAGACAAACAAAGCACTGAATGAGACACATGCTACATCAATATTCCCACGCATAACTACGTAACTTAATAACACTGCACTGTCACTTATTAATACTCACTGACACGACGAAAAGGAACACGATAATTTTCTAACACATTTAAAACTCACGAGAATTTGCTGTAACACTGCCAAAGTAGGACGCCAGAGTAAGAGTGGCTGTTTGAAAGAAGACACGCGCAACTGCGCAGTGTTGCCACCAGAGGGCTTCTCTCTCGAAAAATGTCAAGTGTTATTTTTATTATTTCATGCATTTACACAAAAACTTCAATGATTACGGATTAGAAGTAGAAAATACTTAATAATAAATTAGAGTAATATTTTTAATGCTACTAATTAATTTATTTAAGTATGAATGGCAAATTTATAATTTTTACGCTTATGTAGCGGTATGCTACATTACCCCCCAAGGCGCAGACCGAAAGGTCCACCCGCTGCAATCATCTGTAGCGGGAAGGAGGGCGAACTACACGACCCTGCCGAGTTCGGCAATTGGCAAATGATACTGAGCGGGGAAGTTTCACCAAACGGGTCTGCAAGTTTAGATCGGCAAGAGTCCTAGGAACAGGAGTTACTGCAGCGGGCTCATCTGGTCTCTCCAGACTTGTCGCTGTGTCAGTAAGAGGACTAGAGTTAGAATCTACGACAGGGTTAGAGATAGGGTTTGAATGTACAGACACGTAGAAAGGGTTACACTCAAGTTGACTAGGCAGCAAGGCAGCCAACTGAGGAAGCTGAGATGGTAGATATGATCGAGTCTCAGTGGAAGGAGAAATCTGCGGAGAGGAGGATGAGTTATGAGTTACACTATGATCAGAAGTGTATGCGACTTTTAATCGATCAATGCTCACAGGGTCGTGTGAACCGAATCGTTCGATGATGAAATATTTTTGCTTGCGTTTAAGTATTTTGAATGGGCCATCATAAGGGCGCGTGAGTGTAGGTTTTATAGCATCATTGCGGACATACACATGTGTGCAGTCTTGCAGGGCAGAATCTAGTCTGTCCTGAGTCTGAGGCATTCGTGGAGCCACATACTCGATCCTACGCATGCAGTCTTTGAGACAGGTTACATAAGCGGAACGGTCAACGGATGAAAATTCAGGCAAAGGTTTTGGGTCAACAATGTCGCCGGGGAGACGAAGCGTCTTCCCGTACAACATTTCAGCCGCTGTGCACTGCTGATCTTGTCTGTGTAGATTTCGGATGCTAAGTAGTACTACTGGAAGTCTATCAGTCCAATCGTGACTGCAATTAAGGCAGCGCAAGGCAGCCTTGAGGTCTCTGTGGACTCTTTCAATAAGTCCATTTGACTGCGGATGGTACGCTGTAGTTGAGGTATTTGCGCACCCTAAGGCGGTGCTAAGCTCACTCCAGAATTTGGAGGTGAATTGTGATCCCCGGTCATGTGTGACACTTAAGGGAACCCCAAATCTAGAGATCCAGTTTGATAAGAAAGCGCGCGCTACAGTCTCAGTTTGTGTATCAGGAAGAGGGACAGCCTCAACCCAACGCGTGAACCTATCGATGATGGTCAACAAATAAGAATAACCGCGCGATAACGGCAAAGGACCCACCAAATCTAGGTGTACAGAGTCAAACTTGTGACCTGTGAATGCACAACTCTGCAGCGCCGCACGATTATGTTTCACCACCTTACTACTCTGACACGCATGGCAATTTTGCACAATTTGCTTGACCTCCTTACGCATCGCTGGCCAGACGAAACGATCAGAAATCAAACGCACTGTACGGTTAATACCAGGGTGTGAAAGAGAGTGGTAGTGGAGAATAGCTACTCTGCGGAGAGTCGCAGGAAGATACAAACGAGAAGGTCGCTCGGCATCACGGTACACGCCGTCAACCAAGGTTAGTTTTGGAGGGGAAGTGTTAGAAGGTTTGAGAAGGTCCTGAAGTTCAGGATCCTCCTTCTGAGCATTAGCAATGTTGCCGAAGGTGATTTCACCACCGGTTTGGACAGAATTAATTCTAGAGAGACAGTCAGCTACAGTATTGTCGAGACCTTTGATGAAGCGGATATCAGTGGTAAACTGACTTATAAACGACAAGTGTCGAGCTTCCCTAGGGGAATGTCTTTCAGAAGGCATTTTGATCGCGGAGGTCAGAGGTTTGTGATCTGTGTAGATCACAAACTCCCTCGCCTCTAGAGCATAGCGGAAGTGTCTCACAGACAAGTAGATAGCAAGAAGTTCCCTACCGAACGCGCTATAACCACGCTCAGTGGGCGACAGCTTTTTGGAAAAGAAAGCAAGAGGAGAGATATTAGTACCTACTTGTTGTTGCAACACAGCACCTACGGCGGTACTGGATGCGTCCACAACGAGGCTGAAATCAGCATTAGCAATAGGGTAGGATAGTTCAGTCGCGGAAGCTAACTTGTGTTTGATGGTCTCAAAAGCTTTGCGCGCTTCTTCTGTCCATTTTACCTCAATAGATTTGCCTTTTCGTTTCGGTTCGAGGAGGTCAGACAAAGGCGCTAAAGTTTGAGCACAGTTGCGTATGAAACGATGGTAGAAGTTAACAGAACCTAGGAACCTTCTTAGTTCCTTCTGGGTCTGTGGAAGAGGAAAGTTTTTGATCACTTCTACTTTGGAAGGCAAAGGTTTTAGACCTAGGCTAGAGATTTCATGACCTAAGTAAATCAGGGATGGCTTTCCGAGCTCACATTTTGCAGGGTTTACGAGGAGTCCATTGTCGGACAATCTTTGAAAAACGACCCTAAGATGGTCTTTGTGCAACTCCGGGGTTGTGGATGCCACTAGGATGTCGTCTAAATAGACGTAAGCGAAGGTGAGGTCAGAGAATATTTCAGCCATGTGCCTTTGGAACGTCTGAGGAGCGTTCCTCAAGCCGTAAGGCATTTTTAGGAATTCGAAGAGACCAAACGGAGTGATTACCGCGGTCTTAGGAATCGCAGACTCATCCAAGGGAATTTGATGAAAGGCAGACTGCAGGTCTATCTTAGAGAAAATTTGTGCTCCCTTTAAATTTGCACTGAAATCGTGAAGGTAGGGGATAGGATATCGATCAGGTAAAGTAACGGCGTTCAACCTGCGGAAGTCCCCGCACGGTCTGAATTCACCGTTAGCCTTGGGTACTAGCAAAAGAGGGCTAGCCCAAGGGCTTTTGGAAGTGCGAATGATGCCACTTTCGAGCATCCTAGCGAATTCTTTCTTAGCTAACGCCAATCGATCAGGCGGCAGTCGCCTAGCACGGGAGAAAACTGGCGGACCTTGCGTCTCTATGAAGTGCTTTGTGCATGTTTGCATGCTATTAGAGGCTAAGTTAGGGTTTGTTAATGCTGGGAAATTTTTAAGTTCCTGTTCAAACATGCACTCCTCCTTGAAAGCAATCGAGAAGGAATGCAAGACATTAGCTCTAGTTATGCTACAAGCGGGAATTGAGATCTGTGTCTCCTCGTCCCTAATACACCGGTTCTTAAGACCTACAATTATGCCATACTTCTCTAAGAAATCCGCGCCAATGATAGGCTCTTGGACTTCCGCGATTAAGAAGGTGAAGAGGAAAGATCGCCTCAATCCCAGACCGCACTCTAAAATTTTTTCACCGAAACAAGGCATTGGCGTGCCGTTTGCGGCGCGTAATGTCGCCACCATTGGGTTGTTTTTGTCTTTCACCGTGGCTGGGATAATTGATACACTGGATCCAGTGTCGATTAAAAATCGATACTTGGTGACGGGATCGTGAATGGTCAAGAGGCGAGTAGTCTGGGAATGAGGCAACGCAGTACTCGCTACTATGCGTCGCTGATGGCGTTTCCCGAAGTCATTTCGGTATAACGAGGACAGTATCTAGAGGCGCATTTGCGAGCTTGGTCACCAAATTTCATGTGGTACCAGCATAAATTGCTACTAGCATCACGAGAGCGCGACCTGAAGCGGCGGTCTTGATTTGACCTATCATAAGATCTACCTCTATCAAAGCGTTGAGGAGGAGGAGAAGGATAGTTAGAGTGATAGTCAGAGGGATAGTCGTAGGCATTTTGGTGGCTTTGGAATCTCCCTGGGCCTTGCTGAATGTGAGCCACACTTTGACTCTGACCTATTTGGAAATTTTGAAGAGCTTGCTTTATTTCAGCGATGTCCTGCTGCAGCTTATCTATTGTGGCTGAGGATTGGCTAGGCGCCGTATTTGACGGGCTAAAAGTTGTAGCTGCTACATTCAGGGAAGCAACTTGTGGTTCTCGCGGCAAATTGATATTTCGGATCACCGTCTCTGCGGCTTCCGCTAATTTTTCTAACGTTTGCTCGGGCCCTGCTAGCGATAGAAATGGACGCACGTTAGGTGACAGCTTAGTCATGAAAACTTCCTTCAGAAATCCCTCAGCTACGGCAACTCCCGTAGCGAGTTTCCGTAACTCTTTAACTAGCGAAGAGGGAGAGAAAGAAGCAGAGACAGATGGAATTGCTGAGGCATCTACAAGACTTCGGAATTTGTCCGCATCGGACATCTGAAGCCTTGCCAAGATTTTGCCTTTCAAGATTCCGTAAGGATTATGATCTGGAGGGTTTTCTAAGATGTCGTTAGAGTTATTTAGTAGTTTTGTGGGCGCGGCGCTCACAAGAGCATAGAATTTGTCTATCTCCTGATTTATCCTATTATGCCTAAATACTGCTTCACACTGCTGGAACCAGGTGTGAGCGTCCTCCGGAATAAAGGAAGGGAGCCTAATGGGATTTGTGGGGGCTCGATCTTCATTGTCTGATTCAGGCATGCTAGCAATCTCTTTTGGGGATGCGCAATTAATGATATCAGTGCCTAAGACTTGGGATTAAGTAACAAAGGGGTTGCGTTAATTCGTTACCTACTCAATCATTCAAATTAAGTTGAAACGGAAGGAAGGAAATATGAAATTGGAAACGAGAAAAATTTTTGCGGTAGGCGGCAATTTGCGTAGGCACGAAAATTAAAGCAGGTGAGAAAAAAAATTATTTTTCTACCTACTCAATCAATCAATAACGTTGAAGAAAACGGAGGGAAAATGGAGAATGGAAACGAAGATTTTTACAGTAGTCAGAATGAACGTAAGCACGGAAATAGAAAAAAAATATTTTTCCTACCTACTGAGGCACATAACACAAACAAACAAGGATAGGATAGCGCTGACGCTGAAAAAAAAATTTTGTTAGAGCTGCTCAGAGAATATTAGCACGGACAAACCCACAGGAAATTTCTCAAACTACCACGAAATGGGAAAACTTATCACTACAATGATACGCCAACATTATCCTCTCACAACCTCTCAAACACTTCGAGTTGAGTTTTTATTTTTACGAGTTTCCCAGCCAATGCACCAGTGTCGGGTTTTCTCGCCGTTGGGTGGTTGAATGTAAATATTAATTTTGAACGGCAAGAACAACTCGATCAATTCTCGAAGCGTAAGGGAAAAATTATGAGAGGGATAATGAAAAGCGGTTATGGACTCAGCTCGTTTTTAGGTGGAGTTTATTGGAAGAGGAAACCAGGAGAACGGGCTTGGATCTTGATCTCGGAGAGCTTGTCTAGGTGGGCAAACCTTGCCGGAGGACCAGGCTGGCGTTGACGAAGGCCGGCACGCGATGGAGTAAGCAGGGTGAGTGAGTTGTATTTGGGAATTTGAGTTTGGCAATTTGAGGTGATTGAGCGCAGGTCAGTGAATTAGTTCAGGTAGAACTAATGACTCAACATAAGGTGAGGTGGAGTGTGCAAGTTAAATCCGGCTCATGTGAGCAGAAACAAGTTGGCGCATTAACACCGTAGCACGTTAACGGGAGCAAGTAAAATTACTGCTCTTGGGAGAATAGCATTTAGCATGGCACTCCGGAAAACCCAGGGAGATTCAATTTTGTGAGTGTTGCGTGTATGGCGATGATGTAGAGGTCCTGCACAGGAGTCCAAGATGCTGGATGAAACATTCCAGGAGAGACATCAAGACATTCCACCACTGACAATCCAAATTATAATGACAACTCTTCCCACACGGAGAAATCCGAGAAACTCCTACAGTTTTGACTCCAGCTACATTAGGATTCTCACTCTTGGCAACTCAAAAGAGATAGGACAGATGTTTGGTTGACAGATTGTAACAGATTTAAACAATAAATAAATTGTTCAATCACTAATGCCTCTGGCTTTAAAATCTGAGTATTAGGTTTTAAGAATTTCCAAGAATAAAGATCGTGATTCCTTACAGAGATTACGGGCAAGTAAACACGAGATCTACGGAAAATGGTGAAAATATCAAGTGACTGCACTTTTGAAAGCGGTAAAAAAAACACATAAAAATCCTAAGTTCATGGATATAAATCCTAAACGTTGATTTCACAGGCGGAAAATACGCGAAGAAGGAAAACACGAAAGGATGAAAGTTCCGTGTGGCGATTTAGCCGGCGACTATACGCGTCGGCCTCAGCCAGAGCCGCCAGCAATTTGCACACACTTAAGATAGGCAGATAGTAGTGGGTGTTTTGTCACAAGAATGCGATGAGTTAAATTAAATTTCATTGAAATGTTTCTCTATTGAAATAAGGCGTTTACGTAAAGGTTTGCAAGGATATGGAATTAAGAAATGAAATTCCAAAGTTTATCAAGCATAGGCATGAATACTTTTCGTAATTTAAACTACTGCAAGTCGGTTTGTAAAAAAAGAATAAATGCTACTATAACATATGCCTATAGTATTTATAATCACAGAGTAGTGACAAGAGACGACGGTGTGAGGTTCCGCCATTACACAAAGACGCTATCGAACGAACGCCGGCAAATTTCGCCGCGTTAATTCCAAGCAGAGATTATCGTAGATTAGTAGATTATCGAAAAGAAAAAGAACGAGCATGATTATGCTTTGATAATAAAATCATGACACGGAAAATGCAATGCACATCTGGCGCAATATCTTTACGCTAAGTCACGTTGAGAAAAGACAAACAAAGCACTGAATGAGACACATGCTACATCAATATTCCCACGCATAACTACGTAACTTAATAACACTGCACTGTCACTTATTAATACTCACTGACACGACGAAAAGGAACACGATAATTTTCTAACACATTTAAAACTCACGAGAATTTGCTGTAACACTGCCAAAGTAGGACGCCAGAGTAAGAGTGGCTGTTTGAAAGAAGACACGCGCAACTGCGCAGTGTTGCCACCAGAGGGCTTCTCTCTCGAAAAATGTCAAGTGTTATTTTTATTATTTCATGCATTTACACAAAAACTTCAATGATTACGGATTAGAAGTAGAAAATACTTAATAATAAATTAGAGTAATATTGTAGTAATCGCCCTCAGCCGCACTTCAGTCTAAATTTCATAAATTATTAAAACCATCTTCTAAAAATTAAATAAAGTTAACGTAATCATTCTTAAAATTTTAGATCACTATTTTCATTCAACATTACCCTTAAATCTATTAAAATTTGACCAAAGAAATACTTCGACAAGAAAGAACGGCGTTTTTACCTAGAACCATATCGCAAGTTCATCCGTTTCCGGAAAATTCCGGAAACGCTCGTCCGCTCAAAGCGCATTTAAGGCCGGCTTCCCAGGCAGAGTCGTCATTCTCGTATAGATCCTCCTGACTAGCGCTTGGGCCCCAGAGCGGGCAATTGTAAGTATCAAGTGTTAATGATAAGTGTGTATTATGTCTTAACTTTCCTGTGTTGTGTCTTAACTTGTTCCGTGTTAGGGAGCGCTCGTTATTGTGTCGTAGAAATATTCACTATGTTGTCTCTGTGCCAGTGTAGTTAGGCACCAGCCTCAAGCTCACTGCCCCATCTTTGTCATTGTTATCGTGTTTACTATTCTCCGATGATGCCGTATTGTGCTGTCATTGTTAACCGATGTTGGCATTGGCTCCTTAGATATTTTTTAGTGCTGAGCATAGTGTTAAGACACTTTGCTGTCCACAGAGATCATCTTTGGTTTGCTCATCTTTTGTGTTCCAGCTTCTAATTAATTGTGTTCTCAACTTTTGTATTTTGATTAAGTCAGGTTTAAATCATTTTGGAATTCCTCTGCAATTTTTAGTCAATGTTTAAATTCATATCTTGAGAAATGAAGCTATGATAGGTTATTTAAACCAATAGAGATTGTATCTTCTGTAGTCACTCACTCAAGTCAAGTCACATAAATAATCATTCTTTCTTGCTCATCTGAATAATCGAGTATAGAGACTTCACCTTTTCTCATACTTATATCTTAGTACATTAATTATCTAATTACCTCAGTGCTTTAGCTATTATTTTGGCTGTAGTTCATTTAAACTCAGTTGTGCTGCTGCTTGTAATGTCAGGATAGAGCTTGTGACCAGTTGGTCTGGAACACTGATTCTGGTGTTAAGATGATTCAGGCTGCGACTCGGGCGCTAGAGTTGCGAACTGATTCTTATCACCGGACTCCTGCCATTGTTTGTCCTGTTAATGTTGCAGTTTGCGCAGTCTTGCACATGTGTTATGAATAGACTCGTTTTTTTGTTCAAATAATCCAGCACGATGACCCCTGACAGGATCGACTGGACCACACATCCATGCACTCACAAACACGTATGAAACCAAACCCTAACTTCTTAATTTAAGGAGCTTACCTCCTCCAAGTTTTCGCCTTCAAGTCTCCTCCGGGTTCATCCTCCGGGTTTTGCCTCTGAGTTGATTCTCCGAGTTTCCCCTCCTATTTAACTTGTGAAACTGGAAGGCCTGCATCCCTGCAGCTAAGCCGCTTGAACCTTTAGTTGTGACTACCTTTGGGTCGAGAGTCCCTTCCTACCGAGTTTTCCCAACCGGTAGCTATCCCCATACTCATCACTAAATTCACCACTCACTTAGTGTCGGAACCTCCCACACTTACACCATCATCGACTTCACACTCCAGCACACGCTTCCACAAGCCTGAGCTGAACGAATCGCCTGAAGTTATTCAACCTCCTCGGACTCTCCCCAAGATCGTCTCTCGAACAAGAGTCAAGCCTCGCTCTTCGGAGTGCAACCTTCTCCTCAATAAATTCCCATACCGGCGAGTGACACTATTCTCTCATTTTCCTCCGGTGTTGGCTTGTGGTAGTTTTTGTTGTTGATTGTAGACGCTTGAAATATTGCGTCCGAATACCGCCTAACTCCTTCTGAGTCAGAGGCCGTAATTCATTCATTTAGCTATTAAGTGTGCTCTACCAGGAGCACTGGTGACCCGCCTTTGTAAAAGAACATCTCCTTGTGAAATCGATAAATTCCTCGATATTCAACCTTTAAAAATCAAATTCAATTAGTCCCCCATTTGAGACAAGTTTACACTGGTGACCAGAATTCATACCAGAGTTGATAAATAATCCAACAACTGGATTGCCGCAGCCATCATTTTGAGGTTTTGAGCGCATGTCGAGGCTGTTGCAGCTGTTGCATGTTGAACTTTGGAGGAGGTAGTGTTCCTTTCCATCCTTTTCCTCTAATTCTCAGTAATCAAACATAGTTTTTCCTCTCTAAACTCTTCCCTAATAATAAGTTATTGCTACTGCAGCCTATTCTAACAAATTCTTCATGTTTTTTTCCATTGCTACTGAAGCCACCTTTTACAAAACTCTTCATGTATTTCCATTGCTACTGAAGCTCCTCACTAATTAACCTTCGCAATTCCCATTGCTACTGCAGCACCATTGCTACTGAAGCACAAAAGTAAACAAAATGTCTGTGTGTGAAACACTACCTTGCCATCCTGAGCAACTTACGGATATAAAAGAACGGCCGTCTGCAGACCGGTTGTCCTTTAATAGTTATCCGTATCCCATACGGGTACGGAATGCTCAGCGCAAATATTTCACCTTCACTTGACTAAGTCTTTCCTGATATCCCATTTTTTGTATGGCTGCCTGGCCGGTGTGCTGTAGCCTTGGGGACGCCTGAGGAGCACGCACGTTGACTAGGGTGGTTGTGCAAACGACTCACGTCGCACAATTGCCGTTGTAACCGGCATATGTGTTTTGGGAAGGAAGGAACTGATTTTTTTTTGTACTATGGCACACTATAAAAACCTAGACTGCGACTTCGCATCAGGTCAACACCTGTCGAGCCAACGAATTCGTACGTCTTAGTTCGCTTTGAATATTCTAAAGTGATGGAAGTCGACCAATTCTAGATTCCCCGTTACACCGTTCAAAGAACGCAGTCGGAATCAGGTAATTCGGGCGCCTCCATTTCGGCGGATACTCTGGCACCGTATGCCCAGTGATGCTAACCTCACAGATTCTTTTATGGTCCCAGTTGGGGATCCGAGCTGAAACTTTCATAGTTCCACAGTTAACCTTCCACTATTTTCGTCTATTTTCTTCTGTCAAAGCATCTTTTGGAATCTCTCCTTCGTATTTCTGACTTGCACTTTACAAGTAAGAGCTTCACTGTTACCAGACCTTTCGGTCTCCTTTGCGGGGAGGGTAGCTGTAGTAATCGCCCTCAGCCGCACTTCAGTCTAAATTTCATAAATTATTAAAACCATCTTCTAAAAATTAAATAAAGTTAACGTAATCATTCTTAAAATTTTAGATCACTATTTTCATTCAACATTACCCTTAAATCTATTAAAATTTGACCAAAGAAATACTTCGACAAGAAAGAACGGCGTTTTTACCTAGAACCATATCGCAAGTTCATCCGTTTCCGGAAAATTCCGGAAACGCTCGTCCGCTCAAAGCGCATATAAGGCCGGCTTCCCAGGCAGAGTCGTCATTCTCGTATAGATCCTCCTGACTAGCGCTTGGGCCCCAGAGTGGGCAATTGTAAGTATCAAGTGTTAATGATAAGTGTGTATTATGTCTTAACTTTCCTGTGTTGTGTCTTAACTTGTTCCGTGTTAGGGAGCGCTCGTTATTGTGTCGTAGAAATATTCACTATGTTGTCTCTGTGCCAGTGTAGTTAGGCACCAGCCTCAAGCTCACTGCCCCATCTTTGTCATTGTTATCGTGTTTACTATTCTCCGATGATGCCGTATTGTGCTGTCATTGTTAACCGATGTTGGCATTGGCTCCTTAGATATTTTTTAGTGCTGAGCATAGTGTTAAGACACTTTGCTGTCCACAGAGATCATCTTTGGTTTGCTCATCTTTTGTGTTCCAGCTTCTAATTAATTGTGTTCTCAACTTTTGTATTTTGATTAAGTCAGGTTTAAATCATTTTGGAATTCCTCTGCAATTTTTAGTCAATGTTTAAATTCATATCTTGAGAAATGAAGCTATGATAGGTTATTTAAACCAATAGAGATTGTATCTTCTGTAGTCACTCACTCAAGTCAAGTCACATAAATAATCATTCTTTCTTGCTCATCTGAATAATCGAGTATAGAGACTTCACCTTTTCTCATACTTATATCTTAGTACATTAATTATCTAATTACCTCAGTGCTTTAGCTATTATTTTGGCTGTAGTTCATTTAAACTCAGTTGTGCTGCTGCTTGTAATGTCAGGATAGAGCTTGTGACCAGTTGGTCTGGAACACTGATTCTGGTGTTAAGATGATTCAGGCTGCGACTCGGGCGCTAGAGTTGCGAACTGATTCTTATCACCGGACTCCTGCCATTGTTTGTCCTGTTAATGTTGCAGTTTGCGCAGTCTTGCACATGTGTTATGAATAGACTCGTTTTTTTGTTCAAATAATCCAGCACGATGACCCCTGACAGGATCGACTGGACCACACATCCATGCACTCACAAACACGTATGAAACCAAACCCTAACTTCTTAATTTAAGGAGCTTACCTCCTCCAAGTTTTCGCCTTCAAGTCTCCTCCGGGTTCATCCTCCGGGTTTTGCCTCTGAGTTGATTCTCCGAGTTTCCCCTCCTATTTAACTTGTGAAACTGGAAGGCCTGTGAAGTTCTCCCAAAGTGGGGAACCAACGGAATTTGACTTTTTAAAGGTGGAATATTGAGGATTTTATCAAGTGACAGGTAAGATGTTTTATTTTTTTATAAAAGGGTCACCAGGGTTAATTTTCAAACCCACTTAATTTACTAATTGAATGATTGCGGCCTCAGACTCTGAAGGAGTTTCAGGTTATTCGGACGCTGTCTTTCTAGCGTCTTTAATCATGACACAAAATACTCTATTTTCTTTGTTTTGTACCTCGGACTGGGACCATCGAAAAGGATAAGAAGGAAGATATGTTACGAATTTTCTGGCCTTTATTAGTGGGATGCCAGGCAGCTTGGTATCTTCACGGCGCTGATGTTGAGGTCCGATCTTGAGTAAGGCCCGCCTCGGGAAAGCCGCCGTGTCAGCAATGTGAAAAATGTAATTGTGGAAATGCCGTGTGCAATGGTAGAGAATGGTACGAGACGGCAATGGTGTCTCTGATCCTAGAGGTCGTTAGTGCGATTCCTTCCCGATTTGAGTTGCACCTAAACTGTAGATTAAGCAGCAAGTGGTTTAGCTGCACTACAAGGGTCTAAGTTTGGAGTGAGGGGGGATGAGGAATGAGTATTTGCACTTGCCGTCTAGTAATGGAGTGAATATTGAATGGTGAAAAGGACTAAGGTAAAGGAGGTAGTCTTTTGCCCTTTGCCAAGTTTGGCAAGGTGGTGATGTTGGCAATGGAGTGTAAGGTGTCTCGTAGCATCCTGTACGGGACGAGAGAGCTGGGTGAAATTGCACACGGTATTAAAACACATATCAACACATGCTATGCTGCAAACAATCTGGCATTAACATGCCGCCTCAAAGCGAGGAGTCTCTTCGAAAAACGACCCCCACCAGCACTCTGGCGCCGGAGTGCAAGCGGGGATCAGCTTCGGAGCACTAACACTTTGCCCGGAATCAGAACTTAATTCTAATATTTCTAAAGGCATGAAGCTAAAATTCTACACTAGTAACTCACACAGGCAAAACTTTTGCCTGGCGAAACTAAGATGGCATAATCAATTAATTTAATAGCTAATGGTAAAATCTACAGCATCTGCTAAATGCCATTGAACTAGAAAACACATGTTCCCAGTTCTTCCTAACTGAAATAGTCAATATAATGACTAAGAATTATACAATTACTATCTAACTAAATCAAGAAAAACCTCACTAATTTTTAAAGTAAAAATACTAATTTTGTTAGGAAAAATCAACGGTAATATGTGCTTGAATCAAAGTAAAACTACACTCAGCACTCGGCATGGGACTTGGAGATCTAAACCTCCTGTACAGGGAACTAATTTCTAAAGGCAAAAATGTTTAAATATAAACTATCAATAGCAGAAAGTTAAGACACACAAAAATAACACGAGAAAGGTGAAACCTCTATTCTGAAGGGTGTTCCTACGAGAGGAGAGAGGAAGGCACCAATTAGAAAAGGGGTAGGGAACACGGAGTCCATGCACAAAGTGCACAGAATCGGCTGCTAAGAAAGAAGTTCAGAACACAAGAAGGATTCAGCAAACATTGGTCATGATGCATATGAAAATAGTGTTAGGGCATCCTAGGAGTTAGAATGAGCAACAACTCTGGAAATAGGTTTACTGGATTATAATTTCCAGGAGTTGGAAATTTAGGATATTCAGATACTGCACCAGAGATAAGCAATATCACCCTAATTTAGTTGAGTAGGTAGCGACTAATCATTAGCATTGTAGACGAAAATTGAATTAACAATAATCAATAGTGAGGGTTGTCACTACAGGGATTAAAAAGAATTCTTGAAAAATTGCTAAGGAATTCCAGACAGTTATTTAACTCTGATTTCCTTAAAATACAATTGCAGGGAACAAAATTAAACTGGTGAACACAAAAGATAAGCAACCACTAATGAACAATCACAATATGAAATTAAACATTGACTAAAGAATTGCAGGGAACAAAATTAAACTGGTGAACACAAAAGATAAGCAACCACTAATGAACAATCACAATATGAAATTAAACATTGACTAAAGAATTGCAGGGAACAAAATTAAACTGGTGAACACAAAAGATAAGCAACCACTAATGAACAATCACAATATGAAATTAAACATTGACTAAAGAATTGCAGGGAGGCTCCTAGTTACAATACAAAAATTGGTTAAGAATGATTTTTAATGTTGACTGTATCAACACTCTACTTAATTGAGACTACAGTTTGTGAAAACAATACAGCTGTAAATATCCTAACAGCAATATTTACTAAAAATTGGTTAAGAATGGTTT
The DNA here is from genome assembly GCA_030386875.1 of Morinoia aosen. Classification (NCBI taxonomy): domain Eukaryota; kingdom Metazoa; phylum Arthropoda; class Malacostraca; order Amphipoda; family Talitridae; genus Morinoia; species Morinoia aosen. Next base: position 21,804,703 of record CM059556.1, read on the forward strand.
TTAATGTTGAATGTATCAACACTCTACTTAATTGAGACTACAGCTGTGAAAACACTACAGCTGTAAAATAATGAGCAAGTTGAGTTGATTGAATATTGACTAAAAAATTGGTTAAGACTGTTATGTCTGATACAACAGGGAGAACCCTAAACTTGATAAATATATAATACGGTGAGTATTGGCTTAGATGCAATTAAGAAGGATATAATTGTGACTAAAAAGATAATTGGGCCATCATGACTTGCTCAAAAAATACATCCTATTGAATTTTGGCATAATAAATCCTTTTTGATAAAAAAAGGAATTTTTTTGATAACAAAGAAGGGGAAATTTCCTTAACATGGTTTTATATTAACTAGTGAATTGTTTGCTAAAAGAAAGTTCTAAATGGCAAACAACCGTGCACCAGGAAAATGGACTGTGGGGGACCAAGAGTACTGGGCACGGGATCCTAAGCGTTTAGTACTCTTGGAAAATTTAAGCACATGAACACTTCTTAATGCATACAATAATATTCTTGAAACTTTACATGAATTGCATAAATATAGTTACCCGTAATTTACCACACAAAAACACAGTATTAAAATCTCACCAGCCAAACACCTAGATCTGCACGCTCTGTATGATTTGGAACAATGAGCGCTATATCGCATACGATGTTGCTGTCGCGCGTGCGTGAGAGGTTTCGTTAAGAAGCAAATGTGAATTTTTAGAGATTGAGTTTGTTTGTTACACAATTTTAATAGAATTGATGATAGAGATTAGTGAATTTCGTAATGCGATTTTATGTTAATGGTCGAACTAATTTTACTGGATTTTTAGATGATCATTCTGAGAATTTCGAAATTTCGACTGGTTTGCGGAATAGAGATTCACTACAGCTACTCCCCAACGCATGTGGACCGAAAGGTCCGGTAACAGTGAAGGTGTCACCTGTAAATGCCCGAAATGATCATAAAAGAAAAAAAAAATCCTAACAGAAGGTTTGACAGGAGAGAATAGAAGAAAAAAAATTATTGACAGAACAGAAATCGCCACCCTACGTCTGCGCGTAGCGAGCTGGCGGACGACTAGGTCTGCCAAAACTGCTAACGCGCTCGGGGGCAACAGAAGGGTTAGGCTGTGGAGCTGTGAAAGTTGACGTTCGGATTCCCAACTGGGACAACGAACGGGGCTCTGAGGTCTTTTCGTGATGAGGAACAACAGCAACAGAAACATCAGCCGAATTTGAGGCACTCGAATTACGAGGTTCCGACGGCGTTCTTTGAACGGTCTTCAAGGGAACAACGAACTCGTTACACTCCATAGTGGGAGGATAGCTCCTAGCCAAGACAGAAAGGTGCAACCCGGTGGTCTCGACAGGTGTTGACCTGGGGGTAATTTGCACCCTGGGTTGCGGCTCATGAGTGTTGGTAGAACTATCATCAGGGAAGAACACATATGCTGCCTTAAGTCTATCTATGCTAACACTGTCGCGTTTGGTACCCCTCTCAATTACAAAATATTTCGGCGTCCTCTTTAGGACCCTGTAGGGGCCATCATAGGGACGCCGTAAGGGGGTTTTTACACCGTCCACCCGAACGTAAACATGTGTGCACGTGTTCAACAATGGGTCAAGGCTTTCGGATGGTAAAGGCAGGCGAGGCGGATGGTAAACCACTTCGCGCATGGCGCGTTTGAGACGTGCCGCGTAATCAGTAATTGTACTGAAAGAGTCGTCAATTTTGTACACGGGATCAATAACATCTCCGGGCAATCTTAATGACTTCCCGTACAGCAATTCGGAGGACGTGCACTTTTGATCCTGCCGGAATAGGTTCCGTAGGGTAAGTAATACGACCGGCAATCGGTCCGCCCAATCGTCGTGGCATTTAAGGCAGCGCAGTGCCGATTTAAGATCGCGGTGGACTCTCTCAATGAGTCCATTTGATTGGGGGTGAAAGGAGGTGGTTGTGATGTTTGAACTACCTAGGATTTTGGAGATTTCTAACCACAAGGAGGAGGTAAATTGAGCCCCACGATCATGAGTGATGCTCAGAGGGACCCCGAAACGGGAGATCCACGTCTCTACGAAGGTTCGGGCTACGGTTTCTGCCGTTATGTTAGCAATGGGAACAGCCTCGACCCACCTAGAGAAGCGGTCGATTATAGTGAGTAAATACGAGAACCCGCGAGAGTTTGGAAGCGGGCCTACTATATCTATATTGACCGCATCGAATTTACCTCCTGAGAAAACACAAGGTTGAATTGCGGCTTTGTTGTGTCGAGTTACTTTGCTAGCTTGGCAATCTGGGCAACTGCGAACGTACTCTCTTATGGCCCTACGCATCCCGGGCCAGACAAAACGATCCGCAATTAGGCGGAAAGTTCTCTCCGTCCCAGGATGAGATAGCGCATGATAGTGTTTGATGGCGGGCAAACGCAAGGTGGTAGGTAGGTAGTATCGGTTAGGCCGGTCAACGTCACAGTAAACGCCTTCTCTGAGTGCCAGTTTTAGCGACGAGCTAGGAGACTCAATCAAAGATTGGATCTCCGTGTCGTTTTTCTGTTCGGTGATGATATCAGCCAACGAAATCATGTGCACAGAAGGTCGGAACTCGGGCGCCAACGGGTTTAATACCACGTTGTGCACACGCGATAAGCAGTCGGCGACCGTGTTCTCGTCCCCCTTAATGTGCCTGAGATCGTTAGTGAACTGTGCTATGTAACTCAGGTGCCGACTTTCACGAGGGGAGTGGCGGTCAGGAGGCATTCTTATTGCATTGATCAAAGGTTTGTGGTCGGTGAAGACCGTGAACTGGCGTGCTTCCAAGGTATATCGGAAGTGTTTTATTGAGAGGTAAATCGCCAGGAGCTCTCTTCCGAACGTGCTATAACGCTGTTCGGTGGGAGAGAGCTTCCGGCTGAAAAACGCCAGAGGGGTCGTGTTGTTGTCCACGGTTTGCTGTAGTACCGCGCCGACAGCAAGGTCTGACGCGTCTACTACTAGATTCAGTTTTGCGTTCGGGTGTGGGTAAGCCAACTCCGTCGCATTCGCAAGTTCATCTTTAATTACTGTGAATGCCTCCTCAGCCTCACTGTTCCACTCGATCAGTACAGACTTCCCTCGTTTCTTCGCTCTAATGAGTGAGGAGAGTGGTGCCAGAGTCGCCGCACAGTTCCTTAAAAATCGGTGGTAAAAATTCACCGATCCCAAGAACCTGCGCAACTCTCTCTGTGTAGAGGGTTTGGGGAAATTTCGGATAGCCTCTACCTTGTCGGGAAGTGGCCTAATGCCTTTATCTGAGATGTGGTGACCTAGAAAAGTCAGTTCCTTCTTTCCCAGTACACACTTTGCTGGGTTAATCAGCAGAGCGTGCGACGCTAGTCGTTTGCACAGCTCTCTCAAATGATGCACGTGCTCCTCAGGCGTCCCCGAAGCCACAAGCACATCATCGAGGTAACAATACAAAAACGGGAGGTCGGAAAGGACTTCAGTCATGTGCCGCTGAAAGGTCTGCGGAGCATTTCGCAAGCCATACGGCATGCGAAGATACTCGTACAAACCAAACGGCGTACAGACTGCGGTCTTCTGAATAGAGCTTTCCTCCATTGGAATCTGATGGAAAGCTCTCTTCAGGTCAATGGTAGAAAAGATCTTTGCCCCTGAAAGATTTGCAGTAAAATCATGCAAGTGTGGGATGGGAAATCTGTCGGGTACAGTTACGGAGTTGAGTTGGCGATAATCGCCGCAAATACGCAACTCGCCGTTACTCTTTGGCACAATCAACAAGGGACTGGCCCAGGGACTTTTCGAGATGCGAACTGTCCCTTCTTGGACCATTTTAGAGAACTCCGCTTTTACTTCCTGCAAACGATCATGGGGCAAACGTCTTACTTTCGCGTAAACAGGAGGGCCGCTCGTCGATATGTGGTGTTGCGTCAGCGTGTTATTTTGCAACGTTACATTAGGTTGAAAGAGTGAGGGGAATTCGAGCAACACCCGTTGGTAGGGACATGTGCTCTCTAGGTTAGGGGAGACGCTTGACGTAACGTTCACCATATCGACGGCACAAAGGGGTCTTTGCACTCTGGTTTCGCTATCATAAAGGCATCCATTTCTCACATCCACCACCAATGCAAACTTCTGCAGAAAATCGGCACCAATGATGGGTGTGTCCACATCAGCCACTATGAATTCGAAGCTCAAGGTACGTTTGAGATTTAGGGAACATGACAACGATCGCGTGCCGTAACAGAGTATAGGAGTGCCATTAGCAGCACGCAAGTTTGGAATACCTGTGGTGCGTTTGTCTTTGGCAGTTGCCGGGACTAGGCTCACCGAACTCCCGGTATCGATCAAGAATCGAAAACCGGAAGTCGGATCTGAAAGGAATAGGCAGCGAGTGGCATTTGATTTAGCTGGCGCTGACGTCTGACTCGCATTTACGCCGCGCTGTTCCCGTTTTTTGGGTACAAGAGCACATACAGCGGACAATTCGGCGACTCACATTTACGAGCCTTATGTAGGTATTTTCTATGATACCAACACCATTCCTCCTCCAGATTGCCTCGTGAATCCTGGCCCTGAGCGGTATTGGAACTACCGGCCCCTTGTTGTTTAAACGAGCGATTAGGCTTTTTGTGCCTATCAAACGGGGCGGTGTGTGTGGGATTATCGGCTTGCTGATACGCCGCTGTTTGGTGTGCAACCCCATGAACTCTATCCGCGTGTTCGGCTTGCTGGGTAGCAACTTCTAGTGCTCCAACTCGCTGAACTAACTCGCGCAATAATCTTTCCACCTCGTTTGAGCTGGTTTGATTGACCACTGGAGTAGCGACAGAGGTATTCGGAGTCTGGTTTTCACAGGCAATAATTTTCTCGGCTAATTCTGCGAGAACGTCCAGTTTCACAGAGGCATCCTGTGTATGGAGGAATGGTTGAAGGCGTAAGGGCAAACGTTGGATGTACAATGTCTTAAGGGTATCGTCATCCATGACGCCCTTCGCCAGTTTCCTCATCTCTTTCAGTAGCGCTAGAGGTGTCTGGCTAATGTAGGTGGTAAGATTACTCGTCAAAGCTTGGATTCTCTGGGCTCTATCCTTGCTGTAACATTTTAAAACATGCTCTTTGAGGGTGGTATAAGGTTCGGCTGAGTTAGCGTTACAAACCTCAGAGAGGTCGTCTAGGCAAGTAGAGGGCAGGGCCCTTAGCAGAGAGTAATATTTGACTTTTTCGGAATCGATGGATAGGCTTTCGAAATGTTCTTCGGTTTGGAAGAACCAAGAATCCAAACTTTGTATCGCGAACGGTGTTAATTTTACGGACACCACCTGACTGTCGTTAATCTCGTTGCCATCGTTTGGCGGCATAATGCTTCAAATATGTTCCCCAAGAATGAATGATAACGCGCGTTGCGATTGCTTTTTGTTTCGTACAAGTGTTATGTTACTTTTGTGCTTCAGTAGCAATGGTGCTGCAGTAGCAATGGAAATTGCGAAGGTTATTAGTAAAGAGCTTCAGTAGCAATGAAAATAATCCTAGCAGATCTCCTACGGTTTTGCTTCAGTAGCAACAGAAAAGCATGAAGGGTTTTGTATAAGATGGCTTCAGTAGCACTGGATAAACATGAAGAATTTGTTAGTATAGGCTGCAGTAGCAATAACTTATTATTTAGGAAGAGTTTGGAGGGGAAATACTCTGTTTAGCTACTGAGAGTAGGGAAAGAGACTACCTCCTTCAAGGTCAGCCATGCACAGAAGTTAACAGCACTAGACATGCGCTCCCAATCCTTCCGATGGTGGTCCGGGTGAGTATTTATATCTGATTAAACTACTCTGGGGTCACCAGTGTGAAGTTCTCCCAAAGTGGGGAACCAACGGAATTTGACTTTTTAAAGGTGGAATATTGAGGATTTTATCAAGTGACAGGTAAGATGTTTTATTTTTTTATAAAAGGGTCACCAGGGTTAATTTTCAAACCCACTTAATTTACTAATTGAATGATTGCGGCCTCAGACTCTGAAGGAGTTTCAGGTTATTCGGACGCTGTCTTTCTAGCGTCTTTAATCATGACACAAAATACTCTATTTTCTTTGTTTTGTACCTCGGACTGGGACCATCGAAAAGGATAAGAAGGAAGATATGTTACGAATTTTCTGGCCTTTATTAGTGGGATGCCAGGCAGCTTGGTATCTTCACGGCGCTGATGTTGAGGTCCGATCTTGAGTAAGGCCCGCCTCGGGAAAGCCGCCGTGTCAGCAATGTGGAAAATGTAATTGTGGAAATGCCGTGTGCAATGGTAGAGAATGGTACGAGACGGCAATGGTGTCTCTGATCCTAGAGGTCGTTAGTGCGATTCCTTCCCGATTTGAGTTGCACCTAAACTGTAGATTAAGCAGCAAGTGGTTTAGCTGCACTACAAGGGTCTAAGTTTGGAGTGAGGGGGGATGAGGAATGAGTATTTGCACTTGCCGTCTAGTAATGGAGTGAATATTGAATGGTGAAAAGGACTAAGGTAAAGGAGGTAGTCTTTTGCCCTTTGCCAAGTTTGGCAAGGTGGTGATGTTGGCAATGGAGTGTAAGGTGTCTCGTAGCATCCTGTACGGGACGAGAGAGCTGGGTGAAATTGCACACGGTATTAAAACACATATCAACACATGCTATGCTGCAAACAATCTGGCATTAACATGCCGCCTCAAAGCGAGGAGTCTCTTCGAAAAACGACCCCCACCAGCACTCTGGCGCCGGAGTGCAAGCGGGGATCAGCTTCGGAGCACTAACACTTTGCCCGGAATCAGAACTTAATTCTAATATTTCTAAAGGCATGAAGCTAAAATTCTACACTAGTAACTCACACAGGCAAAACTTTTGCCTGGCGAAACTAAGATGGCATAATCAATTAATTTAATAGCTAATGGTAAAATCTACAGCATCTGCTAAATGCCATTGAACTAGAAAACACATGTTCCCAGTTCTTCCTAACTGAAATAGTCAATATAATGACTAAGAATTATACAATTACTATCTAACTAAATCAAGAAAAACCTCACTAATTTTTAAAGTAAAAATACTAATTTTGTTAGGAAAAATCAACGGTAATATGTGCTTGAATCAAAGTAAAACTACACTCAGCACTCGGCATGGGACTTGGAGATCTAAACCTCCTGTACAGGGAACTAATTTCTAAAGGCAAAAATGTTTAAATATAAACTATCAATAGCAGAAAGTTAAGACACACAAAAATAACACGAGAAAGGTGAAACCTCTATTCTGAAGGGTGTTCCTACGAGAGGAGAGAGGAAGGCACCAATTAGAAAAGGGGTAGGGAACACGGAGTCCATGCACAAAGTGCACAGAATCGGCTGCTAAGAAAGAAGTTCAGAACACAAGAAGGATTCAGCAAACATTGGTCATGATGCATATGAAAATAGTGTTAGGGCATCCTAGGAGTTAGAATGAGCAACAACTCTGGAAATAGGTTTACTGGATTATAATTTCCAGGAGTTGGAAATTTAGGATATTCAGATACTGCACCAGAGATAAGCAATATCACCCTAATTTAGTTGAGTAGGTAGCGACTAATCATTAGCATTGTAGACGAAAATTGAATTAACAATAATCAATAGTGAGGGTTGTCACTACAGGGATTAAAAAGAATTCTTGAAAAATTGCTAAGGAATTCCAGACAGTTATTTAACTCTGATTTCCTTAAAATACAATTGCAGGGAACAAAATTAAACTGGTGAACACAAAAGATAAGCAACCACTAATGAACAATCACAATATGAAATTAAACATTGACTAAAGAATTGCAGGGAACAAAATTAAACTGGTGAACACAAAAGATAAGCAACCACTAATGAACAATCACAATATGAAATTAAACATTGACTAAAGAATTGCAGGGAACAAAATTAAACTGGTGAACACAAAAGATAAGCAACCACTAATGAACAATCACAATATGAAATTAAACATTGACTAAAGAATTGCAGGGAGGCTCCTAGTTACAATACAAAAATTGGTTAAGAATGATTTTTAATGTTGACTGTATCAACACTCTACTTAATTGAGACTACAGTTTGTGAAAACAATACAGCTGTAAATATCCTAACAGCAATATTTACTAAAAATTGGTTAAGAATGGTTTTTAATGTTGAATGTATCAACACTCTACTTAATTGAGACTACAGCTGTGAAAACACTACAGCTGTAAAATAATGAGCAAGTTGAGTTGATTGAATATTGACTAAAAAATTGGTTAAGACTGTTATGTCTGATACAACAGGGAGAACCCTAAACTTGATAAATATATAATACGGTGAGTATTGGCTTAGATGCAATTAAGAAGGATATAATTGTGACTAAAAAGATAATTGGGCCATCATGACTTGCTCAAAAAATACATCCTATTGAATTTTGGCATAATAAATCCTTTTTGATAAAAAAAGGAATTTTTTTGATAACAAAGAAGGGGAAATTTCCTTAACATGGTTTTATATTAACTAGTGAATTGTTTGCTAAAAGAAAGTTCTAAATGGCAAACAACCGTGCACCAGGAAAATGGACTGTGGGGGACCAAGAGTACTGGGCACGGGATCCTAAGCGTTTAGTACTCTTGGAAAATTTAAGCACATGAACACTTCTTAATGCATACAATAATATTCTTGAAACTTTACATGAATTGCATAAATATAGTTACCCGTAATTTACCACACAAAAACACAGTATTAAAATCTCACCAGCCAAACACCTAGATCTGCACGCTCTGTATGATTTGGAACAATGAGCGCTATATCGCATACGATGTTGCTGTCGCGCGTGCGTGAGAGGTTTCGTTAAGAAGCAAATGTGAATTTTTAGAGATTGAGTTTGTTTGTTACACAATTTTAATAGAATTGATGATAGAGATTAGTGAATTTCGTAATGCGATTTTATGTTAATGGTCGAACTAATTTTACTGGATTTTTAGATGATCATTCTGAGAATTTCGAAATTTCGACTGGTTTGCGGAATAGAGATTCACTACAGGCCTGCATCCCTGCAGCTAAGCCGCTTGAACCTTTAGTTGTGACTACCTTTGGGTCGAGAGTCCCTTCCTACCGAGTTTTCCCAACCGGTAGCTATCCCCATACTCATCACTAAATTCACCACTCACTTAGTGTCGGAACCTCCCACACTTACACCATCATCGACTTCACACTCCAGCACACGCTTCCACAAGCCTGAGCTGAACGAATCGCCTGAAGTTATTCAACCTCCTCGGACTCTCCCCAAGATCGTCTCTCGAACAAGAGTCAAGCCTCGCTCTTCGGAGTGCAACCTTCTCCTCAATAAATTCCCATACCGGCGAGTGAAACTATTCTCTCATTTTCCTCCGGTGTTGGCTTGTGGTAGTTTTTGTTGTTGATTGTAGACGCTTGAAATATTGCGTCCGAATACCGCCTAACTCCTTCTGAGTCAGAGGCCGTAATTCATTCATTTAGCTATTAAGTGTGCTCTACCAGGAGCACTGGTGACCCGCCTTTGTAAAAGAACATCTCCTTGTGAAATCGATAAATTCCTCGATATTCAACCTTTAAAAATCAAATTCAATTAGTCCCCCATTTGAGACAAGTTTACACTGGTGACCAGAATTCATACCAGAGTTGATAAATAATCCAACAACTGGATTGCCGCAGCCATCATTTTGAGGTTTTGAGCGCATGTCGAGGCTGTTGCAGCTGTTGCATGTTGAACTTTGGAGGAGGTAGTGTTCCTTTCCATCCTTTTCCTCTAATTCTCAGTAATCAAACATAGTTTTTCCTCTCTAAACTCTTCCCTAATAATAAGTTATTGCTACTGCAGCCTATTCTAACAAATTCTTCATGTTTTTTTCCATTGCTACTGAAGCCACCTTTTACAAAACTCTTCATGTATTTCCATTGCTACTGAAGCTCCTCACTAATTAACCTTCGCAATTCCCATTGCTACTGCAGCACCATTGCTACTGAAGCACAAAAGTAAACAAAATGTCTGTGTGTGAAACACTACCTTGCCATCCTGAGCAACTTACGGATATAAAAGAACGGCCGTCTGCAGACCGGTTGTCCTTTAATAGTTATCCGTATCCCATACGGGTACGGAATGCTCAGCGCAAATATTTCACCTTCACTTGACTAAGTCTTTCCTGATATCCCATTTTTTGTATGGCTGCCTGGCCGGTGTGCTGTAGCCTTGGGGACGCCTGAGGAGCACGCACGTTGACTAGGGTGGTTGTGCAAACGACTCACGTCGCACAATTGCCGTTGTAACCGGCATATGTGTTTTGGGAAGGAAGGAACTGATTTTTTTTTGTACTATGGCACACTATAAAAACCTAGACTGCGACTTCGCATCAGGTCAACACCTGTCGAGCCAACGAATTCGTACGTCTTAGTTCGCTTTGAATATTCTAAAGTGATGGAAGTCGACCAATTCTAGATTCCCCGTTACACCGTTCAAAGAACGCAGTCGGAATCAGGTAATTCGGGCGCCTCCATTTCGGCGGATACTCTGGCACCGTATGCCCAGTGATGCTAACCTCACAGATTCTTTTATGGTCCCAGTTGGGGATCCGAGCTGAAACTTTCATAGTTCCACAGTTAACCTTCCACTATTTTCGTCTATTTTCTTCTGTCAAAGCATCTTTTGGAATCTCTCCTTCGTATTTCTGACTTGCACTTTACAAGTAAGAGCTTCACTGTTACCAGACCTTTCGGTCTCCTTTGCGGGGAGGGTAGCTGTAGTAATCGCCCTCAGCCGCACTTCAGTCTAAATTTCATAAATTATTAAAACCATCTTCTAAAAATTAAATAAAGTTAACGTAATCATTCTTAAAATTTTAGATCACTATTTTCATTCAACATTACCCTTAAATCTATTAAAATTTGACCAAAGAAATACTTCGACAAGAAAGAACGGCGTTTTTACCTAGAACCATATCGCAAGTTCATCCGTTTCCGGAAAATTCCGGAAACGCTCGTCCGCTCAAAGCGCATATAAGGCCGGCTTCCCAGGCAGAGTCGTCATTCTCGTATAGATCCTCCTGACTAGCGCTTGGGCCCCAGAGTGGGCAATTGTAAGTATCAAGTGTTAATGATAAGTGTGTATTATGTCTTAACTTTCCTGTGTTGTGTCTTAACTTGTTCCGTGTTAGGGAGCGCTCGTTATTGTGTCGTAGAAATATTCACTATGTTGTCTCTGTGCCAGTGTAGTTAGGCACCAGCCTCAAGCTCACTGCCCCATCTTTGTCATTGTTATCGTGTTTACTATTCTCCGATGATGCCGTATTGTGCTGTCATTGTTAACCGATGTTGGCATTGGCTCCTTAGATATTTTTTAGTGCTGAGCATAGTGTTAAGACACTTTGCTGTCCACAGAGATCATCTTTGGTTTGCTCATCTTTTGTGTTCCAGCTTCTAATTAATTGTGTTCTCAACTTTTGTATTTTGATTAAGTCAGGTTTAAATCATTTTGGAATTCCTCTGCAATTTTTAGTCAATGTTTAAATTCATATCTTGAGAAATGAAGCTATGATAGGTTATTTAAACCAATAGAGATTGTATCTTCTGTAGTCACTCACTCAAGTCAAGTCACATAAATAATCATTCTTTCTTGCTCATCTGAATAATCGAGTATAGAGACTTCACCTTTTCTCATACTTATATCTTAGTACATTAATTATCTAATTACCTCAGTGCTTTAGCTATTATTTTGGCTGTAGTTCATTTAAACTCAGTTGTGCTGCTGCTTGTAATGTCAGGATAGAGCTTGTGACCAGTTGGTCTGGAACACTGATTCTGGTGTTAAGATGATTCAGGCTGCGACTCGGGCGCTAGAGTTGCGAACTGATTCTTATCACCGGACTCCTGCCATTGTTTGTCCTGTTAATGTTGCAGTTTGCGCAGTCTTGCACATGTGTTATGAATAGACTCGTTTTTTTGTTCAAATAATCCAGCACGATGACCCCTGACAGGATCGACTGGACCACACATCCATGCACTCACAAACACGTATGAAACCAAACCCTAACTTCTTAATTTAAGGAGCTTACCTCCTCCAAGTTTTCGCCTTCAAGTCTCCTCCGGGTTCATCCTCCGGGTTTTGCCTCTGAGTTGATTCTCCGAGTTTCCCCTCCTATTTAACTTGTGAAACTGGAAGGCCTGTGAAGTTCTCCCAAAGTGGGGAACCAACGGAATTTGACTTTTTAAAGGTGGAATATTGAGGATTTTATCAAGTGACAGGTAAGATGTTTTATTTTTTTATAAAAGGGTCACCAGGGTTAATTTTCAAACCCACTTAATTTACTAATTGAATGATTGCGGCCTCAGACTCTGAAGGAGTTTCAGGTTATTCGGACGCTGTCTTTCTAGCGTCTTTAATCATGACACAAAATACTCTATTTTCTTTGTTTTGTACCTCGGACTGGGACCATCGAAAAGGATAAGAAGGAAGATATGTTACGAATTTTCTGGCCTTTATTAGTGGGATGCCAGGCAGCTTGGTATCTTCACGGCGCTGATGTTGAGGTCCGATCTTGAGTAAGGCCCGCCTCGGGAAAGCCGCTGTGTCAGCAATGTGAAAAATGTAATTGTGGAAATGCCGTGTGCAATGGTAGAGAATGGTACGAGACGGCAATGGTGTCTCTGATCCTAGAGGTCGTTAGTGCGATTCCTTCCCGATTTGAGTTGCACCTAAACTGTAGATTAAGCAGCAAGTGGTTTAGCTGCACTACAAGGGTCTAAGTTTGGAGTGAGGGGGGATGAGGAATGAGTATTTGCACTTGCCGTCTAGTAATGGAGTGAATATTGAATGGTGAAAAGGACTAAGGTAAAGGAGGTAGTCTTTTGCCCTTTGCCAAGTTTGGCAAGGTGGTGATGTTGGCAATGGAGTGTAAGGTGTCTCGTAGCATCCTGTACGGGACGAGAGAGCTGGGTGAAATTGCACACGGTATTAAAACACATATCAACACATGCTATGCTGCAAACAATCTGGCATTAACATGCCGCCTCAAAGCGAGGAGTCTCTTCGAAAAACGACCCCCACCAGCACTCTGGCGCCGGAGTGCAAGCGGGGATCAGCTTCGGAGCACTAACACTTTGCCCGGAATCAGAACTTAATTCTAATATTTCTAAAGGCATGAAGCTAAAATTCTACACTAGTAACTCACACAGGCAAAACTTTTGCCTGGCGAAACTAAGATGGCATAATCAATTAATTTAATAGCTAATGGTAAAATCTACAGCATCTGCTAAATGCCATTGAACTAGAAAACACATGTTCCCAGTTCTTCCTAACTGAAATAGTCAATATAATGACTAAGAATTATACAATTACTATCTAACTAAATCAAGAAAAACCTCACTAATTTTTAAAGTAAAAATACTAATTTTGTTAGGAAAAATCAACGGTAATATGTGCTTGAATCAAAGTAAAACTACACTCAGCACTCGGCATGGGACTTGGAGATCTAAACCTCCTGTACAGGGAACTAATTTCTAAAGGCAAAAATGTTTAAATATAAACTATCAATAGCAGAAAGTTAAGACACACAAAAATAACACGAGAAAGGTGAAACCTCTATTCTGAAGGGTGTTCCTACGAGAGGAGAGAGGAAGGCACCAATTAGAAAAGGGGTAGGGAACACGGAGTCCATGCACAAAGTGCACAGAATCGGCTGCTAAGAAAGAAGTTCAGAACACAAGAAGGATTCAGCAAACATTGGTCATGATGCATATGAAAATAGTGTTAGGGCATCCTAGGAGTTAGAATGAGCAACAACTCTGGAAATAGGTTTACTGGATTATAATTTCCAGGAGTTGGAAATTTAGGATATTCAGATACTGCACCAGAGATAAGCAATATCACCCTAATTTAGTTGAGTAGGTAGCGACTAATCATTAGCATTGTAGACGAAAATTGAATTAACAATAATCAATAGTGAGGGTTGTCACTACAGGGATTAAAAAGAATTCTTGAAAAATTGCTAAGGAATTCCAGACAGTTATTTAACTCTGATTTCCTTAAAATACAATTGCAGGGAACAAAATTAAACTGGTGAACACAAAAGATAAGCAACCACTAATGAACAATCACAATATGAAATTAAACATTGACTAAAGAATTGCAGGGAACAAAATTAAACTGGTGAACACAAAAGATAAGCAACCACTAATGAACAATCACAATATGAAATTAAACATTGACTAAAGAATTGCAGGGAACAAAATTAAACTGGTGAACACAAAAGATAAGCAACCACTAATGAACAATCACAATATGAAATTAAACATTGACTAAAGAATTGCAGGGAGGCTCCTAGTTACAATACAAAAATTGGTTAAGAATGATTTTTAATGTTGACTGTATCAACACTCTACTTAATTGAGACTACAGTTTGTGAAAACAATACAGCTGTAAATATCCTAACAGCAATATTTACTAAAAATTGGTTAAGAATGGTTTTTAATGTTGAATGTATCAACACTCTACTTAATTGAGACTACAGCTGTGAAAACACTACAGCTGTAAAATAATGAGCAAGTTGAGTTGATTGAATATTGACTAAAAAATTGGTTAAGACTGTTATGTCTGATACAACAGGGAGAACCCTAAACTTGATAAATATATAATACGGTGAGTATTGGCTTAGATGCAATTAAGAAGGATATAATTGTGACTAAAAAGATAATTGGGCCATCATGACTTGCTCAAAAAATACATCCTATTGAATTTTGGCATAATAAATCCTTTTTGATAAAAAAAGGAATTTTTTTGATAACAAAGAAGGGGAAATTTCCTTAACATGGTTTTATATTAACTAGTGAATTGTTTGCTAAAAGAAAGTTCTAAATGGCAAACAACCGTGCACCAGGAAAATGGACTGTGGGGGACCAAGAGTACTGGGCACGGGATCCTAAGCGTTTAGTACTCTTGGAAAATTTAAGCACATGAACACTTCTTAATGCATACAATAATATTCTTGAAACTTTACATGAATTGCATAAATATAGTTACCCGTAATTTACCACACAAAAACACAGTATTAAAATCTCACCAGCCAAACACCTAGATCTGCACGCTCTGTATGATTTGGAACAATGAGCGCTATATCGCATACGATGTTGCTGTCGCGCGTGCGTGAGAGGTTTCGTTAAGAAGCAAATGTGAATTTTTAGAGATTGAGTTTGTTTGTTACACAATTTTAATAGAATTGATGATAGAGATTAGTGAATTTCGTAATGCGATTTTATGTTAATGGTCGAACTAATTTTACTGGATTTTTAGATGATCATTCTGAGAATTTCGAAATTTCGACTGGTTTGCGGAATAGAGATTCACTACAGGCCTGCATCCCTGCAGCTAAGCCGCTTGAACCTTTAGTTGTGACTACCTTTGGGTCGAGAGTCCCTTCCTACCGAGTTTTCCCAACCGGTAGCTATCCCCATACTCATCACTAAATTCACCACTCACTTAGTGTCGGAACCTCCCACACTTACACCATCATCGACTTCACACTCCAGCACACGCTTCCACAAGCCTGAGCTGAACGAATCGCCTGAAGTTATTCAACCTCCTCGGACTCTCCCCAAGATCGTCTCTCGAACAAGAGTCAAGCCTCGCTCTTCGGAGTGCAACCTTCTCCTCAATAAATTCCCATACCGGCGAGTGAAACTATTCTCTCATTTTCCTCCGGTGTTGGCTTGTGGTAGTTTTTGTTGTTGATTGTAGACGCTTGAAATATTGCGTCCGAATACCGCCTAACTCCTTCTGAGTCAGAGGCCGTAATTCATTCATTTAGCTATTAAGTGTGCTCTACCAGGAGCACTGGTGACCCGCCTTTGTAAAAGAACATCTCCTTGTGAAATCGATAAATTCCTCGATATTCAACCTTTAAAAATCAAATTCAATTAGTTCCCCTTTAGGGAGAACCTTATAATATTTTTAATGCTACTAATTAATTTATTTAAGTATGAATGGCAAATTTATAATTTTTACGCTTATGTAGCGGTATGCTACATATATACTAGGTATATCGAATTTCCTGACCAATTTGATGACATGCGCTATAAATAAAAATATGATTAAAACATGATTCTCAATTATAGGAAATTACTGATAAATGAGTATACACATATTTTTATTAAATTTCATAGGTAGCCATTTTATATTATGATTTAATGTGGATGCGTTAGGTACTGTGGATTATTGAACTTCCTAAATGCTCAGGGTATTCTGAAATTGAAATACACGCGACCGTCAAATTTTTCGAATATGAGTGAAAATTTACCTAAGCACACAAAACCTTTACAGTTAAAATTTTATAACATACCAACCTTTCAGTGAATTAATAAAATTACGATTGTTTATTTTAGCGTCCAGTGACGAAACGCATGCATTTAACAGTTTTCATCATACCGGTTGATTTTTCATAGGTATTAGTGTATTGATGATAAAATGGAAAAAGTGTAATATGCTGCTGTAATATCTAGATATCACATGTTACCGAAATGTTCATAATATGGGCAGATAAGTGAATAGCGACTCATTTTGTAAGTTTGATCTATAGAAAACCCCGAGAGTGTTGCCAGTTATGTTTTTCCTACTGTAAGAAGTGAAGCTAGTGGTGTGAGTACGGTGTTCTGATGATTTTTATAAAGTTTTCTGGTTACGTGGATATTGCCATCGAAATTAGAATGGTTTTATTCATATGCTATGTTAAAGCAATTTGTTGTGAATTTAATTTATTCTGTGTTTTCGTCAGATTGGTAGCGTTAAGGACTCGTAACAATGTAGTTCGTCCAGGAAAAATGCTCGGAGTACATCAAATGCGTCATTTGTTTGATGTATATTCAAATTTCTAGTACACAAGCAGTTGTAACTATTCATTAACTGTACAGCTAGTAAAATTATGTGTGGAAAGTATCTGCTATGAACATACATCGCCTATTCTAAAATATTCTAACATGCAACTTTTAGCATGCAGAGCATTTTAGAGTATCGTGAGCTGCATGTATATCTTAATCATATCTGCATTACTTCTGGTGCTCAATTTGTGGAAGTTTAGTCTCCAAATAAACTTGAATCAGTGCGATCTATTTTCGTTGAGCAGTAATAATCACCTCGACTCATCTGAGCTTGTTATTTCTTTATTTTAGATTTGTCCTACATAATTCACTTGTAAACCTGCTCATCTTTTGAGCAGGGGCTAGCATTTAATATAAATCTAATTTTAGTTCTAATAACTGTTATTAATAGCTGGCCTAAATTTTACATTCAGCCCAAGTTTACACTGAAGGAACTAAGGCTCAGCATTACTGAGTTCTGGTATTAAATATTTCGCCCATAAGAATTTAAATTCAACATGTTTTTAATTTTGTATTCCTGATATATTAAATGTGAAGCTTAACTAATTACATGTATAAAATTTGATATATCTATTTAACTAGGAATAGTTGAAATCTATTAAGATTGTATAGAATTGTATTAGAGATTCCAAGTTGTGGGTGTGTGGGTGCAATGTAGGCTCCTTCCTAGCATAGTTCTAATTATCGTTTAAAACACGTAATTGGGGCGTTTGTTTGTAATAATTTTCATCAGTGCAAATTATAGTGTGGAAATGATTTTTGTGACAATGAAATTGAATTTTTGTTAGATAATATGGTAAATGTTGATGATTAACTGGGAATTGATATTTGATTTTTTGGTGCCTAAACATGGTTAATTAGATCAAAATAAGCAAGTTTTCTCCTATGCACTATCTGTCGTAAATGAGTATTTTACGGGTCATAACGGTGAATTAGTTACCGCAACTTGAGTGTTTGAAGCAGGAAGTAATTGGTAAATCTGAAGGAGATGACAGTTGTCGATTTTCCACTTTTTGGTGCCTGAACCTAATTAATTGAATCGAAATAAACAAGTATCTTCTATGCACTTTTCGTCTCAAATGAGTATTTTACGATTTATAGCGGTAAGTTTAGTTTTGTCATTGATGACGAATGCGCTCGAATAAACAGCTACTCATCGATTTTTGAATTTTTGTTGCATGAAACATGGTAATAACATCGAAATAAACAACTTTTCTTCTATACACTTTTTTTGTCAAATGAGTATTTAACGAGGTATAGCGGTAGGTTTGGTTTCGTCTTTCAAGACAGAGCGCTGGAAGCGAGACGCCATTGCAGTATTGCCATACCACTCGATCAAAGAATTTCTTTCCGCTTCAAAGACTGGAGTTACAGTAAGTCATTTACCGCTATAACTAATAAAATACTCACTTGAGACGAAAAGTGCATAGAAGAAAACTTGTTTATTTTGGTGTCATTAACCATTTTTAGCCATTACAATTTGCAAAATCCACAACTGTCATCTCCTTCAGATTTACCAAGTAATTCATTGAGCCCAGCGAATGTCCACGCTGCAATAGAGTATAGCTTCCGGCGCCCTCATCATCAATGACGAAACTGAACCTACCCCGCTAACTCATTAAATATTCATTTGAAGAAAAAAGTGTATAGAAGAAATTAGTTTATTTTTATATTACCATGAATTTTGCCACAAAAATTTGAAAATCAATGAGTAGCTGTTTATTCGAGCGCATTCATCATCAGAGACAACCAAACCTACCGCTAAAATTCGTAAAATACTCGTTTACAACGGAAAGTGCATAGAAGAAAACTTGTTTATTTTGATCTAATTAACTATGTATAGGATTCGAAAAGTGGAAAATTGATTCCCGGTTAATCCTTAACATTTAGCAATAATATTATGCATAGAAATAATAGTTGAAAGCTATTTTGGTGAAACTTATGGGAAATAATCAAATTTCTATGAAAGAATTGTAGTGGAATAACAGATATTATTAGAATTTGTCAAAAATTGGAGCTCAGCTCTATTGCTTCTGAGATTTTGTTTTGTTTTGTTCGGTGTGATTTGATATTAATGAACAAGAGTAAAGATGTTGAAATATTGAGGTTTGTTTGTGTTACATTCTTAACATCACTTTTGTAAAGCAGCTGAAAACAAATTTTGAAGTTCCCAAATAATGTCTTATATATTGACTTTTAAAGTGGTAAATTCTTACCCAAATTTTGAAGTATTACCAGTATGTTTTGTTTTAAAGCATTCATTACAATGCAAGTAAAGTAATTGTATTAGTTGTGGCCACATTTAGCTGATAAATCAGACTAGACTGCTTGTTAGTAAAACCTTGATTAGGAGTTGAAATGGTGTCTGCAGTGATGCCGTTGTGTGGCATTAGTAATTTGGGATAAATATGATGCCAAAAACTAACCATTCTGTAAGTGATACATTATGATTTGAGTCAATATTACATCTGTTGAAAAAATTCATATCCTGGTGATTTATTTGACTTTAATTAATTGTTGAAATCAGCATGACTATGTAGGTGGCAAGATATTTTTTCAAATGTATTACAGAATCAAAATAAATGAACATGCTGGTTTCTTTTAGTTTAGTTATGGGCCTAAAACTGTTTATTTCTAGTCGGTAATAATTTAAAATTATTAAACATAACTCCCTCAGAATAGGATTATAGTGCCATGTATGCTATCCTATCTTAATATCCAATGTCAAAGTAAGGGTAAATACTGGTTTGTTTTGTAACATGTTTTCTTTTCTTGCAGGTAATCATTTAGAAGCGTCCCGCTTTAAATCAACGCTGCCACCATGGGTCGTATGCATTCTGATGGGTAAGTTATTTGTACATATTTTTTGGAAAAATTAGTTTGTGTTCATTTATGATCAGTATGTTTACCTGAATGTTGAATAAAACTTTTTTGAATGTGACGTCGTTAGATGTAGAACTGTTGACAGTGCTTTCACATTTTTTTAAACATTTTATGATGAGTTCTGATATTGCCTGTAGTTGAGATGAGTTGATTTTGTGGTGTAAAAATTAGGAGACTGTGAGACGCCCTAGTGATTGAATGTTGAAATTGATCAATTATTATATGCATGGAATTTATTTCTTTATTGTGCCTTGCTGTTATTATTAGCATAGCAAATCTGCTCCAGACTAAAGTGCTTGTGTTTGCAGAAAGGGTATTTCACAATCAGCCTTGCCATACCGGCGCTCAGTGCCATCATGGCTCAAGATGAAGAAAGAAGAGTGTGAAGATCACATTGTCAAGCTGGCTAAGAAGGGCATCACCCCATCACAGATTGGTGGGTTGTTACTCTGCCTCGTTCTTCATATCTCTTGCAACTCTGTTTAATTTTTTGAAAAATATTTCATTCTCTCTCTTGGCAGGTAGTCCGTTTACGTTTTCAGTTCATCTAGCTCTGTTCTATTCTTCATTGAATGCAGCCATCTGTAATAGGTTAGTGGGTCTTATTGTTTTATTATTATTAGTTATTTAATAATTGGTTTATTTCTTATTAGTTTAATTTTGCTGCTTTCTTATTTTATAATTTACAGAGCTCAGCTTAGCTTTTTTATCAAATTCTAATTAGTTAGCCACAAGGTAATCCATATTTAAATGAGTAACCTATTAATATTAAAGTCAAGTACTTATGGATAACTGGGTGAAATATCTTGCTTTTTTATTTTGTCTTGGGAGAAAGCTTGTAGTTACTAAAAGAATATTATTGAAAAATTGGTATCTCCTTCAGCTCAGATGTCTTACAAACATCACAGAACTGTTTGCTTAAACAGTTTGACCCACAAATGACTTTCATAGCTCTAGAGGCAGCCTGTTACCCAGAATGCACCCTGGATCCCCTCACATCCCTAGGTGTAGCGATGGACATCAGTTCAAGGCGGAAAGTGTGCTTGCTTATTCATTGATGCTTTTATTTTTCTGAATGTGCTGCTGGAGGTTCAGTTTGTATTTTGGGGGAAATTGAACTTGTTCTTGAATTATAAGGTACCTTTATTGGTCAGGTCTGAAAAGCTTCGGTGATTCTACATGTGTTCTTTTCATCACTTTTTTCATTCTGCCCTATTTATGAAACGAGTCAGTATGGAGCAAGTTTGTATTCTTATTAATCATTGCTCCTTAGTGTGTAAGTCATACGAATAGTTACATGTTCTTTGTGCAATAGAGAATGAATATGACATACCCATCCTGTAGTATGGGATTTGATTATTTATCTTGAAAAATAAAAATATAGTTGTCATGTGAGTTGTCTCACACACTTTCCTTTACCAAGATTAGTGATGTTTTATCTCTGTGGCTATTTTATAGGTTTTATAAAATCCTTCCAGTTCATTATTTTTACAATAAAATCAATGTTCTCTACAGAAAAGCTCTGTTCCCAAAATGTAATGTTTTGTCAGTTGCTTGAATGTACTGTTGTCTGTCCAGGTGTGATCTTGAGGGACCAGCATGGTGTGTCGCAAGTCAGATACGTGACCAGCAACAAAATTATGAGAATTCTGAAAGCCAAGTCTCTTGCTCCTGAGATCCCTGAGGATTTGTACCATCTCATCAAGAAGGCTGTCACCATCCGCAAACATTTAGAGCGAAACAGGTGAGTGGCGCATCTCATGAATATTGCCTCATGCCTCTTGATCGATAGAAATATTTGCCTTATTTGTAATGATCTCTGGGAATTTATCACTCATAGATTGGAAAAAAATACCGTTACTCATTGAAATTTAGCTGGTTACTTATATATTCTTAGCTGGTTACTTATGATAAAACATAGTATCGAAAACGGCGGAAAAACCAAAAAATAATAATGAATAATAATACTTATGATGAAATGGTTGAAGAAATGAACCAGAAAATTACTCTTTATTCGGGCTTAAAATTTTGGTATCAATCACATGTTTCTTAGAATTATTGAGCATGAATTGGGTTTAGGTAAACGCGTCAATTGAAGGAATTGAACCCTTTCTTCCGTCAAGTCCTTGTTTCTAAGGATCCAGTACTGTTTTTAGCTAAGTAAGTTTTTCACATTCATCCAACATGAACTTGAATGGGTGCTGCGCTCTCAAATACCCTGTTCATAAGGAAGTTTTATTATCCATATTCGATATTGAATTATTGAGGTAGCATTCTTTTTCTGTTTTGGTTTTTATCTTGTATCTTTAGTGTCTGGAATTGACATTTTTATTCCCCTCAGGCGGATACAGGTATTATATCTATGGGAATTAGCGCTCCCAGGGGGACTATGTGAGGGCCTGAGCTAAAGGTTAGGTAGGCTTCCTTTTGTTGAAATAGAATAGGTTTTTGTTTTTGTTACGGACCATCTTTTTTCGGTTCACTGCTGTCCTGTTTTTCAGCACCTACTACTTTCTTCAATTTTTATCATGTTTCTTGAACTTCTTTCTTAGCTTCCTGTTTCTATGCACCTTGTGCATAGATTCCGCGTTCTCTCAACTCCATACTAAATGGTGCCTTCCTCCTCCCTCTCTTAGAACATCTTTGTCGTGCAATTAAGAGAGGCTAAAACTTTCTTATATAATAATATAATTGACATTTTTATTCTAACTGTTGTATTTTATAATTATTCTTCTAATCTTATTGTTTAGATGATCCTGCTTCCGTTACAGTTGGCATATAATTTTTTTTGTGTCATTGTGCCAACGATCGCGTCTAGAGAAATTATTTTCAAGCTGAGATTATGTGTTAACTGCACTCAAAAGATTTCATGGCTTTTCTCTATTAGATAGTCCATTTCTTGGTAGACACGTTCTAAAAAGATCCTTACTTGAAAGTATTATCTTTCAATTGTAATGCTTCATTTTCGGCAGCTGTGGTCGCAAAATTTCGAATAAAATGAATGTATTTTTGATGGTGGGTGTTTTTCGATTGGCAGGAAGGACCGCACTGCCAAGTTCCGCCTGATCTTGGTGGAGTCTCGCATTTACCGCCTCGCTCGCTACTACAAGAGCCGCGCCCTCCTGCCGCCCACCTGGAAGTACCAGAGCAGCACCGCCTCCACTCTCGTGGCCTAAATAAATCTCGCGCCGGTGATTCGCTGTGTCAATTTCCTCCGTTCGTTGTGAAGGAATCTCACGTTTTGTGGAAAGTTTTGTGAAGTCGTGAATTGAGGGTAATGTAAGAGATTTGTCTTGCTTAATGGGCCACTGAAGAGTGAACTTCATTTATGACGGTGCTCGTTTTGTGTAGAGGAAATTTCTTGGAATGTAAGCATACCGTCACTGTTCCATTTCTGAACTTGTGCTAAGGTGATATCAACTTTGAAACGTAACTAAATTTGACTAAAATTTAAACCTCGAACATGAGTTTACTTCATTGATTATATTTGGAGCTATGTTCATGAACAACGATCCGATTAACGTATCATCTACAACCAGTGAATTCCCAGATGATAATTAAGACCATGTTTTTTTTCTCCGAGTAAAACTCAGGCAATTTTATTAAAGGTAAAGATAAGCCAAATTTGATCATATTTTCGAGCACTTAACAGAACGAAAAGAGAAATGGATTGTACACTCCAATCTTGAAACGCTGCTTGCGATACGACCAATGAATGGATCGTGCCTGAATGTTACATGCTTCCAAACAACCGATCGATGAGTCGTTTGAAATACCTCAATCTTCCCAAATTAACGGTATTTAATACATAGGCAATGTTTTGAGTTTATACTATTGGTGACAATTTCTTACTTGAAATTAAGATTAATTATTGAATTTCAGTTTAACCCATCGCAGTCAAAGTGTTAAGACATCCAAAATAATGCCGTACATTAAAATTCAAGCAGTTAAAGAGACAAAACTTATAACCGTTCAACAAAATCGGGAACCAGAATATATTTAAAGTCTGACTAAGGAAAAATTAGCTTAATTGTGAATTTCAGTGGGAAGCGCAGCAACGTGAGTAAAATGCAAGAGAATGTCGATGAGAATATACGGGAACACTGATCCAGAAGTATTATTTTATAATTTATGAAAATCTAAACTGCAACGTTCATCGAAGCTTGTGAACTTTCACTGAGAAACACGAAAAATTTATAAAAAAAATGAAACTCTTGTATTGACATATGAGTTGATTATCAAACTACGTATGCGTCTTCAAAGCAAATAAACCTGGTATTTGAAAGTCGCCCTGAAGCACAATGTTTCAGTACACTAAAGTCGAAAAAATAATTTTTTTTCCGATGATGCACAGCTAGTTGAACTCATTACAAATCAATTATCGAATCAAATGAACGAAACACTGATTAACTTACACAAATGACCGCATTCTAGACAGACTGGAATATTCCGTTCGAATGCGAAAAATTATTCAACAACCCATACACCGAATGGCGACAGCCATTAAAAAAATCTTCAAAAATTATAAACTAAAAACAAAATATATGGAAACGCGTTACGAAGGTAGAGTCAGATTTAAAAATACCCACAAGTGTAGAAAGAGGGCGAGGTCGTTCATGATAAAACCTAAAATTTAGTAACAAAAGTGAAATTCGATTTGAAAATCCTCACAAATTTAGAACTTAAAGGTGAAGTCGGAATAAATTGTACTAGAGTGAAGCCTCGGTTGAAATAGGTAGCAGTCATCCCGCAAAAGTGAAATTTCGTCTACACTTATCGCTCGTTTACGAGGCGTAGCAGGGCACTGACACGTTCCCACTGGTTATTGGATCGAAATCCCTAATTTATTGCCCACCTAAAAATGATTTTAATAGTAAAATTAGTCCAGCGGGAAGTTAAATGTGATTAGACGTTAGTTCAAGTATTCCCAACCATAACAAAGACGTTCTAAAGGAAAAAAAAGAGTGCGGATTCTATGCACAAAGTGCATCGAAGCCGAAAGTTGAGAAAAAAGTTAGTGAAAAAAAATTGAAGAAGAAAGTGGTTGGTGCTGAAAAACAGAACAGCAGTGGACCGGGAAAGATGGTCCGTAATAAAATAAAATCATTCCGTTTCAACAAAAGAACGGCCTACCATTGAGCTCGGGACCTCACGTATTCCTCCCGAGAGCGTGACATAACAAAAATCCCAAGTTCATACCAACAAACAGTGTTTATGTATTCTTTGGCAAGGACAAATATTTTTCAGTCGAACATGGAATAATTAAGTTTAAACTGACTCAATATTACGGGTTATATTTGCCTAAGAAGTCAATACTGCTACTTAGCCAGTATTGACCAACATTAACCATGAATAGAATATAGTGACCATAACACAACTGTGTTTCGGCGAGAGGTTTATTCACACAAGTCACCAGACAGAGAGATCAACACGCCGAACTCAACAGCTAAGCACAACTCGGATGTAAGATACTGGCTTGATCAAAATGCCCACAGACGTCAATTTCACTGCATTTCTCAGTGAGTATTAATAACAAAGGCATCTAATATATAATTCAGCATGCAAGTTACCAAACAATTAGCCCATTGGAGGAACTCTAATCCTAATATCTAAGAATTTTCTTCCCCAGTTGAATCTTTATGAAAATTTTCCAACACTCCTAGATGTTGAAATAGCAAAAGTGAGTTTCAGAGCAGAAAAATCTCAATTATTACAAACATTCCTTCGTGTGCAACACATTAACTTCTAACTTGAATTATGACACTAAAAGATTTTTAAAAAGGTAAAAAGGACATTTTCCAACTGCACATAAACTTCTTCTAGCTTCTAGCCCTAGTTGGAGGTTATTTCCACTTACTGGGCTTCATTCTTCATTCAAAACTTTTAATAGCTTTTAGTCCTAAATGGAGGTTATTTCCACTTACTGGGCTTCATTTCAAATCATTTGAGCCACCCATTTCAATTCCTATGAAACTACACGCCCGTTTAACACCGCGCCAGCCTATCACTGCCTGAAGCCCAACAGTGAAGTAGAGCTTGAAAATTTTGGATATTGTTGCAATATTGCACAGTACTACACAGTTTTGTACACGAAACCCATTCGTATAAACGTAAAAAAACAACGTATATTGCCTCATTCCACAGAACTATTGAATGCATTTTAAATGAGCGTGCACCAAGAATTTTCTGAAGAAAAAGACCTACTTACACTCAATACAACGCAGCAATGCATTACATTTGCCCCAACAAATTGTGTAAGGCAGAGTAAATTTCTTCTAGACAAAATAGAAAATGACACTGAAATATCGTCTCACAATTCGGCTAACGAGGAAGAACAAGCAACTTGACTACTCTAAACACAAACAGAATTTTCATCAATCATTAAACACAAAGCATCATAGCAAAGCAGCAATAAATACAGATGCATTGACTGAATTGCATGAAGGGGATAGTTTCTCACTGAGATCCCTAATAATGGCCTCTTTAGACGATGCATCATAGATACTCAAAAGGAATTTAAAAACGAAGAATGCACTACATATTGAAATCATATTTATATTTAATTAAAATGCTACACTAACTATATATTCGAAACCAAGTCAATTCTATAAAACGTTTCGGAGACCAGCTCCATCTTCAGTTAACCGTCTGCAAGTAAAAAGTAAAGAAAATCAGTCTTCTATACAAAACACAAGGGTACAATAAAATTTACAAGTGAATTTGTAATGGGTATGAACTATTGGCGCTATTAAGATCTGGTTTTTCTTTTGAGATAAAAAGAGATTCTAAAATACGTAGATCTAAGTCATTGGATGCTGTGCGTAAGATTGAAAAATTTTCCTCTGCTATTCGGTCACAACACTGCTCGCTGTGAAGGCGGATAGATGAATGAGGCGGTTGGGTCAAAGGTCTTCCGCTACGGTAGCTGACTCCACGGTGTTGGGCAATCCTAATATAGAATGGCAAAGTCGTCATGCCGACATAGCCAGATGTACACTGTACACAACTAAACTTATACACAATGGATGCCCGCATCCGTTTAGGAATCACGTCCTTGTAGCGAAAGAACGACCCAACTTTAAGTGAATTAACCGACACAATACACAGTTTTACAGCTGGAAAATGACGTTTAAAAAGAATTTCCAAATCTCGCGACATTTTATCAGTATAGTCTCCAAAATACGGGAAAACGCAATATAGACGTTGCAATGGTTCTATCACGACATTTGTGACGGAGTATTTTTTAGCCAAAAATTTTTTAATATGAACATTGACAATAGACGTAGGGTACCCATTTTTTTGTAAAAATTTTTGTAAAAAAGAAAACTCCATATGAAGATCAACGTAATTAGAACAAATATTGAAGGCACGATTTAACAAGGTTTTTATAGTATTGATTTTAAATCTATAGTTACAGAAGCTAAAAAAGCTTAAGCCCAAACCCGTGAATGTAGGTTTGTAGATACTCAAAAGAGTCGCAAGTGCTGCATGAGTTTGTTTATCTGTGCTGCATGGGCTTGTAGACGGCATTCTGCAGCCGAGCAAGTGAGAGAAGCACGAATGGCGGTCAGTTACTGCTCAGACTCGTCGAGGGATGGATGTGCGACGCCAAGCTCTTTTGTGGACCGTAGCTGCGTGCGCCGCCGAGGAAACAATGCGGCCATTATCAGTGGGAGACGCAATTACGCACAACCTCACTCAATCATTGCTTGCTGGACACTAGATCTCTGTGCTCCTCGCGTGCTGCATGGGAGTATGCATCACGGATCCATCTTCGGCGGGTCGGTGTTTTGCTGCAGCAGCATGCTCCTTTGTGAGTACTTGTGATGCGTGATGCATCAATGAGTCGCTTGTGCTGCATCGTCTAAAGAGGCCTTAACGCATAAACTGGAACACACCTGAACTTCCGAGACAATAACTGTTGGTAAACAGCAACCTAAAGTACAAAACAACTTTAAGGTATCACAGTAAACTCCTTCTCAAACAGGTAACGCATAAGTTCTATCCGCTCCTGTTATAATACGACTTTACATCCTTGTACATGGTAACCTTGATACCCATCTCAATAAATACACTTCTTTGAAAATGCTGTTGAACCCTTTGCAAGTCTCCCCCAGCTTTTCATTAAGGATATATAAACCTGGAAAGCTTTCGACGCTAACAGAATCAAATTGTCACTCGTTTCAACAGACGTCAAATTTCTTTATAAATCGTTTCTTGTCACACTAAGTAAAGCGAATCAACTTGCTCGCCTAACCATCATTTTTTTAATTTACGTATTCGTTAAAAGAGTTAGTGTTACAGAAGATTGGGTCCACACTCACGCACTGCGTTAGTATTACTGCTATTATTCTCCCTCGTCCAACGCGTCAGCATCCGTCAAATCAGACCCAAGACTCGTAAATGAAGACTTTTCAGATGAACAATTCAAATAAGTCTTTTTTACACATAGTTTTCTAATTTTTTTAATTAGAATAAAACCCGAATAGATTTCCATCATAACTAGACAGCCATGAACTTATTTTTCTTAAAATAAATATTTGTAGAAGACTGCACGCACATTACGGCGTTTAAATTTTACTTTTTTACCGATATAATTACTAAAACAAGTGTACTGAATTTAACCATGTTATTACAGAACGCAGAGCACGAATGGTGACACTCACTCAAGCCAATGAGATTATAAGAGTTTTATAATTATATGGAGAGTTGAATTACAATTAAAAAATAAATACACAGTCATTGAGTAGTGTTCAGTTTACAGTGGGGAGTAGAAACGGGGCAGACAAATTAGGCGAGTAGGCAAGCAACAAGCTATTATCATTATTGTTATATACGGAGTAGTTCAACTGCCCGTTTTTCCCCACATAGTTCGACTATCATAGAGAAAATGGGAAAAGTTCATGTTATAGTAACAACACAAGAACGCAAAACTTAAGAGTTTCGATCACTCATCATTAACCTGGGTTAGAATCTACACTAACGCATTCGTGTTGGCAACTAAATAATGTGCGTAGGTCTATTTTTTCCCCCATTTAAGGTACATTAAGTAGCTACATCGCGTACCGAGAACTTCCTCCCATTTCCGAAAACGAGAGCAATAAAACCATGAATTTTTGAGAGTTACATTCTAAATTCAAAGGCGTATACATTAGCCTAATTACCCCCACGTCGCATCAATTACGGTTCATTTTGGAATCAACTACGGTTTTTCCGAAAACCCATCCCCATTTCCGAAAACGCCAGCAATAAAACTATGAATTTTCGAGAGCTACATTCTGAATTCAAGTGCGTATACATTAGCATGATGACCCCCACGTTGCATCAATTTCGGTTCATTTTGGGATCAACTACGGTTTTGGGACAAATCGAATTCCTTAACTCGGACGAACAGCCCTAGTAGCGTTCCACAAAATAGGACATGCAGCAAAAAAGCACCTACACGTATCCTCCAATCAAACTAATGAACATTAACGTTGCTTTCGTCTCATGTCATTTTAGGGCGTCACACATCAAAGAATTACATCAGAACCTACAAACACGAGACAAAACACAAAATTCAGTGGCCAGGCAGCAGATGACAATACCAAAACTTCCTTAACTCACCACCACACGGGCCTAACTTGTCGAAATAACCAAACCTCATTCCATCACCACAGTAGGGCATGAATATTATCTTACAGCATCGTTCCCTACTCCACCTCACCACTACGCGAGCGAGACTTGCTGTTAAAACAACCAAACCGAATTCTGCCAACACGATTAGGCCTGAATATTGTCTTACAGTATCGTGAAATTTTGAAGCTACTCAACTTTTTTGTTCGCTGAGTTTTTTAAACGGCTTAGGCTTGGCTAAGCCGGCTAAGAGTAACACCCGCAATTTTGAAGCCACTCAACATTTGCCGTCGAGTTCAGTCAAACGTAACGGCTTAGACTTGACTGCTGAAAAGCAACACCCGCAATTTTGAAGCTCCACAACTTTCTGAGTCGAGTTTGGCTCAACAGTTTAGACTGCTGACAAACAACACCCACAATGTAGAGAGGATTTTTTTTCAAAAGAGCTATACAACTTTTGGAGTCGAGTTTGTCACAACGGCTCAAAGCACGGTAGAGGAAACAAGGTAGGTTCAAACCAGTCGTTTTTTTGTTGACGGTGTGGTTTCGCTGACGTCACGGCAACGAACCAATAGCAGCGCTCATATTGCATCTGGTAGCACTGCTACTCCCAAATCGGTCTCCACTATTGGCCTAACGACGTGGCGTTTTGGTGACGTCATAAAGTTTGTTTGAAATAAAGCCTTTCTATTGGCTAGCCAAACACGAGGAGGTGTATTTTCTCCCATAGAAATGACCCTACCTCGTTTCCTCTACCGTGGCTCAGACCTGACAGCTCAAGAAATATACACACACACACACACAACACGGGACATATAAACTTGGTGGCATAGGGGAGGCGCGGTGCAGGCACCACGCAGCAGGGGTCGCAGCTTACGCAGCTATCAACGACACAATCATCCTGGAAAATGAGAGCGTTTTTAGGCGGTGTTATGGGGAAATTTGGGAGATAAAAAAGTTCACGATCTAGGGGCTGCGTAACTTTAAAACCTCCAGTAGACACCTTTAATTTTACCAGCTTGAAAGTACGAGCGTTTTTAAAGGAAAATTTGGGAGATAAAACGTTCACGATCTAGGGGCTGTGTGACTTTAAAACCTCCTGTAGACACCTTTTTTTTAATTTCACCAATTTGAAAGTAAAAGCATTTTTATGGGATGTTGAGAAAAAATTAAATAGATAACAAGTTCACGATTTAGCGGTTATGTAACTATAAACGCCTTATGGAAACCTATTTCAATTTCACGTACTTGAAAAACGTGTCGTATCTTTAGATATGCGTGTTTTAAAAAAAATCCTGGCATTTTATTCATACATCCTATTCTAATCCCTTATAAATAATTCACAACCAGAAGTTTTGAGATGCATGAGGATCGTCCCATTGGCTGGAAGATCAAACATGGAGAGATGGCAGTTTCAGAATGATCATTATGGGGGAAGTGATGTATCAAAGATTAGTAACCGTCTTAGTGCACGTGCAAGCATGCAAGTGCATTGAGAGGTTCATGCAGTATTAAGGCTTATGGCGAGATCATATTCAACCAGAAATTTTCACTAATTACAAATTCAGTGCATTACAATAAAACTGATCACAGACGTATTAAATTAAAGAATATAAAGGATAAACTTGAGTCTCATTGTCATAGATTATATTAGATTATTAGTTAGTTTAAGCCTCCCC
Source organism: Morinoia aosen (assembly GCA_030386875.1). Lineage (NCBI taxonomy): Eukaryota > Metazoa > Arthropoda > Malacostraca > Amphipoda > Talitridae > Morinoia > Morinoia aosen. The sequence goes on from CM059556.1 coordinate 21,835,748, forward strand.
ATCTTCCACAAAGGCGATCCAAGGAGAAGGAGGGGAAGATGAAAGGAACCAGGAACCATTTAGTATGGAGTTGTGAGAACGCGGAAACTATGCAGAAAGGGCGTAAAAACGGTATGATGAGAAAGAAGATTATGACACAAGATCAAAGTCGAAGAAGAAAGTAGTAGGTGGTGAAAAACAGGACAGTTGTGAATCAAAAAAGGTGGTTCGTAACATAACAAGAACATTTTATTTCAACAAAAAGAAGGCTACCTAACCCTCAGCTCAGGTCCTCACACATTTCCTCCCTAGGCCAGCTAATTCCCGTAGCTACAATAGTTGTATCCCCCTGAGGAGGAATCTATGCACAATGTTTTTCCCAACTCAAGAAGCAAGCGGTGCTGAGGAACGAACAGCAGTGAACAGAAAAAAGATGGTCCTTAAATCCACCCATTTCTATCAAATCAGATAAAAACATAACATGAGGGTGACAGAAAAACTGTTGTTTGTCTCACTTCTTTCTGATAAATAAAAACCTATTGTTTTTTAAAAAAAGAAGGCCTAATCAACTCTGCACTCAGAACCACAGAAATCCTCATGGGAGAAAACGTGGAATCTATGCACAAGGTTTGTTCCCACACAGGGAACATTCGTTACCATTACAAACACTGAATATTCATACAAAACTCATGCTGCCCATACAATAAGAATGTACGATACAACTGAAATTTCAAAATGCAGAACCGTTTTCTTGCTTTGCTTTCACAATTCCCCGCATTTCAAGCAAAAATACAACTTGACATATATAAGGAACTAGATTATTACTTTTTACCCACCTCTAATGTCAGCTTCAGGGACTTTGAAATTACCACTAAATTAAAATAAAAAAAGTCTTTTGCTCTTCAGTGATTTTTTCTTGCAAATGGCAGCTTTTCCCACACAAAACTAACCCGCCAGCACAACTAGATTACAATAGACCAGTTAGTTTGAAAGGCATCATTTAGTACGAAGACAAGGAATCTATGCGCAAGGTGTTTTCTTACACAAAATCTACTGCGCATAGAAACAGTAATTTAAGTAACAAGTGTGTAAAACAAGATAAAACTTGAAGAAAATTCGAGGTGATGAAAACGGGACAGTGGTGAATTGCAAAAAGGTGGCACGTAACCTAAGAAAACTCCTGTTCTATTCCAAATAAGGCCTTCCTAAACTTCGGTCAGGAACCTCACATCTTCCCTCTGGAAGAGCTAATTCTCCCTGATACAATAATCCATTCACCTCGAGTGGGCCAGCACATCTTTATATACATTCTTCAAGCATTTACTTTCAACATTTTCTCGACTTTGTGAATTATTCATGAACTGTAATAAGGCAATAATTAAATTGAAAATTGTTATAAATTTTACAATTACAATAAACAATAGACCCAATTACAATTGGGTCTATTAAATATCACAAAGTTTAAAAGGTTGTCAAAACTTTTTCAAGCGATTCATTGATGGGTCGTTTCACAGCAGGAAGAACTTAAGCATGACTCATCGATGGGTCGGATCTCAGTATACGCCTAAAGCTGCATTGCTGACGCTACAAAAGCAAGGGTCGATCATAAAACAAAAGTAAAGGACATCAATTTATGCAGTAAATTTTGTCAAAATTACTTTTCAAACGTATGTGGCTACACTGTAGCCAAGAAGATCCGATAGCACGAATTACAGCAAGAGTTGTCTTAATCACACTATTAAATAAAATCTCCATCATAAGCCATCCTTTACTTGAAAAATTTAACCAGCGAGAAGCGACACCCGAAAAATGGATACAAATAAGCAACCTCAACGTCGTAGTTTCAAACCCACAGGAGCCGCGTTTGTGCCCTTAAAGCTCTCAGAAGAGTAAAAATATTATATTAATCAATAGAAAAGTTGCAAGTTAGTTAGAGATCAATCGGAACAGATTCACCAGCATGTTATTTTCAAGCATGACATCATGCTTAGAAAAATGTCCCATGACATCGAATGTTATTGGTCCAAACCTTGCTACTTATTCAGCCACAAAACCCAGTTTAACCCTTTGCCTACCGACAGTAACTCTGGTTACTGCCTAGAATTTTATCGTCTACTAATGTCCGTATGAAATTTTTTTGCAGCAGTGACAGTATCAATTCCTCGATTGCATCTTTGTCAATAAATACCAGCACCAAAGACGACGTACTGTATACGGAAACTGGTTCCCTCACATAAGAAAGATTAGATTAGATTATTAGTTAGTTTATGCCTCCCTATCCGCAGCAAAGGCTATCCAAAGAGAGGAAGGAAGAAGGCACCATTAGTAGGGAGTTAAGGAAACGCGGAATCTATGCAGAAAGGGCACAGAAACAGAAAACTAAGAAAGAAGATCATGAAACAAGAAAAAGTTGAAGAAGAAAGTAGTAGGTGCTGAAAAGCAGGACAGCAGTGAACCGAAAAAAGATGGTCGGTAACAAAACAAAAACCTATATTATTTTAACAAAAAGAAAGCCCACCTAACCTTTAGCTCGGGCCCTCACATTGTCCCCCTGGGCTCACATAAGAAAAGGATACTTACAACGTTTAATTTTAATGTAAATATTTTCCCCATACTCCACACTTCCTCACAAACCTTTCCAACACACCTTACTTTATTCAACCAACACTGGACCAGTACTGCACTGTATTATTGCAAACGACACCAAGACTTTGTGAATACCCTAAATTGCATCAAGTAGTAGTAGTAGTAGTACCATGAATTTGCTAGCGCTTCAGTAGGTCCTACTATATCGCGCCGAAGGTCTCGCGTCACAATTATTGACCTATCGGTCACATCACCGCTGTGGTACAAAATAACCATCAATCACCATCACGGAGCTCCATGTAACATATTTAAGAATACGCAAACAGGTTAGACATTGCAGCCACAAACACAACAAAAAGTCAGTCATGATAAGCTCAAATTAAATTCAGTTGCTATAAACACAACTGCTCCACCAGTTCAGTAATAAAATCAAAGTATTAAGTCCCCGGAATTATTCCGAAAAAACAGAAAATCAGGTTACATATGCATTCATTGGGCAGCCGAGCCCCAGGGGGTTTCAGCTGCCCACCCATTTTACGGCCGAGCGCCGTACCCACGCTGAAACCCCCGTTGGGCATCACGTAGGCGCGCTCGGCCGTATTACAGTTTATCATTAAGATAGCAAGGCTTGAAATTTATTTTTCCATCACAAAATTAAATTTTTGAAAGTATATTGCACGATTCAATAAACGCTCTCAGTGCATCAGTATGGAAAGGGGCACGCTCAGGTTCCGCCAGAATGCTGCGCATCATTGTATCCGGATCATTACCGCGCAGACGTGGAAAGCACGTGCGCCGGACACCTGCATGCAACGGGCACACGACAAGGAAGTGTTCAACGGTCAAAGGAACCCTGCATCGCTCACAGAGCGGTTGGGGGAGCCGCTCCATGAGGTAGATGTGCGTAAGTCTCGTATGACCAATCCGCAGACGGCACAAAGCCACCTCCATCCGGCGGCTACGACAGCTGGACGAGGTCCATTCACGCACAGTGTTTTTAATCTTCCAGAGCTTATCGTTATTCTCGGCAGCCCACCGCTGTTGCCATAATTCTCTTACTGCTGCCTTAATTATAGGGTAGTAGTCGCGGCAGAGCACAGATGCATTCAAAGTGTCTCCCTCAGCGGCGGCCGCTAATTTTGCTTCGGTGTCCGCTCTCTCATTTCCCGAGACACCCACGTGCCCAGGCACCCAACAAAACCTGACCTGTTTTGAGACGCGTACAAGTCGCATCAACACGTCGTAAATCTCACCAATAACGGGGTGGCTGCTTGCATAGCTTTGAATAGCATCTATGATGCTCTTTGAGTCCGTGAAAATAGTGAAGTGGTAATTTGGATGTTCCTCTATGAGTTGCAGAGCCTGCACGACACCATACAGTTCAGCAGTGAACACAGAGGTCTCCGGGAGAAGTCTTCCAGCTCTTACCATCTCACCCGAGACAGCGGAGCACCCTACAGCGTTGCCAGACTTTGAGCCATCGGTGTAGATCTTCACTGAAGCAGCGTGCTGGTCAACAACATGTTCAAGAAACAGGCCTCTAATGGCGTTAGGCGGCAACGAAAGCTTCTTGGGCAGCCGACACCCAGTGCAGAAAGTCTCAATTGGCAGTCGCCAGGTTGGGGTGCTATCAGGAATACAGGGGCACACTCGCATACCATCCAGCTGCATGGTCTGAACCAGCACATGATAGCTCATGGATGAAGGAAGGAAGTATGGAAAGCGCAGATATCGTCCCAAAGGTGCGTGTACGCTCATCCAAGTTGGGGATAGAGGGAGCTGCTCCAGTCTGGCCAGGTACTGCAGGCTCAGGGTAAGCCGCCGTGCCCAGAGAGGGGGCTCGCCACTCTCCACACACAAACTAGCCACCGGTGAAGTGCGAAAAGCGCCAGTGCACAGTCGGAGGGCGGTATGATGCAGAGGATCTAGTTTTGCCAGGTTAGTTTCCCTGGCATTTTGGTAGACAACACATCCATAATCCATCTTACTTCTAATAAGCGTCCTGTATAGCCTGAGCAGCGTAGCCCTGTCTGCCCCCCATGACAAACCAGATAGACATTTCAGTATATTCATTCGCCGGGTGCACTCAAGCTTGAGAGAATTCAAGTGAGGTTTCCATGACAGCTTATCGTCCACAATCATTCCCAAGAATTTGGCACTATGAACAAAGCTTACTATCCTTCCTTGTAGTACCAGCCGCGGAGGGTTGCAGCGCTTGCGCCCCTGGAAGTGCAGGCCAACAGTCTTATCCGGGGAAAAAACAAAACCATGTTCTGTAGCCCAGTTGTTTACACGGCTGATAGTCATTTGCATCCTGCGGCTCAAGGCTGGCAGGTGTGCAGATGAGGAGTAAAGCATGAAATCATCCACATATAGAGACGCCAACACGTCGGGAGGCAAAACAGATGTAATCTCGTTAAAGCCCACGATGAAGAGTGTGCAGCTCATTACACTGCCCTGTGGTAGGCCCTCGTGTTGCACTTGCAGCGAGGACAACGTTGTGCCAACTCTGACGCGAAAGGTTCTTTCTCTTAGAAATTCCTGCACATACATGGCCAAATTACCGCGGAGTCGTATCCGAGCAAAGTTCTTAGAATTCCGTATCTCCACGCAGTGTCATAGGCCTTGTGCAGATCAAAGAAGACACACAGAGTCTGGCGGCGCTCGGCGAGATTGGCCACCAGGTAGTTCTGGAGACGAACCAGAGCGTCTGTTGTCCCTCGGTGCGGTCGAAAACCAAACTGAACAGGATTTATCAATTCTTCAGACTCCAACCATCTCATGAGCCGGATGTTGACGATTCTCTCCATCAATTTGCCAATACAGCTGGTTAAAGCAATAGGGCGGTAACTATTCGGGTTAGAGAGGGGTTTATTTGGTTTTGCAAAGGCCAGGACTGTTGCAATGCGCCACAGGCTTGAATACATATGCACGTTCCATACTTTGTTATAAATATATAAGAGGTGACAGACTGCTGTAGAGTGCAATCTCTTCAACATCTGGTAGTGGATGCCATCAGGGCCAGGTGCTGTATTTTTTGACTTCTTTAAGGCATAGTATAGTTCAGTAATAGTGAGGGGGTCATTGTAAGACAGCATGGCATTCGTAGAGAAGTCAAGTGCCTGCAGCTCTTGCTGGCGCTTAAGCGCTAGGAAAGCAGGAGGATATGAGCGACCGTTGCTCACACGAGAGAAGTTCTGGGCCAGGGCATCCGCTACACGTCCTGGATCTGCAGTGAGAGTGCCGTCAATCTCCAAGCACGGTTTCCTGGAGCCATACCTTCCTTTCATCTTATTAATGCGCTGCCACACCTTCGCCATGGGGGTGTCTGTATTCAAGGTTGATACATATCTCTTCCAGGATATCTTCCGAGCTTCATCTTTCACATTTAGGGCTTTGGCCCTCGCTCGATTGTACGCAATCTTATCCGCTACTTCTCCCGTCCGCTGGTATTTTCGCAGGGCTCGCTTCCGTATAGCGTTTGCTGCTGCACACTCACCATTCCACCAAGGTATACAATGTCTTGGTGGCCCTCCTCTTGATTGAGGGATAGCAACATTAGCAGCAGCATGCAGGGTTCTTTCCAACTGATCCACCAAGGCATCCACGTTTAGGGTCTCATTGGGTTCCTCCATCAGCGACAATGCCTCGAAAGTTCTCCAATCTGCCCGCCTCAGTATATAGCGCGGTTCCGTGGAGATAGGGCGGCGTTGCTGCATGTTTATCACAATGGGATAATGGTCACTGCCATACGTGTCTTCAGCGACGGTCCATTGGGCATCTGGGTAGACCTCTGGCGAGCACAGACTAAGGTCTATGGCAGATGAGGTGTTGCTTTGGACATGGAAGTGTGTTGGTGCTCCGCTGTTTAGCAAGCAAAAGTCAGTGGAAGCAAGGAACTCCTCCACCGCCCTGACATGTCGGTCAGTAGTCTCGTTACCCCAGTACACGTGTTTGGCGTTGAGGTCTCCGAGTATAAATGCCGGCCTATCTAGTTGACTGCTAATATGAGTGATGTCCTGCGAGTTGAGAAGGTCTCCAGGTGGAACGTATACATTGCATACAGACGCCATACGTCGTCCGATGCACATGTGAAGGGCTAGAGCCTGCAGCCTAGTGTTCAGGGTCACCCTACTATACCCAACGTCCCCTCGAACCAAAACCGCCAGTCCCATTCCTGGCACTGGGTCGGGTATTGGCGAGAAAAACTCAACATTGTAGTTTGACGGAGGGGCGAGTTGAAGGCTTCCAAGAATGGTCTCCTGTAGACAGACACAGATAGGCTGATGCATTTCAATGAGCACTCTGAGGTCACCGTAGTTACGGCGGTATCCTCGTATGTTCCACTGGATAAATGTATTCATGGTTTGCTTACTTTGGTTTTACACGGGTATGATTTCCCTTCAAGTTCTTGCTGTGAGGTACATCCCGTATTGGATGACGAAGGGTCGTCAGGTCTGTCGTCCCACGAGTGTATAGGCACTGTAGGAGGAGGTTTGGTTGGAAGGTTTGGCGGGGCGGGGAACTTTCTTAACAAGTGGGATGCAACATCCTCTGGGACGGTCATAACGCGTTCCAGAGATCGCACGCGTTGCGATACCACATGAGGCAAGAGCTCAGTCCCGCTGTCCCCCGACCCGTGGGCACCCGATCGAGGAGCTGAAAGGTCACGTCTGTTACCCATCTCCACCACACTCGGGCGACCGGGCTCCCGCACAGCAGGGCGGGGCTTCCTAGTCACGACAGGCGGCGGCTCAGGGGCTATCTTGCGGATGCCTGTCGACTCCCGCGCTGGTTCGTGTCTTTCATGGGTGGCCCGACTCAGGGGGACCCCTGCCTTTGGCTGGGTGATTTCAGTGATTTTAAGGATCTTGGTTACAGCACTATTTTGAGGTGGTGAGGCGCTGCTTTGCATACGTTTCCGGGAGGTTACAATAGAAGGAATTGCCCTCAATGGTTCTTCCTGCTCACCCGGAGATGGTTCTACTGCAGCTGTGGGAGCACTTGTCTGGCTGCTCCTGGATTCTCTGAGTGGCCGTGGCTCTTCTACGTCTATAATTCTCGTAGGGCCTTCCTGTCCCAGCTGCTGTCTCACAGGATCAACACTACCGCGTCGTCCACCGAGAAGGGCAGGAATGGGGTTTAGCGGTCTTTCTTGGGTTGTTCGCACCGCTCCAGCATATGTTACACGGGGGCGTACAAACCTGCTGCTAACAGTCCGCTTGGCTTTGCCGTAGCTAATCTTTTCTTTTGTTTGTACTGCCAGAATCTCCTCTTCCAACTTATAGTAATAACAGTTTCGGGAGCTAGAAGGGTGCTGCTCACCACAATTTGCACACCTTGGAGAGCCAGTGTAAGGCATTTCGTGTTGCTGTTCAGCACAGTTGGCACACACGCCAGTTTGAGCACGGCAGGACTTTGCTCCGTGTCCAAAGGCCTGACACTTAAAGCAGCGGCGAGGCTTCGGCACATATTGACGCACCAAGCATCGCGTCCATCCAATGTCTACAGTCTGGGGCAGGTTACATCGGTCGAAGGTGAGGATGTATATCGAGGAAGGGACCAACGCACCATATTCCATCCTTCGTATCCGGTAAATCGCCTTCACCTCAAACTGCTTCAGCTCTTCCCAAAGCTGCTCATCGCTGTATTGTGGGTAGTTAGCATACCATATGGTGCCCTTGCACTCATTCAGGCTCTCATGCGGGGTGACCTGAATGTCGGTTCCCGCGAGGGTCCGAATGCCTGCGATAGACGCGCTCTGGTGCTGGTTTCGGACCTCTATGAGGAGGCTACCAAATTGCATCAAGCACGTATTACACTTACCGAAAGACATTTTGTTTGGCCACCAAAGTGAACTTGTCCTTGGGCAATAGGAAATGGTATATAGGCGTATTCTACTGGTAGAAATAAAACTAATAACTGCACATTTTGTACCAAGTATTGGAATCAATTCTCAGAATGGAAAACAATAATGTATATTGCACACAGAACTCCACAAAGAGAGAACCAACAACCCAATACAACAAAACAACAACAAAAGTGATGGTGAACATCACTTCCATTGGGACAATGCCTATTTCTCCTACTCAGAAAACCTTCATTGTTCATAAATATCTCCATGTACATTATTTAAAACAATATAATGATTAAGAACAATGATAATTTTGATTATGAACAATGACAATGTTGATTAAGAATGACAACAATGTTGATTAAAAATGGCGACAATGTTGATTAAGAATGATGACAATGTTGATTTAGAATGATGACAATGTTGACTAAGAACGATGACAATGTACACTATACACATTACTCAAAGCTCCTGATAGAATACAAAAGTACAGAACTCAAGCAAGATGACGCATCTCAGAAGCCACAGAAGACACTACATCAATATCATTTCTTATAGAGAATAAGAAATGATGACTTCAACAAATCATTTTTTATAGAGTATAAGAAAAGATCTCCATCCAGCCATCAACAACGCTGAGCTCAGTGCGCCTCTCGAGGCACTCTACGCTATGCACTACCACACCCGCCGACACAATGGCTAGTACTAGCACCGTCACGTATCTTATATCGCGCGTGATCCTGCAAGTAAAAGAAAAAATGATCAAGCAAAGCCCCAACATAGCTGTGAAATGAGGGTCCTTTCTCTCACCCACAACAAATATTAGAAACAAAACAGAAAAATGGCGTCATGTTTCAAAAGAACGGCGGCCTGTCGTCCACTTCTGAGGTTAAGTTAACATATATCAAGCATTTCTAATTCTAGTAGCCACACTCATGCAAACCAGTATTGATGAATACGATAGGTATTTTGTTAGAACAGGTATCCACAAATGGAAAAGAAAGCAGAAAACAATTGCTCTTTAAAACAAGCTCGGTGTAATTCATACCAAAATCAAAGACGTCATGCCACAATCCTGTGAATTTCTGTGTCCATCCAAAGCAAGCAATCTAAGCCATGTGATAAGCCGAAACTGCAACCTGTGATTCAACCCAAGTTTATACTTAGCAAAGGTTTAACACTTTGACTGCAAGGTGAGCCATATTTGGTCTCTGAGGAAGTTTTCATTACGCTGCTGACCCACCAGTAGTGACAAACTCAATTTTCAAAACTATATGAAAACATGATCTAGTTAATGCTTGGTATTTTCAACATTGCTTACTACTACTGACTTTAAATTTCAACTGAATATTAAACTTCAGTTATACCTGCCGCAGTCAACGCGTAAAGTGAGGAAGACAGAGGGCTATGCACAGTGGCAAAGAGCAAGAATTGGTTTAAATAGGAAGTTACCTTTGACAGAGCAATAGGAGAAAAAAAAACTATAGGATAAAAAATGCAGCATACCAAACGATCGAACATCATTCAAAAAATTATTGGTAGACAAGCAGACATTAAAAAAATTAATGGTAGGCAAGCTGACATTCAAAAAATTAATGATAGACAAGCCAACATTAAAAAAATTAATGGAAGGCAAGTTGAAGCTGGTACTAACAAGCCACACTGAAAGGTTAAAGGAGAAAATAAATCTTCACCTAACGAATAATTAGAAGTAAAATAAAAAGCAGAACATGGAACGAATTTAAAATAATTACCAAAGCTGGTAGCAAAAGAGCAGATGGAATAATTGAATGAATGAGTGAGACGAATTATTACCTAGGCGATTAGGAGAAGAAGTAGAACTATCTGTGTTAGAAACAGTAAAGGTACAGGCTTACAGTAAGGTCATAATCAACAAAAACTGAGCAGTAAAAAATCAATAACAACATGAGTAGTCAAAAGGAGGTGAGGCAAAATAGTGACCCAAATAAGTAGTAAAAGGAGGCAGAATAATTACCCATATAAGAAGTAAAAGAAAGAGATGAGGCAGAATAGTGACCCAAATAAGGAGTAATAGAAGGAGAGGAGGCAGAATAATTACCCATATAAGTAGTAGAAGAAGGAGAGGAGGTAGAAGGCAAGCTTGATCCAGCCCTCTCTCTGGCAGCTGTTGAGCACGTCATGACTCATGATGTTGGTGGGGTCGTACAGGCCAGGCACGGACATCACAGGCCGAGTGCGGTACCTGCACACCATGTCAAGCTTCCGTCAACACCTCACGTTAAAGAATCAAGTAACACTTCACATGCTATGTTTTGTACTTTACAATAGAAAAAGAAAAAAAGAGGGCATAGGAGCCTTGTAGCTTATTTGATTCACATTGCTATACAGTAATACTTCGACATAAGAATTTAATTGGTTCAGGGAGCTACGTAGTATGTTGAATTATTTGTAAGTTGGATCAATTACTCCCATAGGAATACATACAAAACCATTTAATTGGTTCAATAGCCCAAAAATCTACCTTCCTTTTCCTTAATAATCATTGAGATTGTAGACATGTTGTGGCTATACTTCTTACCCAGATAGCTCACACACACACACACACACCACATGCATGGTTTTCTATCATTTCTTGCTTCAATTCAAATGACAGCATTACCTTTTTCCAATGTTCACCACTGTTACTACTACTCGCACTAACCTTCTTGGAACCCATGATAATGGAATAATGAAAAAGACTGAAAAAATAATATAAATTATCACTAAGAAGTAAGAGCCGATCACCAGAAATGTTTATGGAGCGAAGCGCAACTGTGAACTGACCTCTCAGTTTTGTCGTGAGTGTTGTTGCATAGCAGGCTTAACTACAGAACTTCAAAATTGCATGTTGGATTTTCTATTTGATGTAGAGCTGATAATTTTTTTTAATTCTACATCGTTTGTTGAAAATTTGCATGTTAAGGCAATTTAATGTTGAGGTGTGACTAGTATTGAAGTATGTTAAATATCAAGTATATTCTTACGTCTTATTTGTAACAATATACATGCTTGTAGTTAATTATGAAGTGGATGTAGTTACTAAATTGCATTACTCAATTTTAGAAGCAGTTTAACAACAGATTTTTTCTACCAAAGAAATGGTGGGAGACAAGGCCTCATAGTCATAACTAAACCCACTGCCAACAGTTGTAACAATCATTGCTGTTTCCCTTGCAGGCAGCTATAAAGAATCACAGTATAAAGTCGTGATCCATTGTCTCAACATTTGTTTACCATGCCCTGAATCTTTTACAGGGTGGCGCATAAGTAACGCACCCTTTTCTCCTCCTGCGTATCACAGCTACACACAACGGCATCCCTGCATCACCACCGCCTCATCAGTCTTGGAGATGAGGCCACAATTAAACAGTGAGGCCGTATACAAGTGAGTCACTTGTATACCTCAAAATTTTGCTCATTAATGTGTCACCAAAAAATTGCAGAACTTCCACTCACCTCTTCAAGTAACTCCGATTTCAACTGAAGCTATTTTGCGGCTCCTCAACCTATGCCTGGAATCTAATCATTTTTAATGGAATCACAAAATTTATCAACAAGTAGAAGGAACACCGATGGGTTCCCCTATCTCTGTCGCATTGGCCGCGATAACAATGCAAGCAATGGAGGATTAATTCCTATCAACGCCCCCGTGCCAACCACTGTTTTGGAAACGTCAAGTTGATGATATATTGACTGCAATACCAGAAGATATGCCTGATACATTCCTCCAGCATATCAATGGGTTCAACACCAACATATAATTTACAATGGAATTAGAAAGTAATAGATGCATCCTGTACTTAGATATATAAATTAATCGATTAACCAATAATAGATTATAATTCCAGGTCTACCAGAAACCAACAAACACAGGCAGGTACTTAGACTATTTCAGCAATCATCCTTTATCACAGAGGAGGAGTGTAGCAGTTTATCAGAGAGCAGTTAATATTTGTAGTGAGCAAAATTTGAATTAAGAACTTTCAACAGTGGATTAATTATTGAAATAGAATAATTTTCCTCCCTAACTACTTAATAGCAACCAACTAATGATTGGTGGAAATAATCAAAACCTCCCCATACTTCCATAAAGCAACGAAAATTCCTAACGCCCCCTGAAATATGTTAGCGTCCCGTATATTAAAGGTTGTTCTGAAAGAGTCCAGCGAATCTTAAAACCATTTAATGTTAAATTGGCTTTCAAATCTTTGAATACAATAAAAAAACAGCCAAATCAGACTCAAAGATAAACGATAGAATTGCGAAAAAAGTAATCTTATGTATAAATTATAATGCAAAAATTGTGAAGCATGTTACATTGGGGAAACGGGTAGAAATCTTTAACAACGAATTGATGAGCATGCTAAGAATGTGCAGAGGATGAATAGGTTCCCCCTTGTCTATTAGCATTCCAAAGAAGATAACCATTCTTTTGATTTTGAAAATGTATCTATCTTATAAAATGTTCAAAATAAATACGCTCGAAAAATTGTCGAAGCAATGTACAGTGTTTAGGAACCTAACAAAATTAATCGTCATCTTGATGTCCCCCCGCAGTTTCTTCCTTTGCTCATCAGTCGCCCTTGATCAATGATTTTCGGCTTGCATGTAAAAAAATTTTTAAAATTTTTTGTATACTAGATACCCGCGGATACCATAAGAGGTTTTGTTTAAAAATACATCGTTCCCCTGATAACGGCTAGAGCTAATCTAGCCGAAAGCTTGGGTCAAAAAATTAAATTTGTCTTTGCTGATCCCTAAATTTTGAAAAAATGGAAACTTCACTACTAAGACGTCCTTTATTTTAACAATTGAAACAAAGCTATGTTAGATCAGAGAGACAATATTTTAACTTAGCTGTCGACAAGGCAGATCATAAAAAGCAGGTTGAGACAAAGAGAAGATCATACTACCTTACTATCCAGAGCTGCCATGTTTAGGCCCAGAAAATGCATTTAACTCATCTGTTGATGTGGTAAGCTATTTTGAGAGGCAAGTCACAGAGAGAACCATTCCCACTTACCTGTTGGCATGGCATGCAATAAGATGAGGCACAAGGAAAACCATTCTAACTTATCTATTAATATGGTAGGCAATGAGAGGCTGGTTGAAGCAAAGAGTACCCTTTAACTTTAACAGTTTGTGAAAAAACACTATGATGTAGGTTGAAATAAAGAGAACCATTCTAGGCCTAACTTACCTGTTGATGTGGTAAGCAATGAGAGGTAAGTTGAGACACAGAGAGAACCACTCTCCACCAAACAAGAACATCAAGTTGAACAGCATGTGTAGAGCATATTCGGGAATCACCAGCTGTAATGTTAAAAAAAATATTATCGTTAACCCTAACACACATAGTGCAGAAGTATGAAGGCTTCACACAAGTGGGTTGGTAATAACAAAACAAAAAAAAAACGGTCAATATTTACTTTAGGTCAGGCAGGCGACCACCATGGGCGCCGCCATCTTGGATCCGATGTAAACAAGATTGCGGTTGTCACCGTAATGGGTGGGTTAGAAGCTTTATTTATAATTTTTGCTATAAGAACTGTGGCTAACCCTCACGACCCAACCTCTTTACGTTTGTAATAGGGGGTTAACTAAATAACGGCACCGGCGCGCGCGCGCCGGCGCCAACTTCAAAGTACAATTATTCAAAAATAACACATCAGCGAGCAGAATGTCATTCTTGTAAAAGGTTATTAAATGTGTTCCTTTATTGATTATTTGCCCCCAAATTATTAATTTTCTTGCCTGACAAAAAATAAATATTGACCAAAAAAACTTTGAAAAAGCACAAGTTCATTACAAGAAAAAAGGTTTAATCCAACAGTAAAATTTCAGCAGCCTTTCAAATGAATGAACAGGCAATACAAATAATATTAAATAAGAACTGAGATGTAGAATTTGTAACATTAGACCAGAGTACAAACATGTCAGTCAAAGTTATAAAAAATTCAATGAACAGTACAGTAGTATAATAAATATCTTCCAAATTACTCACTGGATTCAAGCTGTTACACTGGTCAATGGGATTTTTGTAGTCCGTTTTCAGCTCATCAAAGGAGATGATCTGAAAGAAAATAGTAAATATAAGTAAAAGATCAATAATAAATGTAGCAATAATTACCCCCTCCCCTTAGCACTTGAGAATATTTTCCTATGTTTTTTTATGCCTAGGTATAAGATTTAGAACTACAAGTTTAAGTCTTGAGTTGATACCAAACCATGTCTGATTAATAATATTAAATTTCAACTACAGTAAAAACCACTAAATTTCTATAACTGTTTTATAGTTTCACTGCATTACATACTTCATAAAAAGTTGTGTACATTTAGAAAAATTAACTTCACAAAAATTACAATTTCAAGGCATTTTACGATGAAATTGGTAATTTTTAAAGACTAGAAGAAAACATTGCCATTTTTACAAAAAACAATGCCTTATACGAACATCCACAGGTCTAGCAAATTTACATAATGGCAGTCATACCAAAGAAAAAAAACGCCACAGATCTTTTTACACATGCAAGAGTTTTGCAACTGTACTAATACTCACGTGGAATATGGCAAAGAATATAAGAAACGCATCGATTATCAGGGCGCAAATGTAAGAAAATGCAGCGAATGTGAATGCCATTTTGAAGGAGCGTGTTTTAGGTTATAAATTTCACTCGAAAATTATCAAGCACAGACTGGGATTTCAACTGTTTCTAAAATACGGAACTTGAACTAAGAATACACTTCTTCAACAAACAATTACTGTACTTTCAACCCAGTACCAATTATTTTCGCCTGCTTTGAGCGTTAAACGTTTGAATAACAAACTAGACATCCAAGCTCTTAGTGCTAATGGACTAATGAAACGTTGTAAAATGTAAACTAACTTTTTTCTGAACACGTGATCGGATTATGTTGGTACCGGTGGATGAAATTTAAAGCATTTAGTAATTATAAAACTGAATTCAGGCATCGAAAAATTTATAAAAATTACGATCTTGAGCACAATTCAAGAAGTTAAAATTTTGAATTTATCTAATAATTGAAAAAGTTTTAGTACCTATTTGGAATGACACATGCTTATTGCCTAATAACTAATATTATCGCGAATGAATGATTGTTGAAATAACTATTTGATGTATAAAATTTTAGAGTTTTACACTTATATTGAAAATTAAATAATTTCTGAAAGAATTTCAAAATTAAACGTAAATGCTTTTTCTCTGTACTCTGTTCTTACTTCGGTATTATTTTTTTCATTATTTCTCTGCCCTGTGTAGCATACCGCTACATAAGCGTAAAATTATAAATTTGCCATTCTCACTGAAATAAATTAATCATTAGCATTAAAAATATTACTCTAATTTATTATTATTTATTTTCTACTTCTAATTCGTAATCATTGAAGTTTTTGTGTAAATGCATAAAATAATAAAATAACACTTGACATTTTTCGAGAGAGAAGCCCTCTGGTGGCAACACTGCGCAGTTGCGCGTCTCTTGATTCAAACAGCCACACTTACTCTGGCGTCCTACCTTTAGCGTTGTTACAGCAAATTCTCGTGAGTTTTAAAGGTGTTAGAAATAATCGGTTCTTTCTTCGTGCTCGTGAGTAATCAGCGTTAGAAATAATCGTGTCCTTTCTTCGTGTTCAGTGAATATTAATAAGTGACAGTGCAGTGTTATTAAGTTACGTAATTGTGCGTGGGAATATTGATGTAGCACGTGTCTTTTGTTTGTCTTTTTTCTCAGCGTGACTTAGCGTAAAGATATTGCATTTCCGTGTCATGATTTTATTATCAAAGCATAATCATGTTCGATGTGCATTTCATTTCCGTGTCATGATTTTATTATCTAAGCATAATCATTTTCGTTCCTTTTCCTTTCGAGAACCTACTAATCTACGATAATATCTGCTTGAATGAACGCGGCGAAGATTGCCGGCGTTCGTTCGATAGTGTCTTTGTGTAATGGCGGAACCCACACCGTCGTCTCTTCTCATTACTCTGTGATTAAAAATACTATAGGCATGTGTATAGTAGCATTTATTCTTTTTTTTGTAGTTTAAATTACGAAAAATATTCATGCCTATGCTTGATAAATTTTGGTATTTCATTTCTTAATTCCATACTCTTTTGGAAACCTTTACGTAAACGCCTTTATTTCAATGGAGAAACACCTCAATGAAATTTAATTTAACTCATCGCGTTCTGTGACAAAACACCCATTACTATCTGCCTATCTTAAGTGTGTGCAAATTGCTGGCGGTTTTTGGCTGCGGCCGACGCGTAAGCCGCCGGCTAAATCGCCACGCGTAACTTCGTGCTTTCGTGTTTTCTTTCTTCGCGTATTTTCCGCCTGTGAAATCAACGTTTAGGTTTTTTTCTTTTCCTCTTATCATTGGGGATATGCATTATTCCTTAATTCCCTTATTATTGCAAATTATCTACTAGGATTTTTTAGTAGGATTTATATCCACGAACTTTAGGATTTCTTATGTGTTTTTTTACTGCTTTCAAAAGTGCAGTCACTTGATATTTTCACCATTTTTAGTAGATCTCGTGTTTACTTGCCCGTAGTCTCTGTAAGGAATCACGATCTTTATTCTTTGAAATTCTTAAAATCTAATACTCAGATTTTTTAAAGCCAGAGGCATTAGTGATCGAACAATTTAATTATTGATTAAAATCTGTCAACCAAAAATCTGTCCTATCTCTTTTGAGTTGCCAAAAGTGAGAATCCCAATGTAGCCGGAGTCAGACCTGTAGGAGTTTTTTTGGATTTCTCCGTGTGGGAAGAGTTGTCATTATAATTTGGATTGTCAGTGATTGGAATGTCTTGATGTCTCTCCTGGAATATTTCATCCAGCACCTTGGACTCCTGTGCAGGACCTCTACATCGTCGCCATACACTCAAAGCATTATCCCTGGGCCTTGAGCTTTACCTTTGACTCAGCCTAAAGTTTCACGTCAACAAACGCCACCACACATTATCCCTGGGTTCCCTGAGTGCCATGCTAAATGCTATTCTCACCTAAGCAGTAACTTTTACTTGCTCCCGTTAACGTGCAAATGTGTTAATGCGCTAAACTTGCTTCCGCTCACATGAGCCGGATTTAACCTTTCACTCTCAACCTCACCTTATGTTGAGCCATTAGTTCTACCTGCACTAATTCACTGACCTGCGCTCAATCACCTAAAATTGCCTAATTCAACTTCCCAACTACAACTCACTCACCCTGCCTACTCCATCGCGTGCCGGCCTTCGTCAACGTCAGCCTGGTCCTCCGGCAAGGATTGCCCACCTAGACAAGCTCTCCGAGATCAAGATCCAAGCCAGTTTTCCTGGTTTCCTCTGCAAATAAATTCCGCCTGAATACGAGCTGAGTTCCAAAAAACGTTTTCATTTTCCTTCTCATAATTTTCCCTTACGCTTCGAGAATTGATCGAGTTTTTCTTAGCCGTTCAAATTAATATTTACATTCAACCACCCAACGGCGTAAGATTAAAACCCGACACTGGTGCATTGGCCGGGAAACTCGTAAAATAAAAACTAAACTCGAAGTGTTTGAGAGATTGTGAGAGGATAATGTTGGCGTATCATTGTAGTGATAAGTTTTCCCATTTCGTGGTAGTTTGAGAAATTTCCTGTGGGTTTGTCCGTGCTAATATCTCTCTGAGCAGCTCTAACAAAATTTTTTTTCAGCGCCATTTCCTGTCCTTGTTTGTTTATTTCATGTGCCTCAGTAGGTAGGAAAAATATTTTTTTTCTATTACCGTGCTGTGCATTTATTTCTGACTACCGTAAAAATCTTCGCTTCCATTCTCTCTTTTCCCGCGTTCTTCAACGTTATTGATTGATTGAGTAGGTAGAAAAATAATTTTTTTTACCTGCTTTAATTTTGTGCCTACGCAAATTGCCGCATACCGCAGAAATATTTCTCGTTTCCAAATTCATATTTCCTTCCTTCTGTTTCAACTTAATTTGAGTGATTGAGTAGGTAAAGAATTAACGCAAACCCCTTGCTACTTAATCCCAAGTCATAGGCACTGATTTCTTAATTGCGCATCCCCAAAAAAGAGATTGCTAGCATGCCTGACTCCGATAATGAAGATCGAGCACACACAAATCCCATTAGGCTCCCTCCTTTCATTCCAGGGGACGCGCACACCTGGTTCAACCAGGTGGAACTTGGAAGCTGTGTTTAGGTATAATAGGATAAATCAGGAGATAGACAAATTCTACGCGCTTGTGAGCGCTGCGCCCACAACACTACTTAATGATTCTAATGATATTTTAGAAAACCCTCCAGATCGCAATCCTTACGGAATCTTGAAAGGCAAAATCTTGGCAAGGCTTCAGATGTCCGATGCGGACAAATTCCGAAGTCTTGTAGATGCCTCAGCAATTCCTTCTGTCTCTGCTTCTTTCTCTCCCTTTTCGCTAGTAAAAGAGCTGCGGAAACTCGCTACTGGAGTTGCCGTAGCTGAGGGATTTCTGAAGGAAGTTTTCATGACCAAGCTGTCACCGAACGTGCGTCCTTTTCTATCGCTAGCAGGGCCCGAGCAAACGTTAGAAAAATTAGCGGAGTCCGCAGAGACTGTGATTAGAAATATCAATTTGCCACGAGAACCACAGGTTGCTTCCTTGAATGTAGCAGCTACAACTTTTAGCCCGTCAAATACGGCGCCTAGTGAATCCTCAGCCACAATAGATAAGCTGCAGCAGGACATCGCTGAAATAAAGCAAGCTCTTCAAAATTTTCAAATAGGTCAGAGTCAAAGTGTGGCTCACATTCAGCAAGGCCCAGGGAGATTCCAAAGCCACCAAAATGCCTACGACTATCCCTATGACTATCACTCTAACTATCCTCCTCCTCCTCCTCAACGCTTTGATAGAGGTAGATCTTATGATAGGTCAAATCAAGACCGCCGCTTCAGGTCGCGCTCTCGTGATGCTAGTAGCAATTTATGCTGGTACCACATGAAATTTGGTGACCAAGCTCGCAAATGTGCCTCTAGATACTGTCCTCGTTATGCCGAAATGACGTCGGGAAACGCCAACAGCGACGCATAGTAGCGAGTACTGCGTTGCCTCATTCCCAGACTACTCGCCTCTTGACCATTCACGATCCCGTCACCAAGTATCGATTTTTAATTGACACTGGATCCAGTGTATCAATTATCCCAGCCACAGTGAAAGACAAAAACAAACCATGGTTGGCGACCTTACGCGCCGCAAACGGCACGCCAATACCCTGTTACGGTGAGAGAATATTAGAGTGCGGTCTGGGATTGAGGAGAACATTCAGATTCACCTTCATGATAGCTGATGTTCAAGAACCAATAATTGGTGCTGATTTTTTGGCCAAGTTTGGCATTGTTGTAGACGTTAAGAACCGTTGTATTAGGGACGAGGAGACACAGATCTCAATTCCCGCTTGTAGCATAACTAGAGCTAATGTCTTGCATTCTTTCTCTATTGCCTTAAAGGAAGATTGCAGGTTTGAGCAATTACTAAAAGATTTTCCTGCATTAACAAATTCTAACTTAGTTTCTACAAAGATGCAAACATGTACAAAGCACTTCATAGAGACGCAAGGTCCGCCAGTTTTCTCCCGTGCTAGGCGACTGCCACCTGATCGATTGGCGTTAGCTAAGAAAGAATTCGCTAGGATGCTCGAAGATGGCATCATTCGCACCTCCAAAAGCCCTTGGGCTAGCCCTCTTTTGCTAGTACCCAAGGCTAACGGCGAATTCAGACCGTGCGGGGATTTTCGCAGGTTGAATGCCGTTACTTTACCTGATCGATATCCTATCCCTTACCTTCACGATTTCAGTGCAAATTTAGAGGGAGCACAAATTTTCTCTAAGATAGACCTTCAGTCTGCCTTCCATCAAATTCCCTTGGATGAGTCTGCGATTCCTAAGACCGCGGTAATCACTCCGTTTGGTCCCTTTGAATTCCTCAAGATGCCATATGGCTTGAGGAACGCTCCTCAGACGTTCCAAAGGCACATGGCTGAAATTTTCTCTGATCTCACTTTCGCCTATGTCTATCTAGACGACATCCTAGTGGCGTCCACAACCCCAGAGTTGCACAAAGACCATCTTAGGGTCGTTTTTCAAAGATTGTCCGACAATGGACTCCTCGTAAATCCTGCAAAATGTGAGCTCGGAAAGCCATCACTGATTTACTTAGGTCATGAAATCTCTAGCCTAGGTCTAAAACCTTTGCCTTCCAAAGTAGAAGTGATCAAAAACTTTCCTCTTCCACAGACCCAGAAGGAACTAAGAAGGTTCCTAGGTTCTGTTAACTTCTACCATCGTTTCATACGCAACTGTGCTCAAACCTTAGCGCCCCTGTCTGACCTCCTCGAACCGAAACGAAAAGGCAAATCTATCGAGGTAAAATGGACAGAAGAAGCGCGCCAAGCTTTCGAAGAGATTAAACAAAAGTTAGCTTCCGCGACTGAACTATCCTACCCTCTTGCTAATGCTGATTTCAGCCTCGTTGTTGACGCATCCAGTACCGCCGTAGGTGCTGTGTTGCAACAACAAGTAGGAGCTAATATCTCTCCTCTTGCTTTCTTTTACAAAAAGCTGTCGCCCACTGAGCGTGGTTATAGCGCGTTCGGTAGGGAACTTCTTGCTATCTACCTATCTGTGAGACACTTTCGCTATGCTCTAGAGGCGAGGGAGTTTGTGATCTACACTGATCACAAACCTTTGACCTCAGCGATCAAAATGCCTTCTGAAAGACATTCCCCTAGGGAAGCTCGACACTTGTCGTACATAAGTCAGTTTACCACTGACATTCGTTACATTAAGGGATTAGACAATACCGTAGCCGATTGTCTCTCCAGAATCAATTCTGTCCAAACCGGTGGTGAAATCACCTTCGGCAACATTGCTAATGCTCAGAAGGAGGATCCTGAACTTCAGGACCTTCTCAAACCTTCTAACACTTCCCCTCCAAAACTAACCTTGGTTGACGGCGTGTACCGTGATGCCGAGCGACCTTCTCGTTTGTATCTTCCTGCAACTCTCCGCAGAGTAGCTGTCCTCCACTTCCATTCCCTCTCTCACCCTGGTATTAACCGTACATTGCGTTTGATTTCTGATCGTTACGTCTGGCCAGCGATGCGTAAGGAGGTCAAGCAAATTGTGCAAACTTGCCATGCGTGTCAGAGTAGTAAGGTGGTGAAACATAATCGTGCAGCACTGCAGAGTTGTGCATTCACCGGTCACAAGTTTGACTCTATACACCTAGATTTGGTGGGTCCCTTGCCCGTATCGCGCGGTTATTCTTACTTGTTGACCATTATCGATAGGTTCACGCGTTGGGTTGAGGCTGTCCCTCTTCCTGACACACAAACTGAGACTGTAGCGCGCGCGTTTTTGTCAAACTGGATCTCTAGATTTGGGGTCCCCTTAAGTGTCACCCATGACCGGGGATCACAATTCACCTCCAAATTCTGGAGTGAACTTAGCACCGCCTTAGGGTGTGCAAGCACCTCAACTACAGCTTATCATCCGCAGTCAAATGGACTTATTGAGAGAGTCCACAGAGACCTCAAGTCTGCCTTGCGCTGTCTTAATTGCAGTCACGATTGGACTCATAGACTTCCAGTAGTACTACTTAGCATCAGAAATTTACACAGACAAGATCAGCAGTGCACAGCGGCTGAAATGTTGTACGGGAAGACGCTTCGTCTCCCCGGCGACATTGTTGACCCAAAACCTTTGCCTGAATTTTCATCCGCTGACCGTTTCGCCTATGTAACCTGCCTTAAAGACTGCATGCGTAAGATTGAGTATGTTGCTCCACGAATGCCGCAGTCTAAGGACAAGCTAGATCCTGCCCTGCAAGACTGCACACATGTGTATGTCCGCAATGATGCTATAAAACCTACACTCACGCGCCCTTATGATGGCCCATTCAAAGTACTTAAACGCAAGCAAAAATACTTCATTCTCGAAAGATTCGGCTCACACGACCCTGTGAGCATCGATCGATTAAAAGTCGCATACACTTCTGATCATAGTGTAACTCATAACTCATCCTCCTCTCCGCAGATTTCTCCTTCCACTGAGACTCGATCATATCTACCATCTCAGCTTCCTCAGTTGGCTGCCTTGTTGCCTAGTCAACTTGAGTGTAACCCTTTCTACGTGTCTGTACATTCAAACCCTATCTCTAACCCTGTCGTAGATTCTAACTCTAGTCCTCTTACTGACACAGCGACAAGTCTGGAGAGATCAGACGAGCCCGCTGCAGTAACTCCTGTTCCTAGGACTCTTGCCGATCTAAACTTGCAGACCCGTTTGGTGAAACTTCCCCGCTCAGTATCATTTGCCAATTGCCGAACTCGGCAGGGTCGTGTAGTTCGCCCTCCTTCCCGCTACAGATGATTGCAGCGGGTGGACCTTTCGGTCTGCGCCTTGGGGGGTAATGTAGCATACCGCTACATAAGCGTAAAATTATAAATTTGCCATTCTCACTGAAATAAATTAATCATTAGCATTAAAAATATTACTCTAATTTATTATTAATTATTTTCTACTTCTAATTCGTAATCATTGAAGTTTTTGTGTAAATGCATAAAATAATAAAATAACACTTGACATTTTTCGAGAGAGAAGCCCTCTGGTGGCAACACTGCGCAGTTGCGCGTCTCTTGATTCAAACAGCCACACTTACTCTGGCGTCCTACCTTTAGCGTTGTTACAGCAAATTCTCGTGAGTTTTAAAGGTGTTAGAAATAATCGGTTCTTTCTTCGTGCTCGTGAGTAATCAGCGTTAGAAATAATCGTGTCCTTTCTTCGTGTTCAGTGAATATTAATAAGTGACAGTGCAGTGTTATTAAGTTACGTAATTGTGCGTTGGAATATTGATGTAGCACGTGTCTTTTGTTTGTCTTTTTTCTCAGCGTGACTTAGCGTAAAGATATTGCATTTCCGTGTCATGATTTTATTATCAAAGCATAATCATGTTCGATGTGCATTTCATTTCCGTGTCATGATTTTATTATCTAAGCATAATCATTTTCGTTCCTTTTCCTTTCGAGAACCTACTAATCTACGATAATATCTGCTTGAATGAACGCGGCGAAGATTGCCGGCGTTCGTTCGATAGTGTCTTTGTGTAATGGCGGAACCCACACCGTCGTCTCTTCTCATTACTCTGTGATTATAAATACTATAGGCATGTGTATAGTAGCATTTATTCTTTTTTTTGTAGTTTAAATTACGAAAAATATTCATGCCTATGCTTGATACATTTTGGTATTTCATTTCTTAATTCCATACTCTTTTGGAAACCTTTACGTAAACGCCTTTATTTCAATGGAGAAACATCTCAATGAAATTTAATTTAACTCATCGCGTTCTGTGACAAAACACCCATTACTATCTGCCTATCTTAAGTGTGTGCAAATTGCTGGCGGTTTTTGGCTGCGGCCGACGCGTAAGCCGCCGGCTAAATCGCCACGCGTAACTTCGTGCTTTCGTGTTTTCTTTCTTCGCGTATTTTCCGCCTGTGAAATCAACGTTTAGGTTTTTTTCTTTTCCTCTTATCATTGGGGATATGCATTATTCCTTAATTCCCTTATTATTGCAAATTATCTACTAGGATTTTTTAGTAGGATTTATATCCACGAACTTTAGGATTTCTTATGTGTTTTTTTACTGCTTTCAAAAGTGCAGTCACTTGATATTTTCACCATTTTTAGTAGATCTCGTGTTTACTTGCCCGTAGTCTCTGTAAGGAATCACGATCTTTATTCTTTGAAATTCTTAAAATCTAATACTCAGATTTTTAAAGCCAGAGGCATTAGTGATCGAACAATTTAATTATTGATTAAAATCTGTCAACCAAAAATCTGTCCTATCTCTTTTGAGTTGCCAAAAGTGAGAATCCCAATGTAGCCGGAGTCAGACCTGTAGGAGTTTTTTTGGATTTCTCCGTGTGGGAAGAGTTGTCATTATAATTTGGATTGTCAGTGATTGGAATGTCTTGATGTCTCTCCTGGAATATTTCATCCAGCACCTTGGACTCCTGTGCAGGACCTCTACATCGTCGCCATACACTCAAAGCATTATCCCTGGGCCTTGAGCTTTACCTTTGACTCAGCCTAAAGTTTCACGTCAACAAACGCCACCACACATTATCCCTGGGTTCCCTGAGTGCCATGCTAAATGCTATTCTCACCTAAGCAGTAACTTTTACTTGCTCCCGTTAACGTGCAAATGTGTTAATGCGCTAAACTTGCTTCCGCTCACATGAGCCGGATTTAACCTCTCACTCTCAACCTCACCTTATGTTGAGCCATTAGTTCTACCTGCACTAATTCACTGACCTGCGCTCAATCACCTAAAATTGCCTAATTCAACTTCCCAACTACAACTCACTCACCCTGCCTACTCCATCGCGTGCCGGCCTTCGTCAACGCCAGCCTGGTCCTCCGGCAAGGATTGCCCACCTAGACAAGCTCTCCGAGATCAAGATCCAAGCCAGTTTTCCTGGTTTCCTCTGCAAATAAATTCCGCCTGAATACGAGCTGAGTTCCAAAAAACGTTTTCATTTTCCTTCTCATAATTTTCCCTTACGCTTCGAGAATTGATCGAGTTTTTCTTAGCCGTTCAAATTAATATTTACATTCAACCACCCAACGGCGTAAGATTAAAACCCGACACCTGTCTGCGAAATGAAACCAAGGAAGAAAAAATTATAATTTATATAGTAAATAATTGGGTATAATTCAATCAAATTAGACACAGTAAACATATATTGACCTATGCGAACACACGAGTAGATTCTCCAAATGTCCAAATGTGAGGATTCAGACCAATCACTCAAACCTGTAGCAGTCGCTACAAAAATGCCTCATAACATTACAATTTCTCATTACCATTTAAACAACATAATTATTGGCATAAACTATCTTACTTTAAATTATTACTAATAATTTTCTAATTATAATTATCAATCTTAATGTTTTTGTGTATATCACAGAAATATGAAATAATACCAAACAATCGCTAGAGTAAACCTAGGCGTTGTGGCAACATTCCAGTCACGCGTCCCCAGCCTCATTTTCGTGCCTTGATTTGGTGTTGCGAAGAGTGTCGGGTTTTAATCTTCCGCCGTTGGGTGGTTGAATGTAAAATATTAATTTTTTTTTGACGGCAAAAGATAACTCGATCAATTCTCGAAGCGAAAGGGAAAATTATGAGAGGGATAATGAAAAACGGTTATGGACTCAGCTCGTATTCAGGCGGAATTTATTTGCAGAGGAAACCAGGAAAACTGGCTTGGATCTTGATCTCGGAGAGCTTGTCTAGGTGGGCAATCCTTGCCGGAGGACCAGGCTGGCGTCGACGAAGGCCGGCACGAGATGGAGTAAGCCAGGTGAGTGAGTTGTATTTGGGAAGTTGAATTAGGCAATTTTAGGTAATTGAGCGAGGGTCAGTGCCTTAGTTCAGGTAGAACTAATGACTCAACATAAGGTGAGGTTGAGTGTGCAAGTTAAATCCGGCTCATGTGAGCAGAAGCAAGTTGGCGCATTAAACACATTAGCACGTTAACGGGAGCAAGTAAAAGTTACTGCTTAGGTGAGAATAGCATTTAGCATGGCACTCAGGAAACCCAGGGATAATGTGTTGTGGCGTTTGTTGACGTGAAACTCGAGGCTGAGTTAAAGGTAAAGCTCAAGGCCCAGGGATAATGTTTTGTGTGTATGGCGACGATGTAGAGGTCCTGCACAGGAATCCAAGGCGCTGGATGAAACATTCCAGGAGAGACATCAAGGCATTCCACCACTGACAATCCAAATTATAATGACAACTCTTCCCACACGGAGAAAGCCGAGAAACTCCTACAGGTCTGACACCAGCTACTTAGGATGCTCACTTTGGCAACTCAAAAGAGATAGGACAGATTTTTGATTGATAGAATTTAATTATAAATAAATTGTTTAATCAATAATGCCTCTGGCTTTAAAAATCTGAGTATTAGGTTTAAGAATTTCCAAGAATAAAGATCGTGATTCCTTACAGAGACTACGGGCAAGTAAACACGAGGTCTACGGAATATCGTGAAAATATCAAGTGACTGCACTTTTGAAAGCAGTAAAAAAAAACATAAAATCCTAAAATTCGAGGATATACATCCTACTAAAAATATCCTGGTAGATAACCTTTGCAATCATAAAGGAATTAAGGAATAATATATATCCCTAATGATAAAAGGAAAAGGAAAACCTAAGCGTTGATTTCACAGGCGGAAAATACGCGAAGAAAGAAAACCGAAGGCATGAAAATTTCGTGCGGCGATTTAGCCGGCGACTTACGCGTCGGCCTCAGCCAGAGAGAGACGCCAGCAATTTGCACACACTTAAGATAGGCAGATGGTAGTGGGTGTTTTGTCACAAGAATGCGATGAGTTAATTTAAATTTTATTGAAATGTTTTTATATTGAAATAAGTGCGATTTACGTACAGGTTTTCCAAGAGTATGGAATTAAGAAATGAAATTCCAAAATTTATCAAGCATAGGCATGAATACTTTCCGTAATTCAACTACTGCAAGTCGGTTTTGTAAAAAAAAGAATAAATGCTACTATAAACATGCCTATAGTATTTATAATCACAGAGTAGTGACAAGAGACGACGGCGTGAGGTTCCGCCATTACACAAAGACGCTATCGAACGAACGCCGGCAATTTTCGCCGCGTTCATTCAAGCAGAGATTATCGTAGATTAGTAGATTATCGAAAAGAAAAGGAACGAACCTGATTATGCTTTGATAATAAATTCATGACACGGAAATGAAATGCACATCGAACATGATTATGCTTTGATAATAAAATTCATGACACGGAAATGAAATGCACATCGAACATGATTATGCTTTGATAATAAAATCATGACACGGAAATGCAATGCACATCCGGCGCAATATCTTTACACTAAGTCACGCTGAGAAAAGACAAAACACTGAATGAGACACATGCTACATCAATATTCCCACGCACAACTACGTAACCTAATAACACTGCACTGTCACTTATTAATACTCACTGACACGACGAAAAGGAACACGATAATTTTCTAACACATTTAAAACTCACGAGAATTTGCTGTAACACTGCCAAAGTAGGGCGCCAAGTTAAGAGTGGCTGTTTGAATCAAGGGACGCGCAACTGCGCAGTGTTGCCACCAGAGGGCTTCTCTCTCGAAGAATGTCAAGTGTTATTTTTATTATTTCATGCATTTACACAAAAACTTCAATGATTACGAATTAGAAGTAGAAAATACTTAATAATAAATTAGAGTAATATTTTTAATGCTACTAATTAATTTATTTAAGTATGAATGGCAAATTTATAATTTTTACGCTTATGTAGCGGTATGCTACATTACCCCCCAAGGCGCAGACCGAAAGGTCCACCCGCTGCAATCATCTGTAGCGGGAAGGAGGGCGAACTACACGACCCTGCCGAGTTCGGCAATTGGCAAATGATACTGAGCGGGGAAGTTTCACCAAACGGGTCTGCAAGTTTAGATCGGCAAGAGTCCTAGGAACAGGAGTTACTGCAGCGGGCTCGTCTGGTCTCTCCAGACTTGTCGCTGTGTCAGTAAGAGGACTAGAGTTAGAATCTACGACAGGGTTAGAGGTAGGGTTTGAATGTACAGACACGTAGAAAGGGTTACACTCAAGTTGACTAGGCAACAAGGCAGCCAACTGAGGAAGCTGAGATGGTAGATATGATCGAGTCTCAGTGGAAGGAGAAATCTGCGGAGAGGAGGATGAGTTATGAGTTACACTATGATCAGAAGTGTATGCGACTCTTAATCGATCAATGCTCACAGGGTCGTGTGAGCCGAATCGTTCGAGGATAAAATATTTTTGCTTGCGTTTAAGTACTTTGAATGGGCCATCATAAGGGCGCGTGAGTGTAGGTTTTATAGCATCATTGCGGACATACACATGTGTGCAGTCTTGCAGGGCAGGATCTAGCCTGTCCTGAGTCTGAGGCATTCGTGGAGCCACATACTCGATCCTACGCATGCAGTCTTTGAGACAGGTTACATAAGCGGAACGGTCAGCGGATGAAAATTCAGGCAAAGGTTTTGGGTCAACAATGTCGCCGGGGAGACGAAGCGTCTTCCCGTACAACATTTCAGCCGCTGTGCACTGCTGATCTTTTCTGTGTAGATTTCGGATGCTAAGTAGTACTACTGGAAGTCTATCAGTCCAATCGTGACTGCAATTAAGGCAGCGCAAGGCAGCCTTGAGGTCTCTGTGGACTCTCTCAATAAGTCCATTTGACTGCGGATGATAAGCTGTAGTTGAGGTATTTGCACACCCTAAGGCGGTGCTAAGCTCACTCCAGAATTTGGAGGTGAATTGTGATCCCCGGTCATGCGTGACACTTAAGGGAACCCCAAATCTAGAGATCCAGTTTGATAAGAACGCGCGCGCGACAGTCTCAGTTTGGGTATCAGGTAGAGGGACAGCCTCAACCCAACGCGTGAACCTATCGATGATGGTCAACAAATAAGAATAACCGCGCGATACCGGCAAGGGACCCACTAAATCTAGGTGTACAGAGTCAAACTTGTGGCCTGTGAATGCACAACTCTGCAGTGCCGCACGATTATGTTTCACCACCTTGCTACTCTGACACGCATGGCAAGTTTGCACAATTTGCTTGACCTCCTTACGCATCGCTGGCCAGAAGTAACGATCAGAAATCAAACGCAATGTACGGTTAATACCAGGGTGAGAGAGGGAATGGAAGTGGAGGACAGCTACTCTGCGGAGAGTTGCAGGAAGATACAAACGAGAAGGTCGCTCGGCATCACGGTACACGCCGTCAACCAAGGTTAGTTTTGGAGGAGAAGTGTTAGAAGGTTTGAGAAGGTCCTGAAGTTCAGGATCCTCCTTCTGAGCATTAGCAATGTTGCCGAAGGTGATTTCACCACCGGTTTGGACAGTATTGATTCTGGAAAGGCAATCGGCAACGGTATTGTCTAATCCCTTAATGTAACGGATGTCAGTGGTAAACTGACTTATAAACGACAAGTGTCGAGCTTCCCTAGGGGAATGTCTTTCAGAAGGCATTTTGATCGCTGAGGTCAAAGGTTTGTGATCTGTGTAGATCACAAAATCCCTCGCCTCTAGAGCATAGCGAAAGTGTCTCACAGATAGGTAGATAGCAAGAAGTTCCCTACCGAACGCGCTATAACCACGCTCAGTGGGCGACAGCTTTTTGGAAAAGAAAGCAACAGGAGAGATATTAGTACCTACTTGTTGTTGCAACACAGCACCTACGGCGGTACTGGATGCGTCAACAACGAGGCTGAAATCCGCATTAGCAATAGGGTAGGATAGTTCAGTCGCGGAAGCTAACTTGTGTTTGATTGTATCAAAAGCTTTGCGCGCTTCTTCCGTCCATTTTACCTCAATAGATTTGCCTTTTCGTTTCGGTTCGAGGAGGTCAGACAAGGGCGCTAAAGTTTGAGCACAGTTGCGTATGAAACGATGGTAGAAGTTAACAGAACCTAGGAACCTTCTTAGTTCCTTCTGGGTCTGTGGAAGAGGAAAGTTTTTGATCACTTCTACTTTGGAAGGCAAAGGTTTTAGACCTAGGCTAGAGATTTCATGACCTAAGTAAATCAGTGATGGCTTTCCGAGCTCACATTTTGCAGGATTTACGAGGAGTCCATTGTCGGACAATCTTTGAAAAACGACCCTAAGATGGTCTTTGTGCAACTCCGGGGTTGTGGATGCCACTAGGATGTCGTCTAAATAGACATAAGCGAAAGTGAGATCAGAGAAAATTTCAGCCATGTGCCTTTGGAACGTCTGAGGAGCGTTCCTCAAGCCATATGGCATCTTTAAGAATTCGAAGAGACCGAACGGAGTGATTACCGCGGTCTTAGGAATCGCAGACTCATCCAAGGGAATTTGATGGAAGGCAGACTGAAGGTCTATCTTAGAGAAAATTTGTGCTCCCTCTAAATTTGCACTGAAATCATGAAGGTAGGGGATAGGATATCGATCAGGTAAGGTAACGGCGTTCAACCTGCGGAAATCCCCGCACGGTCTGAATTCACCGTTAGCCTTGGGTACTAGCAAAAGAGGGCTAGCCCAAGGGCTTTTGGAAGTGCGTATGACGCCATCTTCGAGCATCCTAGCGAATTCTTTCTTAGCTAACGCCAATCGATCAGGCGGCAGTCGCCTAGCACGGGAGAAAACTGGCGGACCTTGCGTCTCTATGAAGTGCTTTGTGCATGTTTGCATGCTATTAGAGGCTAAGTTAGGGTTTGTTAATGCTGGGAAATTTTTAAGTTCCTGTTCAAACATGCACTCCTCCTTGAAAGCAATCGAGAAGGAATGCAAGACATTAGCTCTAGTTATGCTACAAGCGGGAATTGAGATCTGTGTCTCCTCGTCCCTAATACATCTATTCTTAATGTCTACAATTATGCCATACTTGGCTAAAAAATCAGCACCAATTATTGGTTCTTGAACATCAGCTATCATGAAGGTAAAGCAGAATTTTCTCCTCAATCCCAGACCGCACTCTAAAATTCTCTCACCGAAACAAGGTATTGGCGTGCCGTTTGCGGCGCGTAATGTCGCCAACAAGGGGTTATTTTTATCTTTCACCGTGGCTGGGATAATTGATACACTGGAGCCAGTGTCTATTAAAAATCGATACTTGGTGACGGGATCGTGAATGGTCAAGAGGCGAGTAGTCTGGGAATGAGGCAACGCAGTACTCGCTACTATGCGTCGCTGATGGCGTTTCCCGACGTCATTTCGGTATAACGAGGACAGTACCTAGAGGCGCATTTGCGAGCCTGGTCACCAAATTTCATGTGGTACCAGCATAAATTGCTACTAGCATCACGAGAGCGCGACCTGAAGCGGCGGTCTTGATTTGACCTATCATAAGATCTACCTCTATCAAAGCGTTGAGGAGGAGGAGGAGGATAGTTAGAGTGATAGTCAGAGGGATAGTCGTAGGCATTTTGGTGGCTTTGGAATCTCCCTGGGCCTTGCTGAATGTGAGCCACGCTCTGACTCTGACCTATTTGAAAGTTTTGGAGAGCTTGCTTTATTTCAGCGATGTCCTGCTGCAGCTTATCTATTGTG
This sequence comes from Morinoia aosen, assembly GCA_030386875.1. Classification (NCBI taxonomy): domain Eukaryota; kingdom Metazoa; phylum Arthropoda; class Malacostraca; order Amphipoda; family Talitridae; genus Morinoia; species Morinoia aosen. Next base: position 21,867,356 of record CM059556.1, read on the forward strand.
GCTGAGGATTGATTTTGCGCCGTATTTGACGGGCTAAAAGTTGTAGCTGCTACATTCAGGGAAGCAACTTGTGGTTCTCGTGGCAAATTAATATTTCTAATCACCGTCTCTGCGGCTTCCGCTAATTTTTCTAACGTTTGCTCGGGCCCTGCTAAGGATAAGAATGGGCGGACGTTCGGAGAAAGCTTAGTCATGAAAACTTCCTTCAGAAATCCCTCAGCTACGGCAACACCCGTAGCGAGTTTCCGCAGCTCTTTGACTAGCGAAGTGGGAGGGAAGGAAACAGAGACAGAGGGAATTGCTGAGGCGTCTACAAGACTTCGGAATTTGTCCGCATCGGACATCTGAAGCCTTGCCAAGATTTTGCCTTTCAAGATTCCGTAAGGGTTGCGATCTGGAGGGTTTTCTAATAGGTCGTTAGAGTTATTTAGTAGTTTTGTGGGCGCGGCGCTCACAAGAGCATAGAATTTGTCTATCTCACTACTTATTTTATGGTACCTAAATACTGCTTCACACTGCTGGAACCAGGTGTGAGCGTCCTCCGGAATAAAGGGCGGAAGCCTAATGGGATTTGTGTGTGCTCGATCTTCATTATCGGAGTCAGGCATGCTAGCAATTTCTTTTTGGGATGCGCAATTAAGATATCAGTGCCTATGACTTGGGATTTAGTGACAAGGATTTGCGTTAACTCTTTACCCACTCAATCACTCAAATTAAGTTGAAACAGAAGGAAGGAAATATGAAATTGGGAACGAGGAAAATTTTTGCGGTATGCGGCAATTTGCGTAGGCACAAAAATAACGCAGGTGAGAAAAATTATCTTTCTGCCTACTCAATCAATCAATAACGTTGAAGAACACGGGAAAAGAGAGAATGGAAGCGAAGATTTTTACGGTAGTCAGAAATAAATGCACAGCACGGAAATAGGAAAAAAAATATTTTCCCTACCTACTGCGGCACATAAAACAAACAAACTAGGACAGGATAGCGCTGACGCTGAAAAAAAAAAATTTTGTTAGAGCTGCTCAGAGAGATATTAGCACGGACAAACTCCACAGGAAATTTCTCAAACTACCACGAAATGGGAAAACTTATCACTACAATGATACGCCAACATTATCCTCTCACAGTCTCTCAAACACTTCGAGTTGAGTTTTGATTTTTACGAATTTCCCGGCCAATGCACCAGTGTCGGGTTTTAATCTTCCGCCGTTGGGTGGTTGAATGTAAAATATTAATTTTTTTTTGACGGCAAAAGATAACTCGATCAATTCTCGAAGCGTAAGGGAAAATTATGAGAGGGATAATGAAAAACGGTTATGGACTCAGCTCGTATTCAGGCGGAATTTATTTGCAGAGGAAACCAGGAAAACTGGCTTGGATCTTGATCTCGGAGAGCTTGTCTAGGTGGGCAATCCTTGCCGGAGGACCAGGCTGGCGTCGACGAAGGCCGGCACGAGATGGAGTAAGCCAGGTGAGTGAGTTGTATTTGGGAAGTTGAATTAGGCAATTTTAGGTAATTGAGCGAGGGTCAGTGCCTTAGTTCAGGTAGAACTAATGACTCAACATAAGGTGAGGTTGAGTGTGCAAGTTAAATCCGGCTCATGTGAGCAGAAGCAAGTTGGCGCATTAAACACATTAGCACGTTAACGGGAGCAAGTAAAAGTTACTGCTTAGGTGAGAATAGCATTTAGCATGGCACTCAGGAAACCCAGGGATAATGTGTTGTGGCGTTTGTTGACGTGAAACTCGAGGCTGAGTTAAAGGTAAAGCTCAAGGCCCAGGGATAATGTTTTGTGTGTATGGCGACGATGTAGAGGTCCTGCACAGGAATCCAAGGCGCTGGATGAAACATTCCAGGAGAGACATCAAGGCATTCCACCACTGACAATCCAAATTATAATGACAACTCTTCCCACACGGAGAAAGCCGAGAAACTCCTACAGGTCTGACACCAGCTACTTAGGATGCTCACTTTGGCAACTCAAAAGAGATAGGACAGATTTTTGATTGATAGAATTTAATTATAAATAAATTGTTTAATCAATAATGCCTCTGGCTTTAAAAATCTGAGTATTAGGTTTAAGAATTTCCAAGAATAAAGATCGTGATTCCTTACAGAGACTACGGGCAAGTAAACACGAGGTCTACGGAATATCGTGAAAATATCAAGTGACTGCACTTTTGAAAGCAGTAAAAAAAAACATAAAATCCTAAAATTCGAGGATATACATCCTACTAAAAATATCCTGGTAGATAACCTTTGCAATCATAAAGGAATTAAGGAATAATATATATCCCTAATGATAAAAGGAAAAGGAAAACCTAAGCGTTGATTTCACAGGCGGAAAATACGCGAAGAAAGAAAACCGAAGGCATGAAAATTTCGTGCGGCGATTTAGCCGGCGACTTACGCGTCGGCCTCAGCCAGAGAGAGACGCCAGCAATTTGCACACACTTAAGATAGGCAGATGGTAGTGGGTGTTTTGTCACAAGAATGCGATGAGTTAATTTAAATTTTATTGAAATGTTTTTATATTGAAATAAGTGCGATTTACGTACAGGTTTTCCAAGAGTATGGAATTAAGAAATGAAATTCCAAAATTTATCAAGCATAGGCATGAATACTTTCCGTAATTCAACTACTGCAAGTCGGTTTTGTAAAAAAAAGAATAAATGCTACTATAAACATGCCTATAGTATTTATAATCACAGAGTAGTGACAAGAGACGACGGCGTGAGGTTCCGCCATTACACAAAGACGCTATCGAACGAACGCCGGCAATTTTCGCCGCGTTCATTCAAGCAGAGATTATCGTAGATTAGTAGATTATCGAAAAGAAAAGGAACGAACCTGATTATGCTTTGATAATAAATTCATGACACGGAAATGAAATGCACATCGAACATGATTATGCTTTGATAATAAAATTCATGACACGGAAATGAAATGCACATCGAACATGATTATGCTTTGATAATAAAATCATGACACGGAAATGCAATGCACATCCGGCGCAATATCTTTACACTAAGTCACGCTGAGAAAAGACAAAACACTGAATGAGACACATGCTACATCAATATTCCCACGCACAACTACGTAACTTAATAACACTGCACTGTCACTTATTAATACTCACTGACACGACGAAAAGGAACACGATAATTTTCTAACACATTTAAAACTCACGAGAATTTGCTGTAACACTGCCAAAGTAGGGCGCCAAGTTAAGAGTGGCTGTTTGAATCAAGGGACGCGCAACTGCGCAGTGTTGCCACCAGAGGGCTTCTCTCTCGAAGAATGTCAAGTGTTATTCTTATTATTTCATGCATTTACACAAAAACTTCAATGATTACGAATTAGAAGTAGAAAATACTTAATAATAAATTAGAGTAATATTTTTAATGCTACTAATTAATTTATTTAAGTATGAATGGCAAATTTATAATTTTTACGCTTATGTAGCGGTATGCTACAAGAGCTTGTCGCATTCTCCGACGCCGCCAAACACCACACTTACCATAAACACAAATCCCTGGGCCTTGATCTTAAATTACTACCCCGATTAAGATCTATAACCGCGTCCAGTCAAGGCACCAGTGATATAACTCACCTGCTCAAATTCGGCAGGCTTTGCCCACATATAGAGACACACCGAATTTTGTGCCCGGTTTAAATTGTCCCTCAGTAACTGAATACCCTAAATACAAATACACGCACGACCTCGTCAACCTGCCGGAGCAGCTGCCTCCAGGACTGCGAAGTATCTTCAGCCAAGATCTTGTAGCATCAGCTACAAAAGCGTAAAATTATAAACTTTCTTATTCGCACTTAAATAAAATAATTATTAGCATTAAAAATCTTACTCTAAATTATTATTAATTATTTTCTACTTATAATAAGTAATCCTTAAAGTTTTTGTGCAAAAGGCATAAAATTAAAAGTCATGATTGACATTTTCGTGTTTAAGCCTCTGAATTTGGCAACAACCGCGCAGGACGTTTGGTTTCCTAGGCGTCACTCTCGCTCAGCTTTCGTAGCTTGTGGTTGTCTCCGTCCTTGTAAGTGGAAGAAATAAAGTGTTTAAATAGAGAAAAGATCTGGTAAAGTATGGTGTCATTGTGTAATGTGCATTGTGTGTAAGTTAAGGATTTTTGTCAGTGTCGTGAGTTATAGATAAACATAGAATAGAGGTAGAGTACTTAAAAATAGCATGCCTGATTTCGAGTGTTATCTCAACATGACATAGCGGGAATATTGCATGTCATGTGCATTTTTGTGTGTATCAAGAATTCATTATCAACTTTCCAATCATGTTCTTTTCTTTACTACAAAAATTATATACTTGCAGCTGCCATTCATGATATCGAAAATTCGTGCATAAGATACATCGTGAACGCGCACGGTATATATCGTGAACGCGCACGGTTTACATCGTGAACGCGCATGGCAGCGTCCTGCGCCTTTGGGGTTTCCAAAATGGCGCCGCATAAACTACTCTCATGTTATTACTCTGTGATTTAAATTGCACTATATTTAGGTGGATTAACTCTTAATTTTTTACAAAATACTGGCAGTGTTTTTTTTCTTCAGTGTGTTTTACGTGTAAATAAGTGAAGAAATCCCATTTATTATTTTTCTTACGAAAATAAGCCATATTTTCATACAGATTTTTAGCCTTCACCTTTCGGCATATTTCATTAACTGCATATTAAATCAATTTAGTTCTTTTTAACATGAATCAAATTAGTTTCATTAACCAAGAAAAATTCTTAGAATTTTATGCAATTGTAAAAGAGTTCTTTTTCTTTTACGAGCCTCTAAAATTTCTATTCCCATTTTTTGAGTTTGACAAAGAGAGAAATTAAATTAGCTCGTTGTTGAGTCTGTAGGACGTCTCTTTGTTTTCGATATGGGAAAATTATCAATTACGGTGTAGGGAATTCAGTGGGGGAATTTTCCTTGATGTCTCTCCTGGAACTTCTGATCCAGCGCTTCGATTCTTGCAGGACCTCAACGACGTCGCCAACGCCACACACACATTATTCCCTGGGCCTTTTTTTTGTTGTGCTACCTTAACTGGCCTTACCTTGCCTGGCCTTACCTTGTCTGGCCTTACCTTACTAGGCCTTACCTTGCCTGGCCTTACCTTACTAGGCCTTACCTTAACTGGCCTTACCTTACTAGGCCTTACCTTAACTGGCCTTACCTTACCAGGCCTTACCTTAACTGGCCTTACCTTGCCTGGCCTTACCTTGCCTGACCTTACCTTCCCCAAACACTCTCACGTACCTCCGGATCTCACCATCACTCACCGGACCCCGCCGGCACCGAGTGCCCCACCTAGTCAAGTCTTCCAGTCAAGCTCACCGCCAGTCCGCCTGGCGTTCCTCCAATAAATAAAAGAGCTGAGTTTTCCCATGCTTTATTAACCTTCTCTCACGTTTTGAAAACACTATCGAGCAAAACGATTAGGGTTGGAAGTTGATAACTAGCATACCCACCAATCCTAACAATCTGCAGGAACAAGTCTCGGTGATCCTCCCGGCTCCTTCAAATAAAGACACTAAACAAAGCTGAGTTCCCAAATGTGTCATCATTGTCCTCTCGCGCGTTAATCGAAAACATATTCTCGAGTCCTTGTGTTTGTGGTTGGTATCCCGCTAAATCCAGACCAACCAAACATAAAAAACCAGCCGATCTACTTAATGACTTTTATTTTCTTCGGCACTTCATCCATGACCTAATGAACGTTGACACTTTAATTTCAATGTAAAGAAGAATTATTGAAATCCCATATTGGCATCGTAAAAAAATCAGTCAGAAAGAAATGCCAATAAGTGATCTCTAATTAGCACTCTACTGAGAGTGTGAGGTTTTCTTAACCAGCAAATTTTGAGCAATCTATGTACAGCGCATTATAAAATTACACCTTGGATAAATTACACTAAGGTCATATGTAAGTCAGAGGGAAAAACGGTTTGACAAAACGACATTTAAGACTACACAAACAGTATTAACAGTAGATTTAAAAACCCAATTAATATGAAAGAATAAATTACTTACAGAAACTATTTTGTCAGAACGTTATTATTTTTACCCATCAACTATATGAGCTCAACGTTAGCAATGAATATTTTAATGATGCTTTATCTCAAGCTGTAAAAAACACGTCTAAGAATGTGTTGATTGTATGCCCTGTCGCTTCAAGTGCCGAAGACAAATATATGTTTCAACTAATTTCCAATGTTCACATATACTGGCCCGATTATAACGGCCAAGATTTAATTGGGACCCAACGGCTCATCTTCCATGAGACGTTAATTAGACTTCCCCGTCACGTCCACTTTGATCTGGAATCTTCACAATTGTAATAACAGAGTTTTTATTACGTGTCTACCATGTACATGCGCTTCTTTTAGAAAAAAATACACTACGTATAGTTTTCGAGGGTCCAGACAATAAGCAATGATCCGGCAGATCCACACTAGTTAAGGCCAAGGAAATGAGGCTGAACGCTGATTCCCGGAGAGATTTACGCAATCAAACCTAACATGCGCAGTCAAGTAGCAGTTTCCTCATTCATTTGTTATCACTGCTTCGTTTTAATATGTAGATAAATACAAGCCACGACTTTCTCTTTCTGTAACAGAAATAACATGAGTTACGAGTCCAAGTCAAATGTCGTATTTGATGGGTGGTGTCTCGACGCCCGCCTTTGCGTGGGGTGGCGCCTCGAAGCCTTCCGTTGCGTGGAGTGGTGTCTTAGAGATCGCCGTTGCATAAGGAGGAGGCTGGTCGCTTGAAGTTTGTGTTGTGGTGAAAAGCGGACGGCTTGTTGAGACTACCACAAGTTGCTCTCCGTCTGTGGTTGAAAATCATAAACTCTTCTTTTTGTACATAATGATTAATGCACCATCAATTGACAGGCTTGAATTGATGAGCACAGAATAAAAAAAAAGTACAGTTGTTACTGGGAGAAAAAGGATCAAATAATTCTCGAACAATGTTCAATTTCAAAAGAGGGTTTAAAAAATTCCATTCTTATGGTCGTAGCAGGTACGAGGTTAATACCTCTTAGCATGTATAATCACGAACATGACTTTATTAAACTTTTTGATATATATAGAGGAGAATTGACTAATCGATTTTTGAAATTTTGTTGCTTGTATCATTGTAATTATATTGAAACAAACAACTTTTACTCTATTCACTTTCCAGGGGAAATGAGTATTCAAGTTATGTCGATTACGTAACGTAACGTAACGACAATGAATAGATATAACCTAACCCAATTTAACCTTACGTAACCTAAAGTAACCTAAGGCAACCTAACGTAACCTAAAGTAACCTAAAGTAACCTAACGTAACCTAACGTAACCTAAAGTAACCTAACGTAACCTAACATAACCTAACGTAACCTAACGTAACCCAACGTAACCTAACGTAACGTAACGATCATTTGAGTGCGTCGGAACAGAGATCCCATCAGAATCTCCCCTGAAAACAATTTTTTCCGCTTGAAAGACTAGAATTGCGGTACGTAACCTACCGCTATAGCTCGTTAAATACTCATCTCACCGGAAAAATGCATAGAAGAAAAGTCGTTTATTTTGATCTAATAATCATGATACAATCATCAAAAGTTCGAAAATCGATGTCAGTTCTCCTTGACAAATACCTTTTTTCTTAATTCAAGGTTGTTTCAGAATTATTTGCTTATTTTATCTCACAGGAACTACTGTGCTGCTCTTGATTCTGTGCTCAGCAGTTCAAGGACGTCATTTGATGTATTGCCTATTTTACGACCTTTTGCCTATAAAGCTACTTGCCTTTAACCTAACCCACATGCACATAGCTTTCCAATGTATATTCGCTCATACACATGTTTGTGCATATTATTTTACATAAATTTAAGAAATCTATAGATCTATTCCTTTTTATGCGTAGAATGTTACGATTGGTGGTTATGGTTTAACTTTAATATAGGTATTAACGTCCAATCATAATCTTTCTCGATAGTGTTCTCGAAATTGCGAAAAGAGGGATAATGAAGACTCTTTTAGGGGGACTCAGCTTTGGATATTTTATTGGAGGAAGCCTGTAGGCCGATGGCGTGCTTGACTTCTGACGATCTTCTCTTAGATGGGAGGAGTCCGCGCAGGCGAAGTGCTCCGGCGAGTGATGACGTTGACAGGAGGTACGTGTGCGTGTTTGGTGGAAGTAAATTTTAGGATACGGGCAATTTAACACGCCAGAGAATTAAGGCTTTAGTAATGGCTTAAAGTCTTAATTTTTGAGCCGTGATTGATGATGTTCAATCAATTTTACTTGGTTTTGGAGTATAAGAATTATTACACACTGAAGACAAATGTCCGTAGTTGGAGCAGATGGATATTTAGCCAGTAAATTAGATAATTATACCAGGCTGAAATCAGCTCGTAAAACCGAGGCAAATGCAAGGCAATAAGGTCGAGTTAAATAGTGTAACTCGAAGTTTGAGTTGTAAGTATAACTCAAGGTGACTTAATGCTCAGTGAGCGTAAAACTCATGTGTAAGGTTCAAGTGTTAAAGTCGAGTGTAAAACTCGAGGGTAAAACATCAAGGCCCAAGGATAATGTGTTGTGGCGTTTGTTGACGGCGATGAATCTGGAATAATCGAAGACGCTGAATTTATATATTCCGAAGAGGCACCAAGAATAATCCACAACAGTCATCCCTAGCATTGCAATAAATATTTCCCATCACGGAGAAAAACCTTTGTGGTGGTGTTCTCCCTCAGGCTGCTTTACACTCCGGGCAGACTTGTGAATATCTATTGACTTGTGAATATCGATAGACTTGTGAAATATCTTTGCCCGAAGTGAGTGCCTGAGGTGCAAACGAACCGGCAAGGTGAGAGGAAAACACAACTGGAATAAACGCCGTATTATAATGAAGATCGCCGACAATAATGGCACAAGGGAATATTACAGTAGAGTAATACAGTGACAGATGACGTCTTGGCGGACCGACGGTTGTCGGGGAGACGCTGCGTGGTTGAGGGGTGAGAGCAGACCGGGGAGGCTGCTGCTGTCCGAGGGTCTCCGACCAAGGAGTGCCAGAGGCGGTAGCGGGGAACTGGTGCGTCTAGCAAGCAACAAGACGTGGCGGCTGGCTGTCGAGGAGGCGGTGAAGCCGACGGGTGAGGTGCTGGCGGAGCGTCGAGGCTTAGTGTGAATATCAGGGACGCTGAGAGTGTACTGAGCTCCGCTGGCTGCGCGGCTGTTTATATAGGCCTCGCTGGAGGTTGACTCTACCCGTCCAGGTCTCTGATTGGCGGGAACGCCTGTTTACTTTCACGTCGGACCGCGCGGTGTATTGAAGCGTGCGAGGTTGTGGTGGTGTGTGTTCATACCACCACAGGTGCCCCCCCGTTGTTTTTTAAGTTTCCGAGTATCTCTGTGGAGGTTTGATTCTTCTTCCGTATTTAGTTACGATTCCTTGTTCAGGAGCCACCACTGCCTGGGGGAAGGGAACTCCTTCGTAGACATCGTGTACTTTTGCGCTTGTTGGTTCCACGTGCTCTGTTTCTGTTTCGCTGCTGTCGGGTAGGTGCGCTGCTTTCACCCTGTCAATCGTTATATTGGTAGGTTTCCCTCGTATGTCTAAGGTGAAGTACTTCGGGGTCCTTTCTAGAACGCGAAAAGGGCCATCGTACGGTCTCTGCAATGATTTTCTGACCCCTCCATGTTTAACGAAAACGTTGGTTGCCGTTAGCAGGGCGTTTGGGACATTGATGTCTGTAGGCCCCTGCTGCCTTGGGAGTACTGACTGTAATCGTGTCATTGTTTCTTGTAGTCTTTGCAGGAATTCTCCCGCTGGGAGAGTTTCGTTCTTCATTGCAGGTAGTTCTCCGGTGAGGCGTAACGTCTGCCCGTACACCATTTCTGCCGGCGAAACGTTGGCGTCTGAGTGTGGTGTGGCTCTGATGTTAAGAAGTATGAGGGGCAAAGCGTCCACCCAGTTCGCGTCGGTCACAGTAGCTTTCAGGGCTTCTTTCAATCGTCGATGTAGTCTTTCCACCAAGCCATTGCTTTGTGGATGGTAGGCTGTAGTCCGGTGTCGCTTTGTGCCCAAAGCTGCTAGGAGGTTCCTCCACAGAGTTGATTCGAACTGTACTCCTTGGTCCGTGATGATCGTAGTCGGTACTCCAAACGAAGACACCCAACCCTGGAGAAAGGCGCGGGCAGACGTTTCTGCCGTGCAATCCATCATTGGTATAGCCGTGCACCATCTTGTGAAACGATCGATGCACGTAAGAAGGTACCGGTAATTCTGCGATACGGGCAGCGGTCCGACGATGTCCACGTGTATGGTTTGGAATCGTTCATTTGGAACTGGCATTCTTCCAAGTGGGCTCCTGACGTGCTTCGTAATCTTGCTCGATTGGCACGGAATACATTCACGCGTCCACTTGCCGACATCTTTGTTGAGGCCGGGCCAGATTACTCGTTGTCTCAGGAGATCTCGCGTAGCTTGAATTCCGGGGTGACTGGCTCCGTGAAAATGCGTGAATATTGTTTTTCGGCAACTCTTGGGGATGTACGGCCTCTCCTGGCCGGTGGACACGTCGCACCACAGGGGTATTTTGCCGCCGTGTGTATTGACAGGTCGTATCTTCAGAGCACTCATCGACGCTGGATTCAGGAGCTCTTCTAATTCTGGATCTTCATTCTGTTCCTTCATTATTTCCTCGTAGTCGATTGAAGGTTCTTTTGGCAGGATTGCTGACACCATACGCGATAGCGCGTCTGCTACAGTGTTGGTGGTGCCACTGATGTGGTTGATCTCACAGTCGAACTGCGATAGATATGACAGTTGCCTGGCCACGCGTGGATTGCTGCCCTCCGTAGATTTGTGAAGAGCGAAGCAGAGTGGTCGGTGATCCGTTTTGATCTCAAAACTCCGGCCCTCCAAGAAATGTTCAAAGTGTTGGACTGCTAAGAAGATGGCCATTAACTCCCGGTCGTAGGTGCTGTATTTGCGTTGCGTGTCGTCCAACTTCTTTGAAAAGAAGGCTACTGGTAGTTGCTCTCCTTCGATTTCCTGTTGCAATACGGCCCCCACCGCGGTGGCAGAGGCGTCCGTAACTAGGATTGTCTTGCCTTCTGGAGCCGGGTGCGCTAACATGGTGAGCTGGGAAATCTCGTTCTTTAATCTCACAAAAGCTGCGTCTTGTTCCGGGGTCCAATTGATGATTTTCTTTGAGTTCTGTGAGTAGCCTTTCGTTAGTTCGGTGAGAGATTGCATTTTTTTTTGCCGCAGCTGGGAGAAATCGATGATAGTAATTGACGATTCCCAGAAACTGTCTTAGTTTTTTTATCGTCGATGGTCGTGGGAAGTTGCAGATGGCTTCTATTTTCTGTGGAAGTGGCGAGATCCCCCGAGCAGACACTCTATGCCCGAGGAAGTCTAGTTCGGGCACTCCAAAAATGCATTTTGCTGGGTGCACTTGTAGTCCCTCTTCTCGCAGACGACGGAACAGTTGCCTTAAGTGATCTTTATGCTCCTTGGCGGACGAAGATGCTATCAGCACGTCATCTATATACGCCGTGACAAAATCCATGTCTCTGGTGATCGCATCGATGTAGCGCTGGAACGTTTGAGCAGCATTCCGGAGTCCGAAAGACATTACAGTGTACTCGTACAAGCCGAACGGTGTGGTGATGGCCGTTTTCTGGATGTCTTCAGCTTTCACCGGTATCTGGTGATAGGCCTTTACGAGGTCGATTTTTGAGAAAATGGTCTTCTTGTGCAGCTTGTAGTGGAAGTCTTGGCTGTGTGGAATGGGGTAACGATCGGGCTTCGTAACTGCGTTTAGTCGCCTGTAGTCCCCGCAGATTCTCCAAGCCCCGGGTTCGGACGACTTAGGGACCATATGCATAGGAGACGCCCAGGCGCTTTTTGACGGTCTGATGATGCCTTGATCTAACATCTTTTTGAACTCGTCCCGTGCTGCTTCGAGTTTTTCTGGAGGGAGTCTCCGCGGTCTCGCGTACACCGGGGGGCCGACCGTTTCGATGTGATGCTCTACATCTTTTCTTCCTGGTTGCGGGGTGCGTTCGTGTGAAGCCATTATCTCGGGGAACTCCTTACAAAGGTCGTTGAACTCCGGCGATGCTTGATGATCGATCCTGTGAATTTTTGCGCTGCTCAAGTTTGCTCGCTCACAAGGAATTTCTGTTTGTGTAGTTTGGATGTACAATCTTGCATTTGCTGCGTCGACGTTGATTTTGTTCGCGTGTAGGAAATCAATTCCTATGATGGGTTGACCGACATCGGCCACCACAAAATCCCATCTTACGAACAATTGAGGGGCGAGCTGGATGTTCCTTCCTGCCGTTCCGTATGAAGCTATTGGAGTATTGTTGGCTGCTAGCAAATCGTAGGACGGAGGTCTGGTTGAACTTTTTCCGTCGGGAGGGATTAAACTGACCGCCGAGCCAGTATCGACCAGATATCGGACGTTGTTCGCGTCTTTAACGTACAACAGCTCGCCTGCTCTTGCCTGCGCGAAAGATGGGGCGCCTACCATCCTCCGCGGCCGTCGTTTCCCGCAAGGCTGCACGGTTGCGTGCACTTTCTTGCACGATCGCCGAAGGTACGGTGGTAGTAGCAGTAAACTTGTTCCAGCCTGCTTCCTTTGTTAGCGTTTTGGACGTTTCTGGGCGCCGGGGCTTGATTCCGCCATTTGTCTGCTTGGTGGACATTTTCTTGCGGGCGTAACGCCCTTCCTAACATTTCTTTGAGTTCTGCTATCTCCTTCATAGCTGCGTCGAATTCGGCTCTTGACACTGTCGGAGACGGTGATGGCTTGACAGCGTTAACGGTGAGGGGCTCGGCAGTTGAGGACCGACACGCGGATTGCCTTGCTGTGACTTGATCGGCAATCTCCCTGTACTCTTCGTCCGTTTTTCCTCTTCCTAAAGCTTCAATCAGTGGCTGTGCTTCCACTGGCAATTTTGAAAGGTGCATCGAGCGGATGACTGACGGGGGTAGCGGAGCTTGTCTACAGTTGTTGAGACGCGTCATTTCCAGGAGCAACTCGGAAGGCGTATTGTCTCCCAGCGTTATTTTAACGATGGCGTTGTAGTTTGTTTCTTCGTCGTGACGCACGAAACGTTGCGTCAACGCCGCCTTTAATGCGTCGTATTTACCGTTTGCCGGGGGGTTCAGTAGTATCTCTTGTACTCCGGATACAATGTGCGTGGTTAGTCCTCCTAGGAGCGCCCCGAACTTCGAAGCGTCGTCCAGGTTCGGGATTTGTGCGAGAAAAACATCGCAGTGAAGGAGCCATCCCTTGATGTCACCACTGAAGGCGGGTAACCGGACATCTCTCCCAGCCATGCTTCCACCTGCCGGTCACTCTGGGGTCACCAGTGTGGTGGTGTTCTCCCTCAGGCTGCTTTACACTCCGGGCAGACTTGTGAATATCTATTGACTTGTGAATATCGATAGACTTGTGAAATATCTTTGCCCGAAGTGAGTGCCTGAGGTGCAAACGAACCGGCAAGGTGAGAGGAAAACACAACTGGAATAAACGCCGTATTATAATGAAGATCGCCTACAATAATGGCACAAGGGAATATTACATTAGAGTAATACAGTGACAGATGACGTCTTGGCGGACCGACGGTTGTCGGGGAGACGCTGCGTGGTTGAGGGGTGAGAGCAGACCGGAGAGGCTGCTGCTGTCCGAGGGTCTCCGACCAAGGAGTGCCAGAGGCGGTAGCGGGGAACTGGTGCGTCTAGCAAGCAACAAGACGTGGCGGCTGGCTGACGAGGAGGCGGTGAAGCCGACGGGTGAGGTGCTGGCGGAGCGTCGAGGCTTAGTGTGAATATCAGGGACGCTGAGAGTGTACTGAGCTCCGCTGGCTGCGCGGCTGTTTATATAGGCCTCGCTGGAGGTTGACTCTACCCGTCCAGGTCTCTGATTGGCGGGAACGCCTGTTTACTTTCACGTCGGACCGCGCGGTGTATTGAAGCGTGCGAGGTTGTGGTGGTGTGTGTTCATACCACCACACCTTGACCTTCTTCCACAGATTAAACTCAAGGCTATAAGTTTCATTACAAGCTCATGAAAAATAGGAAAGGTTTAACAGCTGGCAATGGCTGTTCCTTTATGCTTGATTTACACATATAAGCATGACAGTACAAGACTTGTGATTTTAGAGCAGTCATAATCTGTTAATCATTTTTGTGGAATTATGGAAAACTACATGTGATTTAAGCACACGATTCGCGGAATATAAATGAAATAAGAAACAGCTAAAAAATGCAGGAATATGAATGTGTCACGTCGTACAAGACGTGAGGAAATTTGAAGAATTTCGATAAATTTATTTCGGCAACATTCCGCGGATCCGCACTTCGTCCGCAAGAATGACGCCAACGTTTTATTTGTTTGAAGTGCGTGGGAGGAACAGGTTCCCGGATTATCTTAAGTTCTGTGTTGTTTAGGAAGTGAACTTGAGTGGGAAACTCATTCGATTTACGTGTTACCTCGCTAGCTATATTTTTCGGGTGTTTCCACACGATGCGTGTTCGATAGCGGTGAACGGCCGGCTTCTGGAGCATTCGAGGATGCTCCCGGCGGCCGGCAAACCCACCTACATTGAGTCAGACTAGCAGTTACAGTTGGGTAGGGTCTGGTGTTTTCTTTCGGTGTAGCCAGTAAGCTGCAGCGTAACGATGGGAATTAGTCAGGTTCTGGTTCAGCGGTACTTTAGCTGAACACTGTGATTTTACTAATGAACTTTCCTATCTCTGTTTCACTGCTCCAAGTGAATTTGTGTTAATGTCCAAATGTTTTTTTTGCTCAGCAACATTTGCATAATAGCCAGACCATGTAAGCTATGTTGTCATATGTAATATTGTAAACAGTGTCATGGGCAGTAAATGCAACATGGAGAGACTGACATTTCAATGCTTTTTAGTTTGACACAGGATTACTTGAAGTTTACTACATTTCATAGATTAACACAAGATAGCACAACTTTATATTTATTTGATAATACAAACCAACCACTGTTTAACGATATATTCAACAAGAGTTCTACATACATATATATACGTAGAAACGATAGGCAGGCAACCGGCTCCAGAGTCGACGCAGCGCAGCATACCGAGAGGAATAGGAAGGTGTGACGTACGTACATACGTACATCAGGAGCAAGGAGGAGTTCGTAAAGGGAGGTAGAGGCTATTTCGAGAGCTAGTCCAAAATACATCACATATACGGGAGTTGTTGTAAATAAACAACATAGCACAGAAAACAGTGGGTTAAAAATTGAATTTCATATGAGTAAGAAATCAGGGGTTTCGGGGTTTATTTTAGAGATATATGCGTAGCAATATGGTGAGGTAAGGGACACGTCAGTATAGGGAGGTGACGCTTGAGGGTTAGCCAATCGCGATACGCTACGTCACTTTCAGTTTTCGCGGGTGTAGCAAAGCCCACGGAGCGCATTCTTTGTTCGAAGGGGCGTATAAATAACGCAGAGAGAAGGCGAGCCGGTCTACTTCGTCGATTTACTGACTCAGTGCAGGATGTAGGGATACGAGTTCTTCGAGGGGGAGGTGAGATATTGTTCTTTGTTCTTTGAAGAATCTCATACAGCTTATTAAATTTGTGTTCATAAAAAGAGTGGAGTGATTCAAGTAGAAATGGTTGACAAATTTTTATTGCAATTGAAGTTGTTGTCTAGGTGGGGCGCAGGGATTTTCATTGTTAATATTGAAGTAAGTTCTTTGGGTTTTCATTTTAGATTGTTCTTGAATTGTTCTCGTGTTTAGAGTTTCACTTTAATGTGGGGAATGAAGGAAGTATTACATTATTTCTTAAAGGGAAATCAGGAGATTCGTGTCTTATTGAACTATTGAAATGTAGGCTAAATGGTTTTCATGTAACTTATCTCGAAACAGAGTGCTTTGTGATTTGTTTTGTAAAGCGGGGTGAAATAATCCAATTATTCTCAGAGGGAAAATAAATAAATTTTATGATTGATTTGGGGATTAAAGGGGGGTAAAATTCAATCAATTCGATTTGAAGTAGGGGCATTGCAAGGAATAAAGATTCAAGTGGAGTGTAGTCACTTAATATAATCCTTGTTCCCAGGAGGGGTCGGGTGTTTGAGTGTGGAGCGGCTTGGAGTTTTCAACGATGTGGGACTAGGCGACTCCGGGTTGCAGAGCAACCTGACCATATGGCGCTTACCAAGCTGAAGTGCCAGGGCCTACTGCCTACCAGTCACACTGAGAGGGAAGTTATGCAAGCAATAGAGCTTAGAAAATGTTCAGGCTCTCTGAAATTCAAGAGGAGCTCGGGGTATGCCTTGGAAACGCTTCGTTCGGAACGATCAAGAGAAGTCATGGATAATAGGCCATAGGTGACTGTGTTTTTTTTTCCTTCCGCGCGCGCTGCGATTGCCTAGGATTGTGCAGGATATGTCTCTGGTTGGTGTTTTGTGTTGGCGTTACAAGGTACGCGCGCCAGTAACTTTCGCTAATATTGTGTGTCGCAAATTTCTTTGCTTGCCAAGAGTGTCTCATGCCAATCACGTGTTCATTAACTAACTCGAAATAAAGTAATCAATAATGTACCATTAACCGAGTGTTTCATTTCCCATGTTGAACTGAGGTATTGGTGTGGGTGAGCAGATCAGTAGCTACTTTCTCTATTTTTCCAACTGTTCTACCATTTCCTCTTGCTGTGTTTTCCGCTCTGGTATTTTCATTTTTCCCCTCTTACTAAGGAGGTTTCGAGTCCTCCATTCGAACTAACACAGTGTAGGCGCCTGATCAGCGCCACGTACGCAACACTGTGCTAAGTTTCGTGACACCGCAAACTGAATTGAATTATTTACTGTTCTGCTTACCATCCGGTACTTCGGTTTACATGGGAAATTTTTTTTGTGTCGTAATTCTTTCTGTTTGATAAAAATTTAATAATAACTCAAAGTGATTCTTCAAAGCCAGTCGAGCATTCTAGAGCTGCAGTGAATCTGAGTGTAGAGGCCGGCAAAGCATCAGCTGCGAGCTTGCGGTTTCTCTCTTCATGTTAAAAGGGGCTGTATGGGCAGTAAGCGCATTCCATAGCTGGCTCCATAAAATTCGAGTTTGAAGTATAGAGGCATCAGCAGCGCGCATATAAGTTAGGTTTGAGTGGCATAAGTATGCAATGGCTCAGTGAATAATGCTAAGTGAGAGCATGTTAAAAGTAGCGTGTTTCAGTGTGACCAGTATTTTCAAGCAGTGATTTTTTTTATCTTCTCTAAATGTCGAAAAACAGAAATTTAATTTGCTCCCTCTAAATGTTGAAAAACAGAAATTGAATTTGCTCTCTCTAAATATTGAAAAACAGAAATTGAATTTGCTCTCTCTAAATGTTGAAAAACAGAAATTGAATTTTGCTCGAATGATATTGAATTTTGCTCGAAAGTCTGGCGGGTGGTAGATAATATATGCACGTCATGCAATTTTTCTGTGAAAATGATGCAGTGTTTTGAGCAGTTAAAACCGATTCTCAGTCAATGCATTGCAAATTGTAATTATTGCTTATGTGCATTCTAAACTGTGTTTTTTTGTGAATTCTCATGCTGGTGAAGTCAATCATCTTGTGTTTTTACACTTCCAATTCTTGTTTAAAATTCTCAAGATATGAGCTGTAGGTGCTTTATCTGAATGCTGAAATTACTGAGGAATTAATCACCGTAGATGTCAAATAAATTACAGTGAACATCATTTTATTTTCAGTATATCGCATTAATTTGTGTGTTAAAGTAACTTTCCTGAATTGGCGCAAGTATCTGTTTGAAAATATTCTGTAGTAAGATGCTCTGTGCTATCCATTGTCGAGCTTTGCAAGCATGAGAGGTTCATCAGAAAATTCCTGAGCCATAAAGCAACCGCAAGCGGCATGTCTCGTAGGAGGGAGAGCGTGGGTCGAGTTCAGATATTCGCTCAAAAATTTGCCCACTTGTAGAGGGAATTATCTTGAGTATTTAACAGCTGCTAAAATCGTATTGTACATCATGTCTAACTCAAACTATTTTTCTCTACTTTGTTCAGTGCCGCTAGCCAAATTTTTTTATGTGTCTTCTCAGAATGGATGATGATATTACGTAGCACTTGGGCATTAAAATAGAAAGAGATTATCTAAAACCTTTCTTAATAGTGAGCTGCGTGAACAATTTCAAAATGTTTTGGATAATTACAAATGTCAATCTTAAAGTAGTATTAGGCATCTTAAAGTAGTATTAGGCGGCATTTGGCTGCCGAAGTATTAAAATAGACTCGGAAAATAGATCTATGTAGGAGCGCGCGAATCAGTGACATGGGAATGTAAATTTTCACAAGTTACGTGATAGCATTTTAGAATGATGCTTGTGCTGCTCAAAGCTTAATTTTAGTGCCTTAGTGTAGGTTAACGTCCATTGCACGGTTGACAACTTGTGAAATTGTCATTTAGATACATGAAACATACAAAATTTTCTTTAAAGCTTAATAATTCCAAAGCATTAGTATAGAAAACGAGATGCTAATTATTCATCTGGCAAAGTCAACAGAATTTCTCAAGAAATTAAAAATCATCAAATATTTTGTTGCGGAACTTGATTGATAAACTAATTTAATTTTGTTGAGATTGAAATTAAATCTATCTGGAAGGTGGATGGAGAAACTACGCACTTCTTGCTAATGTTAAATTACCAAAGTGAATTGCAGTAGAAGGAATGCTCCTTCACAGAATATGATAAATAAAAATTACGTTAAAGAAAATAAAACTTTAACAAAAATGTCTACCGTGCATTGGCGAGTAAATGTAGGATTTTCTTATCTCACTGATCTACCTCGAGATGAGGAAGGAGTCTTAATTAAATTTAGTGATTATTTTAATGAACACGTGAGAGGTATGTTGCAATTTTTATCGACATTGAAAAATTTGGAGGAATCTAAAATTGACGGGAATGCTATTGCGAAGATGAATTCATGCCTTGTATTTGTGTTATACTGTCTTGAAGTGACCATGCCTATGCAAGTAGTGTGATGTGTCCATGTAGTGTTTCATATCAGCTTGAGCAGGCAAAAAGATTCCACAGCAAAATCTTTGTTTCTGTGAGACTTATAGAGTGTAACTGAGTGTGTGTAACGGCGAGTAAAGCTGAAGGTGTATCCGAATTTTACAACTTGTTCCACGCAAGGGCCATAAAAGTGATCTCGGCCATTAGGGTACTCGTTGTCTGTGTCAGTAGGTCAAGAGTGAAGCCCGTGCGAGCCGTATGAATGTGATAGCGCAATAGGTTAAAATAAAAGTAACACTGATGATGAGTAAAATTTGAAAATATGTATGTAAATTTAAATGGCCGGGATTTCACTTGAAATAATTGTGACTCGTTTTTTTTGCTTTGCCCTTTACGAGTTATTAAATTTGAAAAGTGTTCTGCGTGCCATACCCTGTGTGTCAGTTTTTGAAAGGAGCAGAGCAAATAATAAAATTGTGTTGCTAGGATTGTGTTGGTCGATAGATCAGACGTCGAGTGGTACAACTAGGCAGCATATAGAAAATATAAATTCTCGGGTCAACGCATGAATATTTGTAAATAATTCAAAAACATATTGAGTATTTATTTAAGTTGCAAATGAAAATTGTTTCCTGGTCGCTGAAATTCAGGAGGGTTCGCTCGGTGTCTTTTGCCTCATGTTCTGGCTGAGCTGATCTCATGATTTGACTGTGCTAGGATGTTTTCATTTATTCTAAGTATTATATTTATAGTGTAAGAATGGTTCCTGATTCCCTAACCTATCATGTGTGTCATCAGGAATTTTCTTGCTTTTCGCCTGGTGAGCATTGACTGTGGGGTTAACATAGGAACTGTGATTTAATTACCGAATGTGACTTTTGTTTTGCCTACTCATAACTAACATACTTGTGCATATCCAAGCAAGTGGTTGTGGGTGGTAAACTTATCGATTGCGTCTTCATGGATTGTCCACTGGCAAAGGGAATGTGTACTATAATGTCTGTGTTTCTGCAAGCGCATCACAACTTCCATCTTTTAAAGGAAACAATAGGCAGTTGACACATGTACCCGGGTTTCATAATTGGAGCTTTGACTTTAGTACTTAATACGATCTGGTGTGAACTTAAAATTCGCCTCTCTCCGCACCGGTCGTGATTGAAGAAACTGATAGTTTAAATACTCCAAAATAAAGGATATGCAAATCACACGTAGCTTTTAAGACACAAACATTGCCGTGAAATCAACGGATTCAAGATAATTCTGCTGACCCGAACGTTGTATATACAGAAGATTTGTTGATTAGGTGAATACGGAGTACCTCTCATCTAGAGAGATGAATGAAGATGAAGAGTACAGTCTCGGGGCTGGGATCAGGTTGATGCTCACAATGCCAGTACTTAATGACTTTAGGATTATTTTTCGTGGGTGTTGGTCGGATTTGTCGGAAATGATGTGTGCAGCAGAGTATGACGCGCGTCTGATCAACGTCAAAGTCTGAAAGGCTGTATGCAGCAGAGTATGACACACGTCTGATCAACGTCACAATATTACATGTATTTGTGTGCTTGTTCTCAGGTAAAAGATTTCGGCCCAGTGGGTAGATCTCTTGGTAATCCACAAGCACCTATGTATGTGAAATTAAATATGTGTTTTGTTTTCATTTTTAGTGGTCCTGTGATCGAAAGGCATCGAATAAAAACGGGCCATTCGCAATGTTGCGGGAAAACTTGAAAGTATTTACTTGTATTACGAAATATATTGTAGGTGAAATAGCAACTTGTCAGGCGACACTATTGAAAAATTATTTTTTAAACTTGTCGCTGATTGATACCAAGTTATTGCTACATTTAGGAAATCTCATGGGTAACTTCTGCTCCAATAGAGTAGACTTGTACCGTCAATAGAGATGTCATATATCCAAACCTCAGGGGTCTAAACTGCACTTCCAGCCGGCGGGAAATGAGTTGTCCTAACCTGATGGCTTTGTAGATAATTATAAATGATCAACTTTCATCGAGGAGACAGGCTGACGAGCCCACCCAAAGGAATCATACGCGTATTAACGCGAGTCGCTGATAATACCACAGGAGTGATGGACTACAACGCAAGGATGAAAAATTTTGGAGCATTGCTATATTTTGAAATTACCTGAGACCCAGGGGTACCCCCCGAAAGACTTGTACAGAAATAAGTTGGAAATTATCAACGAGATTCATCGAGAATAAGATATTTCAAGAGAAAACTTTATTTAATTTTGAGATCTTTTACGTGAATGCCAAGTGATAGGTTGATTTGAGATGTCTATGTCCTTGTGCTAAGTTCGCTGTATTAATTGATCGCATTGTGTTTTCTTTTCTCTGCTTATGTGACTGAATTTTATGAAGAGAAATCAAGCGGATAATGTTCGATTTTTTTTTTAATCGATGTCGTTGTGCGTCTATTATTTGTAACAGATGAGAGTCTCCTTCGTTTTGCAAATGGAAGATTATACATGGCGGATGCGAGTTTTCTTCGTTTTTTTGAGTATGTAAGAATATATGAAACAGATGCGGTTCTCAAGAGCATTGTGTTCTTTTTTAGGGTGCCCTAATAATATGTCATGTGCGTTTTCATTCCTTTTGTGTGTCCATGTATGTTTTCAATGTACGGATGATATTTTAAAGCTTGTGTGATATGCGATGTCAAGACCAGAGTTTGATGTAATCAATTATTTAGAACTAAAAAACAATTTGAAAATTTGAACCAACTGCATTGGCTCAAATTTTTATGAAAGGCGCGGGGCTGTAACGATATATTCAACAAGAGTTCTACATACATATATATACGTAGAAACGATAGGCAGGCAACCGGCTCCAGAGTCGACGCAGCGCAGCATACCGAGAGGAATAGGAAGGTGTGACGTACGTACATACGTACATCAGGAGCAAGGAGGAGTTCGTAAAGGGAGGTAGAGGCTATTTCGAGAGCTAGTCCAAAATACATCACATATACGGGAGTTGTTGTAAATAAACAACATAGCACAGAAAACAGTGGGTTAAAAATTGAATTTCATATGAGTAAGAAATCAGGGGTTTCGGGGTTTATTTTAGAGATATATGCGTAGCAATATGGTGAGGTAAGGGACACGTCAGTATAGGGAGGTGACGCTTGAGGGTTAGCCAATCGCGATACGCTACGTCACTTTCAGTTTTCGCGGGTGTAGCAAAGCCCACGGAGCGCATTCTTTGTTCGAAGGGGCGTATAAATAACGCAGAGAGAAGGCGAGCCGGTCTACTTCGTCGATTTACTGACTCAGTGCAGGATGTAGGGATACGAGTTCTTCGAGGGGGAGGTGAGATATTGTTCTTTGTTCTTTGAAGAATCTCATACAGCTTATTAAATTTGTGTTCATAAAAAGAGTGGAGTGATTCAAGTAGAAATGGTTGACAAATTTTTATTGCAATTGAAGTTGTTGTCTAGGTGGGGCGCAGGGATTTTCATTGTTAATATTGAAGTAAGTTCTTTGGGTTTTCATTTTAGATTGTTCTTGAATTGTTCT
Organism: Morinoia aosen; assembly: GCA_030386875.1. NCBI lineage: Eukaryota > Metazoa > Arthropoda > Malacostraca > Amphipoda > Talitridae > Morinoia > Morinoia aosen. The sequence goes on from CM059556.1 coordinate 21,889,960, forward strand.
CGTGTTTAGAGTTTCACTTTAATGTGGGGAATGAAGGAAGTATTACATTATTTCTTAAAGGGAAATCAGGAGATTCGTGTCTTATTGAACTATTGAAGTGTAGGCTAAATGGTTTTCATGTAACTTATCTCGAAACAGAGTGCTTTGTGATTTGTTTTGTAAAGCGGGGTGAAATAATCTAATTATTCTCAAAGGGAAAATAAATAAATTTTATGATTGATTTGGGGATTAAAGGGGGGTAAAATTCAATCAATTCGATTTGAAGTAGGGGCATTGCAAGGAATAAAGATTCAAGTGGAGTGTAGTCACTTAATATAATCCTTGTTCCCAGGAGGGGTCGGGTGTTTGAGTGTGGAGCGGCTTGGAGTTTTCAACGATGTGGGACTAGGCGACTCCGGGTTGCAGAGCAACCTGACCATATGGCGCTTACCAAGCTGAAGTGCCAGGGCCTACTGCCTACCAGTCACACTGAGAGGGAAGTTATGCAAGCAATAGAGCTTAGAAAATGTTCAGGCTCTCTGAAATTCAAGAGGAGCTCGGGGTATGCCTTGGAAACGCTTCGTTCGGAACGATCAAGAGAAGTCATGGATAATAGGCCATAGGTGACTGTGTTTTTTTTTCCTTCCGCGCGCGCTGCGATTGCCTAGGATTGTGCAGGATATGTCTCTGGTTGGTGTTTTGTGTTGGCGTTACAAGGTACGCGCGCCAGTAACTTTCGCTAATATTGTGTGTCGCAAATTTCTTTGCTTGCCAAGAGTGTCTCATGCCAATCACGTGTTCATTAACTAACTCGAAATAAAGTAATCAATAATGTACCATTAACCGAGTGTTTCATTTCCCATGTTGAACTGAGGTATTGGTGTGGGTGAGCAGATCAGTAGCTACTTTCTCTATTTTTCCAACTGTTCTACCATTTCCTCTTGCTGTGTTTTCCGCTCTGGTATTTTCATTTTTCCCCTCTTACTAAGGAGGTTTCGAGTCCTCCATTCGAACTAACACAGTGTAGGCGCCTGATCAGCGCCACGTACGCAACATTGTGCTAAGTTTCGTGACAACTGCTTCACTATTGAGAGATTTGTGTACTGAAAATAAAAACTATGGTGATTCTTCCATGGATTAGACATCAGTTGTTGATATTGAAAAATTCATGGCACGTCGTGCTGGACTTGTATCAACTTGGGAGCATGATTTTTCTTGTCTTTGTATTATTCCTTGTCTTTGTATTATTTATAACATTCATTAATAGAAAGACGTGAAGCAAGCAAAAATAAATTTAGTCGATTGGCTTCTTACCTATGAGCTGTGCTGGGCAAGTTGCGCCAGTCAGCAAGGTGGAAGCCTAAAGTTACGGCATTCAGTAGACTGAGAATAGGCGCAGAAATTTGAGACCACTAGCTCGTATGATTTGTGTTTTCAAAGCGACGTTGACAAACGTGTACTTGCCTCTCTCATTTTGTTTATAATAGAATTTATTGATAATGGTTGATTGATGACCTGAGTGACTTGCTCCTGCTTTAGAGACCTAATTTTTGCTGTCTCTTTTCCACAGATGGGGTAAAGAAAGCCAGAGTAGGCACTTATTTTGCAGACTAAAATAAGCTGTCACAGGTCTAAACTGAGGGACCTTTCCTCATCGTCTGTAAGTATTTTAGAGTATCCTTTTTCAACTTGTGATGTTACCTAACTCGTCATCCCTTTATATTGTAAAGCATTCATGTAAAAACTATAAACTTGTTGTGCGATCGTCCACCTTTGTTCAAATAAAGTGCTTATCAACTAGTGACCGCTGTGTTAAAATTGCTAGATACGGATGTGTATTCAGGTATATATTCTTTTATGCTTCCTTAAAGAGACACTTTGAACATTGGGCGAAACGAGCGATTCACGTATTACTGCCTGGCATTAGTGACACGAGTCTTACAATATTCGTGTGCGTATCATAAATGTGTTCTTTCTAAATGTGTTTCTAGCCGTGTGTGTTCGGCAGGGTGTTCTTGATAATGTGTTCATTGACTAAAATTTCTCTTCCATGTCAATGCAACTGAAACCCTTCTTGCTTTGTGAATTTATCTCCTAGTTTGCTATTCCTGTGCACCTTGTGCGTAGATTCCGCGTTCCCCCAACTCCACGCTAAATGGTGCCTTCCTTTTTCCTCTCTTGGGACATCTTTGTCGCGGTTAAGGGAGACTAAAACTTTCTTATATAATAATACTGGTAATAGCAATGCGAATTGTTGCGGCGCTACGTCGTTAGCAAGGCGGCGAGTTCCCTTTATTACGTGCTGCTATTCTATGGTCTCTTATGTCTCACTCAGCTATTTCTCGTGTACCCTCGAGGTATTAAGTTACTTTCTTGTTGTGCGGTGCTATGTAAATGGTGCCTTCCTCTTCCCTCTCTTGGAACATCTTTGCCGTGGTTGAGGGAGGCTAAAACTTTTCTATAAGATGATAACAATTGAGTCGTGAAATGTCATTATGCTATGTTGCTCCCATGACTATGCCTCGCGACCACTCTTATCGCCCTTCCGTCATTAGAATATCATGTCTGGTGCTAGAATTATTCAGTTGCCTCTTATGTCTCACTCAGCTACTTCTCATATACCTCCCTTTCTCGTTATGTAGTACTGTATAAGTCAACTGCTTATTCGACTGTGATCTTAAATTAGGATTTCCTGTCACGCAATTCCTGGTCCGAGTCTGAATCATACTTGTCTGGGCAGATTCACGGAACCAGGGGATAAGAAATAAAAAACCTGAAGAGACCTCGTTTTCCCTTTGGGCGTCCTACCGAGTTCCGTTCAATGGCGTGCTGAAGCGAAGATCAATTCCGCTAGCGCACGACATTACAGAATGAATGAATTTCGTACTCTATGATATATCCGTACGAAAATCAAAAGGCAGTCTTAAACCATCCACATGTCAATTATACTGAAAAACTCTGCAAGTATATCTTGTAGTAAAAGGAAAATATTCAAACATAAGTACAGGGTATTCTTGAACATGAAAATGACATGACACAGCCTGTTTACGCTACGCCATCTTTGTGAACACATCGGCAATCCGTCGTGCAATTCACCCGAAATATCTACGAACGATTTGCACCTTTTTACAATACCAGCACCTGATGGAACTTCACTTATCTTAAACACAATGACAAACACATAATATTGAAGCACGATTTTCTAAAGTCGAAACACACATATTTTCACTTACAAAGCGCTGAAACACCAGGGGCGACAACCAAGCAAGAAGTGACGAACCTACAACTGCGTCAGCCGCGGTGTTGCCATCCTAACGATTCAAAGACTCGAACGTCCATCGGCGGTATTATTTTATTTATGTGCTTTTACACAAAAACTTCTAAGATTACTAATTATAAGTAGAAAATTGTTAATAATAATTTAGAGTAAGATTTTTAATGCCAATAATTATGCTATTTAAATGTTAATGAGAATTTCACTGAATTTATACATTTTTGTAGCTATTGCTACAAGAACGCGTTCATGTTTGGTTTTTGGATGGGGGTGCTAGTATCAGCTTCCAAACCCTAAACAGTCACTCGACAGTATTCGCAAAACCGTGAGAAAGGTTAATGAGGCGAGGGAACTCAGCTCGGTCTTTTATTCGGAGGAACGCCCCGGCGGACTGGCGGGATCTTGACTGGAAGATCTTCTCTAGGTGGGCACTCCGTGCCAGCGAGGTCCGGCGAGCGATGGTGTCGGCAGGATGTAATGAGTTGTGTTTGGGAATTTATATAAGCCCAATTTAGATTAACTAGTAGCATCAGCCTTTATAAAAAGAACCCGTGACGTTGGTGGTGTCACTTATGGTATCAGCTTTATTAATCCCAAGCTGGACGAGCAAGTTATCGTAGTAGAAGCAGGTAGTTTAGCTAGCCTGTGAGTGTAATCTTAGGCTTACTAGCTTCCAAAAATAACCCATGTGAATTGCAAGGGAATAAATTGTAAATGAGATCTCTCAGGCCCAAGCTCAGGTAAGATTCAGTTAAGGCAAAACAAGGCCCAGGGAACTGAGTGTGTGTGGCGTTTGGCGATGTTGCTGAGGTTCTGCAAAAAGTCGAAAACGCTGGATGAACAGTCCCAGGAGACATCAAGGAAAAATTCCACCACTGACAGTCCCCAACATCGTAAATGATAAACTCCCACAAAGTAGACTCTCCGAGAAATCCTACAGATCCGACACGAGCTAATTTAATAAATCTCTCTTTTGTCAAGCTCAAAGTAGGATAGGATCACTTTAGGTTTGCAAAAACTCTTTCACCACTGCTCTTACTTTAAATAGAGGCATGAAATTTTAAAGGAGATTTTTTTGTAATGAACCACTTGTGATTCTTTTTAGAGCAACAATCGGTGATTCCATTTTGTGGAATCATAGCAAATTCGTGAGACTGAATACACGGGATTCATGCAGTCGGAAGGAATTATTAAGAAAATAGCTAAAAAACATAGGATGAGAATTAATAACTTTTTTGTGTACTCTAGAACATCTCTATATCCGTACGAGAAATAACAGGAAAAAAAATCCTAGCTTTCATTAAGATCAATCATACTGAAAAGCACTGGCAAGCATCATTGATAAAAAAAATAAGGAATAATACCTACCTGAGAAAAGAAACACTAAACGTGTTGCTTGCACAGAAAGAAAATATTCGCAAGACGAAACATGAAAATCAAGGTGACAATGACCCGGCGGTTTTTACGTTTCGCCATTTGCAATAAACCGCCGGCATAACATCGTAGGCGTTCACGAAGTATTTTTGTACGCGAGAAGTACGCGTTTACGATGGCAGATGCTAGTATGTATTTCTGCCGCAAGAATAAGAAAACTTGATTTAATTTGTTGATAGTGATTTATATTGAAATAAGTGCGATTAAACGCAAGATTTAAGGAGTAATGAAATACGAAAAAAAACTAAAACTTTAGCAGGCATTTTCGTGAATAACCTTCGTAATCTATAATCCGTACGAAATTATTAAAAGGCATTCCCAATTATTATTTCACGTCAAACACACTTCAGAAAACTACTGCAGGTATGTTGTGAAAAAGAAATATTATTCCACGTGCATAAAATACGATTTTAAATCACAGAGTAATGACACGAGACGGCAGTTTATTCTCCGCAAATTTGGAAAACAAAGACGCCGGCGACAAAGACTCTATCAACAAAGACGCCGGCGGTTTTAGCCGCGCTCTATTACCAGTATTCCGTGAACTTGAATTAATATGACAGCTGCAAAATGTATACTTTGTAGTAAGGCACAAACGTAGTTGGATAATATAATGACTCGACACAGGAAATGAATCGTGACACGCAAATTTATACGTTTTGTCACGACGAGGTAGCACTCGAAAATGAACATGCTAGTCTAAGGATTTTAACACTATTTTAGAGTTTATCCCTACATCACGACGATGAACAGATCCTTAAGTTTATCACCATGCACACGGAGAATTTACACTGTATACGTTACCAGGTTTTTTATTCTCACACTTAATTTCTTTCACTGACGAGAGATGTAAGCACGCTAGCGAGTCACGAAAAAGAGTGAGTCAGTTCAAGCGTCGCGCTTGGATGTTGCCACTTCCGGCTGCTTAAAAACTCGAAATGTCGATTGTTTATTTTATTTTTTCATGTATTTACACAAAAACTTCAATGATTACGAATTAGAAGTAGAAAATAATTAATAATAATTTAGAGTAAGATTTTTAATGCTAATAATTATTTTATTTAAGTGCGAATGGGGAAGTTTATAATTTTTACGCTTTGTAGCGAATGCTACATTACCCCCCAAGGCGCAGACCGAAAGGTCCACCCGCTATCAACATTCGTAGAGGGAAGGAGGTCGAACTAAGCGACCATATCGGGTCTGGCAGTCGGAGAAAGTTACTGAGTGGGGAAGTTTCACCAAACGGGTCTGCAAATTTAGATCGGCAAGAGTTCTAGGAACAGGAGTTACTGCAGCGGGTTCGTCTGGTCTCTCCAGACTTGTCGCTGTTTCAGTAAGAGGGCTAGAATTAGAGTCTACGATAGGCTTAGGGATAGGGTTTGAATGTACAGGCACATAGAAAGGATTACACTCAAGTTGACTAGGCAACAATGCAGCCAACTGAGGAAGCTGAGATGGTAGATATGATCGAGTCTCAGTGGAAAGGGAATTCTGTGGAGAGAATGATGAGTTAGAAGTTACACTATGATCGGAAGTGTACACGACTTTTAATCGATCAATGCTCACAGGGTCGTGTGAACCGGATCTTTCAAGGATGAAATACTTGGGCGTCTTTTTCAATATTTTGAATGGGCCATCATAAGGGCGCGTGAGTGTAGGTTTGATGGCGTCATTACGGACGTTCACATGTATGCAGTCTTGCAAAGCAGGATCTAATTTGTCTTTTGTTTGAGGCATTCGTGGAGCAACATACTTGATCTGACGCATGCAATCTTTGAGACAGGTTACATATGCGGAACGGTCAGCGGATAAAAATTCAGGCAAAGGTTTTGGGTCAACAATGTCGCCGGGGAGACGAAGTGTTTTCCCATACAACATTTCTGCTGCTGTGCATTGCTGATCTTGCCGATATAAATTCCTAATACCCAGCAGTACTACTGGAAGTCTGTCAGTCCAATCGTGGCTGCAATTAAGGCAGCGCAGCGCAGCTTTCAAATCTCTGTGGACTCTCTCAATAAGTCCATTCGACTGCGGATGGTAAGCGGTAGTGCTGGTGTTAGTACAACCTAAGGCGGCGCTAAGCTCACTCCAAAATTTGGAGGTAAGTTGTGATCCCCGGTCATGTGTGACACTTAAGGGAACCCCAAATCTGGAAATCCAGGTGGTCATGAAAGCGCGAGCTACAGTCTCAGTTTGGGTATCAGGAAGAGGCACGGCCTCAACCCATCGAGAAAACCTATCAATGATGGTCAACAAATAAGACTGTCCACGCGATAAAGGCAAAGGACCCACCAAATCTAGGTGGACCGCGTCGAACTTGTGACCTGTGAATGCACAACTCTGCAGCGCTGCACGATTATGTTTCACCACTTTACTACTCTGACATGCATGGCAATTTTGCACAATTTGCTTGACCTCCTTACGCATCGCTGGCCAGACGAAACGATCGGAAATCAAACGCAATGTACGGTTAATACCAGGATGAGAGAAGGAATGATAGTGGAGAATAGCTACTCTGCGGAGAGTCGCAGGAAGATACAAACGAGAAGGTCGCTCAGCATCACGGTACACGCCGTCAACCAAGGTTAATTTCAGAGAGGAAGTGTTAGAAGGTTTGAGAAGATCCTGAAATTCAGGATCCTCCTTCTGAGTCTTGGAAATATTACCGAAGGTGATTTCACCACTGGTTTGGACAGAGTTGATTCTCGATAAGCAGTCAGCGACAGTATTGTCGAGACCTTTGATATATCGGATATCAGTGGTGAATTGACTAATGAAGGAAAGGTGTCGAGCTTCTCTTGGGGAATGTCTTTCAGAAGGCATCTTAATTGCTGAGGTCAAAGGTTTGTGGTCTGTGTAGATCACGAACTCCCTTGCCTCTAGAGCATAGCGAAAGTGTCTCACAGACAGATAGATAGCTAGAAGTTCCCTACCGAACGCGCTATAAGCACGCTCAGTGGGCGATAGCTTTTTGGAAATGAAAGCAAGGGGAGAGATATTAGTACCTACTTGTTGTTGCAAAACAGCACCTACAGCAGTACTTGAGGCGTCAACTACCAGGCTGAAGTCAGCATTAGCAATAGGGTAGGATAATTCAGTCGCGGTAGCTAACTTGTGCTTAATCTCCTCAAACGCTTTGCGCGCATCCTCCGTCCATTTTACCTCAGTAGATTTACCTTTTCGTTTCGGTTCGAGCAAGTCTGACAAGGGGGCTAAAGTTTGAGCACAGTTGCGTATGAAGCGATGATAGAAGTTAACAGAACCTAGGAACCTTCTTAGTTCCTTCTGGGTCTATGGAAGAGGAAAGTTTTTGATCACTTCTACTTTGGAAGGCAAAGGTTTTAGATCTAGGCTAGAGATTTCATGACCTAAGTAAATCAGTGATGGCTTTCCGAGCTCACATTTTGCAGGATTTACCAGGAGTCCATTGTCGGACAATCTTTGAAAAACGACCCTAAGATGGTCTTTGTGCAGCTCCGGGGTTGTGGATGCCACTAGGATGTCGTCTAGATAGACATAGGCGAAAGTGAGATCTGAGAAAATTTCAGCCATGTGCCTTTGGAACGTCTGAGGTGCGTTCCTTAGGCCATACGGCATTTTTAGAAATTCAAAGAGACCAAACGGAGTGATTTCCGCGGTCTTAGGGATAGCGCTCTCCTCAAGTGGAATTTGATGGAGGGCGTGTTGAAGGTCTATCTTTGAGAAAATTTTAGCTCCCTCTAAATTTGCACTGAAATCATGAAGGTAAGGAATAGGGTAGCGGTCAGGTAGAGTAACGGCATTCAACCTGCGGAAATCCCCGCACGGTCTGAATTCACCGTTAGCCTTGGGTACTAGCAAAAGAGGGCTAGCCCAAGGACTTTTGGAACTGCGGATGATGCCGCATTCTTGCATTCGCACAAATTCTTTCTTGGCTAAAGCCAATCGATCAGGCGGTAGTCGCCTTGCTCGGGAATAAACTGGCGGTCCAGTGGTTTCAATATGGTGTTTTGTGCTAGTCTGCATTTTTTTAGAAGCTAAGTTAGAATTTGTCAGTGCAGGGTAATCTGCCAGTACCTGCTCGAACATGCACTCTTTCTTGAAAGCGATAGAGAAGGAATGCAAGACATTAGCTCTAGTTATGCTACAAGCGGGAATTGAGATCTGTGTCTCCTAGTCTCTAATTCTACGGTTTTTAACATCTACAAGAATCCCAAACTTCGCTAGAAAATCCGCGCCAATGATAGGCTCTTGGACTTCCGCGATTAGGAAGGTGAAAAGGAAATTTCGCCTCAATCCCAGACTGCACTCTAATACTTTTTCTCCATAACAAGCTATTGGCGTGCCATTTGCGGCACGTAATGTCGCCAACAATTGGTTGTTTTTGTCTTTCGCCGTGGCTGGGATAATTGACACACTGGAGCCAGTGTCGATTAAAAATCGATATTTGGTTGTGGGATCCAGAATGGTCAAGAGGCGAGTAGTCTGGGAATGAGGCAACGCAGTACTCGCTACTATGCGTTGCTGTTGGCGTTTCCCGAAGTCATTTCGGTATAACGAGGACAGAATCGGGACCCGCACTTTCGTGCTTGGTCACCAAACTTGTGGTGGTACCAACATAGGTTACTATTAGCATCGCGAGAGTGCGATCTAGAGTTGCGGTTTTGATTCGACCTATCATAAGATCTACCTCTATCGAAACGTTGAGGAGGAGGAAAAGGATAGTGATAGGGATAGTCGTAGGCATCTTGGTAGCTTTGGTATCTCCCTGGGCCTTGCTGGATGTGAGCTACACTCTGACCTAGCTGGCAATTCTGGAAAGCTTGCTTTAGCTCAGCGATATCTTGCTGCATCCTATCTATTGTTGCTGAGGATTGATTATTAGGAGTATTTGAGGGACTAAAATTTGCAGCTGCTGCGTTCAAAGAAGCTACCTGCGGTGCTTGTGACACGTTTAGGTTGCGCATCACTGTCTCAGTGGACTCTGCAAGCATCTCTAAAGTTTGGTCCGGGCTTGCTAGCGATAGAAATGGACGCACATTGGAAGGAAGTTTATTCATGTAAACTTCTTTCAGAAATCCCTCAGCTACGGCAACACCCGCTGCAAGTTTCCGCAACTCCTTAACTAACGAAGTGGGAGAGAAAGAGACAGAGACAGGTGGAATTGCTGAGGCGTCTACAAGGCTTCTGAATTTTTCCGCATTGGACATCTGAAGCTTTGCTAATATTTTGCCTTTCAAGATTCCGTAAGGATTTACAGCTGGAGGGTTTTCTAGCAATTGATTGGAGTCATTTAACAATTTTGTGGGAGCTGCAGACACAAGGGCATAAAACTTATCGTTTTCGTCCCTTATTTTATGATACCTAAACATTGCCTCCACTTGGTTAAACCAAGTGTGGCTGTCTTCTGGAATGAAAGGCGGCAGGCTCAGAGGTTTGGTGCGCGCTCGATCTTCATTATCTGTGTCAGGCATGCTAGCAATTTTCTTTGGGGATGCACAATTAAGCTATCAATGCCTATGACTTGGAATTAAAGTGACAAAGGTTTGCGTTATTTCTTTACCTACTCAATCATTCAAATAAAGTTGAAACGGAAAGAAGAAAATATGAAATTGGAAACGAAAATTTATGCGGTATGCGGCAATTAGCGAAGGCACAAAAAAAAACAGGTGAGAAAAATATTTTTCTACCTACTGTGGCATATGAGACAAAAAGGACAGGATAGCGCTGGAAAAAAATTTTTTCTTAGAGCTGCGCAGAGAACATTCATTAACACGGTTAAATCCATAGAAATTCTCAAAGACTACGACATGGGAAAATTTATCACTACAATGATATGCCAAAATTATCCTCTCTCACAATTTCTCAAACACTTATCGAGTTGAATATTTTATTTATTTAAGTTTTAAGGCTGGGGTTTTAATCTTTGGGGTTTTAAACTCGGGGTCACCAGTGTTTGGTTTTTGGATGGGGGTGCTTGTATCAGCTTCCAAACCCTAAACAGTCACTCAACAGTATTCGCAAAACCGTGAGAAAGGTTAATGAGGCGAGGGAACTCAGCTCGGTCTATTATTCGGAGGAACGCCCCGGCGGACTGGCGGGATCTTGACTGGAAGATCTTCTCTAGGTGGGCACTCCGTGCCAGCGAGGTCCGGCGAGCGATGGTGTCGGCAGGATGTAATGAGTTGTGTTTTGGAATTTATATAAGCCCAATTTAGATTAACTAGTAGCATCAGCCTTTATAAAAAGAACCCGTGACGTTGGTGGTGTCACTTATGGTATCAGCTTTATTAATCCCAAGCTGGACGAGCAAGTTATCGTAGTAGAAGCAGGTAGTTTAGCTAGCCTGTGAGTGTAATCTTAGGCTTACTAGCTTCCAAAAATAACCCATGTGAATTGCAAGGGAATAAATTGTAAATGAGATCTCTCAGGCCCAAGCTCAGGTAAGATTCAGTTAAGGCAAAACAAGGCCCAGGGAACTGAGTGTGTGTGGCGTTTGGCGATGTCGCTGAGGTTCTGCAAAAAGTCGAAAACGCTGGATGAACAGTCCCAGGAGACATCAAGGAAAAATTCCACCACTGACAGTCCCCAACATCGTAAATGATAAACTCCCACAAAGTAGACTCTCCGAGAAATCCTACAGATCCGACACGAGCTAATTTAATAAATCTCTCTTTTGTCAAGCTCAAAGTAGGATAGGATCACTTTAGGTTTGCAAAAACTCTTTCACCACTGCTCTTACTTTAAATAGAGGCATGAAATTTTAAAGGAGATTTTTTTGTAATGAACCACTTGTGATTCTTTTTAGAGCAACAATCGGTGATTCCATTTTGTGGAATCATAGCAAATTCGTGAGACTGAATACACGGGATTCATGCAGTCGGAAGGAATTATTAAGAAAATGGCTAAAAAACATAGGATGAGAATTAATAACTTTTTTGTGTACTCTAGAACATCTCTATATCCGTACGAGAAATAACAGGAAAAAAAATCCTAGCTTTCATTAAGATCAATCATACTGAAAAGCACTGGCAAGCATCATTGATAAAAAAAATAAGGAATAATACCTACCTGAGAAAAGAAACACTAAACGTGTTGCTTGCACAGAAAGAAAATATTCGCAAGACGAAACATGAAAATCAAGGTGACAATGACCCGGCGGTTTTTACGTTTCGCCATTTGCAATAAACCGCCGGCATAACATCGTACGCGTTCACGAAGTATTTTTGTACGCGAGAAGTACGCGTTTACGATGGCAGATGCTAGTATGTATTTCTGCCGCAAGAATAAGAAAACTTGATTTAATTTGTTGATAGTGATTTATATTGAAATAAGTGCGATTAAACGCAAGATTTAAGGAGTAATGAAATACGAAAAAAAACTAAAACTTTAGCAGGCATTTTCGTGAATAATCTTCGTAATCTATAATCCGTACGAAATTATTAAAAGGCATTCCCAATTATTATTTCACGTCAAACACACTTCAGAAAACTACTGCAAGTATGTTGTGAAAAAGAAATATTATTCCACGTGCATAAAGTACGATTTTAAATCACAGAGTAATGACACGAGACGGCAGTTTATTCTCCGCAAATTCGGAAAACAAAGACGCCGGCGACAAAGACTCTATCAACAAAGACGCCGGCGGTTTTAGCCGCGCTCTATTACCAGTATTCCGTGAACTTGAATTAATATGACAGCTGCAAAATGTATACTTTGTAGTAAGGCACAAACGTAGTTGGATAATATAATGACTCGACACAAGAAATGAATCGTAACACGCAAATTTATACGTTTTGTCACGTCGAGGTAGCACTCGAAAATGAACATGCTAGTCTAAGGATTTTAACACTATTTTAGAGTTTATCCCTACATCACGACGATGAACAGATCCTTAAGTTTATCACCATGCACACGGAGAATTTACACTGTATACTTTACCAGGTTTTTTATTCTCACACTTAATTTCTTTCACTTACGAGAGATGTACGCACGCTAGCGAGTCACGAAAAAGAGTGAGTCAGTTCAAGCGTCGCGCTTGGATGTTGCCACTTCCGGCTGCTTTAAAACTCGAAATGTCGATTGATTATTTTATCTCTCATGTATTTACACAAAAACTTCAATTATTACGAATTAGAAGTAGAAAATAATTAATAATAATTTAGAGTAAGATTTTTAATGCTAATAATTATTTTATTTAAGTGCGAATGGGGAAGTTTATAATTTTTACGCTTTGTAGCGAATGCTACATTCACTGTGCAAGATTTGTGAAAAACTGATTCGCTGTACACTTGTAGATGTAGCATTCGCTACAAAGCGTAAAAATTATAAACTTTCCCATTCGCACTTAAATAAAATAATTATTAGCATTAAAAATCTTACTCTAAATTATTATTAATAATTTTCTACTTATAATAAGTAAACCTTAAAGTTTTTGTGCAAAAAGCATAAAATTAAAAGTCACGATTGACATGTTCGTGTTTTAAGCCTCTGAGTTTGGCATCACTGCGCGGTGGCGTCTCTTTTTGAAACACACATTCTCTCGTGCATCACTAGCTCGTGCATACCGCGTTCGTGTAAGTGGAAGATATTTAGTGTTTAAATAGGAAAGAAGAACCCGGTAAAGTATACAGTGTAAATTCTCTGTGTGCATGGTGATAAACTTAAGGATCTGTTCATCGTCGTGATGTAAGGATAAACTCTAAAATAGTGGTAAAATTCTTAGACTAGCATGTTCATTTTCGAGTGCTACCTCGACGTGACAAAAACGTATAAATTTTGCGTGTCACGATTCATTTCCTGTGTCGAGTCATTATATTAAACCAACTACGTTTGTGCCTTACTACAAAGTTATACATTTTGTAGCTGTCATATTAATTCAAGATCCGTTCACGAATACGGTTGATAGAGCGCGGCTAAAACCGCCGGCGTCTTTGTTGATAGAGTCTTTGTCGCCGGCGTCTTTGTTTCCCAAATTCGCGGAGATTAAAACTGCCGTCTCGTGTCATTACTCTGTGATTTAAAATCGTACTTTTGTACGTGGAATAGTATTTCTTTTTCACAACATACATTGCAGTAGTTTTCTGAAGTGTGTTTGACGTGAAATAATAATTGGAAATGTCTTTTAATAATTTCGTACGGATTATAGATTACGAAAATTATTCATGTATATGCCTGCTAAAGTTTTAGTTTTTCTTCATCTTTTATTACCCATTAAATCTTGCGTTTAATCGCATTTATTTCAATATAAATCATTAACAACAAAATAAAATCAATTTTTCCTTATTCTTGCGGCAGAAATACATACTAGCCTCTGCAATCGTAAACGCGTACTTCTCGCGTACAAAATACTTCGTGAACGCTCACGATGTTATGCCGGCTGTTTATTGCAAATGGCGAAACTTAAAAACCGCCGGGTCATTGTCGCCTTGATTTTCATATTTCGTCTTGCGAAATATTTTCTTTCTGTGCAAGCAACACGTTTAGTGTTTCTTTTCTCAGGTAGATATTATTCCTTATTTTCTCATCAATGATGCTTTGCCAGTGCTTTTCAGATGATTGATCTTAAATGAAAGTTAGGATTTTTTCCCTGTATTTCTCGTACGGATATAGAGATGTTCTAGAGTACACAAAAAGTTATTAACTCTCATCCTATGCATTTTAGCTATTTTCTTATATATTCCTCCCTGCTGCATAAATCCCGTGTATTCAGTCTCACGAACTTGCTATGATTCCACAAAATGGAATCACCGATTGTTGCTCTAAAAAGAATCACAAGTGGCTCATTACAGAAAAGTCTCCTTTTAAAATTTCATGCCCTTGCATTTAAAGCAAGAGCAGTTGTACAAGAGTTTCTAAATTGATTCTATCCTACTTTTGAGCTTGACAAAAGAGAGAACAATGAAATTAACTCGTGTCGAATCTGTAGGATTTCTCAGAGTTTCTCCGTTGTGGGAGTTTATCATTTACGATGTTGGGGACTGTCAGTGGTGGAATTTTTTCCTTGATGTCTCCTGGGACTGCTCATCCAGCGTTTCGACTTTTTGCAGGACCTCAACGACATCGCCAAACGCCACCACACAATCAGTTCCCTGGGCCTTTTTGGGACATGTTTTGCCCTTGTTTTGTTTCGGCCTTGCTTTGCCTTAACTGAATCTTACCTGAGTTTGAGCCTGAGAGATCTCATTTACAAATAATTCCCTTGCAATTCAACTACCTGCTTCTACTACGATAACTTGCTCGTCCAGCTTGGGATTAATAAAGCCGATACCATAAGTGACACCACCAACGTCACGGGTTCTTTGTATAAAGGCTTATGCTACTAGTTAGTCTAAATTGGGCTTCTATAAATTCCCAAACACCACTCATTACATCCCGCCGAACTTCACCATCGACCACAGGACCTCGCCGGCACGGAGTGCCCACCTAGAGAAGATCTTCCAGTCAAGATCCCGCCAGTCCGCCGGGCGTTCCTTCAAATAAAAGACAGAGCTGAGTTCCCTCGCCTTATTACCCTTCTCTCATGGTTTACAAATACTTATCGATTTACGTTTAGCGTTTGGCCATACCCACGGCAAACCTAACATAGACCATTTGGAAGTCAGCAACTTGGTTACAGGTAGTCAACATGGTTTTAGGAGTAAAAGAAGCACATTGACCAACTTACTGGCATACATGGAAAATGTGACTAAAGCTACAGACCAGCAAATGCCAGTTGCCGTTAACTACATGGACTGTCGCAAGGCATTTAACACTGTGCCACATGCAAGATTACTGCGGAAGCTGGAAGCGTACGGAGTGAAGGGAAAAATTCTGAAGTATTTCAGAGCCTTTCTAATTGACGGAGAACAACATGTTGAGATAAGAGGAACAAAGTCAGATAAAATGAGAGTGTCATCAGGAGTCTCTCAAGGGTCAGTTCTAGGGCCAGTACTCATCCTCATATACATAAACGATCTAGTGAATAAATTAGAGTGTTCAGCCCTCCTCTTTGCAGACGACGGAAAGATTTTTAAGGACAGTACAACAGAAAATGATATTTTTGCCTTGCAGAGAGACCTTACTGGACTGCAGGAGTGGAGCAAGAAGTGGTTACTAGATTTTAACCCCGACAAATGTGTTACCATGCATATTGGCTATCGCAACCATGGACATACTAATAACCTCGGGGGAAAGCAACTGAAGAAATCAGGCCTGGAGAAAGACCTTGGAGTCTTTATATTAAGCCGGTGCATCATATTAGAAAGGTGGCAGCTAAGGGAAACAAATGGTTGGACTTATAAAAATAAATTTTCTAGATTTAAACGTGGAAAGCGTGAAAACTCTGTTTTGCTCAGTAGTGAGACCACATCTTGAATATGCAGCGCAAAGCTGGTCACCTTATTACAGAAGAGACATTCAGGAACTGGAAAAAGTGCAAAGAAGAATGACCAGAATCATACCAGAGCTGAAGACTGTGAGCTAATTGGAGAGATGCAAACGACTGGGACTTACGACACTGGAAAAGAGAAGGAAGAGAGGTGATTTGATAGAAGCCTACAAGAGTTTGAATGGTATGGAGAATGTTGATTATAGATTGTTGTTTGAGTACAGTGATGCTTTGACAAGGTCCAACTCAAGGAAGCTTAAGAAGCGGGGTCACTGGAGGACCGTAGCCAGAGCAAATTCATTCAGTGTGAGAGTTATCAATGACTGGAACTCTCTCTCAGAAAATGTGGTGACGGTTGCAACCATTGGTGCCTTCAAGACCAGACTGGACCAGTGTGGCTTCATGATGACTAAGTGAGGGAGGTACTAATATATCACATGAACGTGTATTGACTCTGGAAAAGTCTGTGGTGAGTGTTTGAGGAGCGAATGAGGGATTATTTTGTTGAAAGTGTTTAGGTTTAATCACACTTGAAAGATGAAAAGATGAAAGCCCTATAAGAAAAAGTCTTAACCTCCCTTGCCTTTGAACTAGATAAGTGAACTAGGTAAGTATTGCTTGCGTAATATTTTGCGCGGTCGTAATTTTCTCATTATCATTTAAAACATAAAAATCACGTGTAGTGAAATGATTTATAGAATTATGCACAATAGGTCTATCAAATATTTATTTAAATATTTATGTTCTACGGGAAATGAATAAAAAGATATCTAACTAGTTAATCAAATATTTCTGCATGTGAAAATTTCTGGTATTTAGGAATGCCACGCTAAATTCCAGTCAACACGAAAATGTAGCAAACTTCGGTGTGAGTTAGTCTGGTGACGACAGTGATTTAAATGAGGGAGAAAACAACTTGTTAAAATTAAATTCCCACTTGCAATTGTATTGCTTCATGCCATCTGCGCAATTATCGTCTTCGTATAGTAGCCGAGAAACATTTCAGAGCAATGACGTTTATCGAGTATCGAACTGAAAACCAGTGTCAGTAATTCAACCCATTGTCTTAAGGAACATGATTTGAATCTTTCTTTAAAATGTGGGTCTTCATAGAGATTGTCGTATTTTGTGTTGTACACCCTTTGCTAGTTTCCTTGAGCCTGTAATTTTTGTAGTTTCCTTGAGGCTTTGAGCCTGTGTAAGGCTATTTTTCTTAGTGTAGCACTACAGTCCTACCTTTGCAGTCAGAAAAAAAGTGTGGATGAAGATAACTTGATAATGCTTGAGAATTTGCTGTTGAACTGTGGAATGAAAAATAACATTTACTAGGATCAATATTGAGTTGAACGTTGTCAACGAATTTCATAATTTCGTAGGTGTAGTTAGATAGGTAATATGGTCGATTTTAAGACGTTTTACAAGAATGACAATGTGCTCGGAAATGCTCAGTTTTTGAGTTGTTTAAGTTGGAAGTTATACAAACGGCGCTCCTAAATGGCCTTTTTTGCAGAAAAGCAGTCATTGTTTTTGCAATAGAAACGGAAGCTAACCCCCTATTACAAACTTAAAGAGGTTGGGTTGTGAGGGTTAGCCACAGTTCTTTTAGTGAAAATTATCAATAAAGGTTTCTAGTTAGTGACGTTTGTTTACAACGACTCCAAGATGGCTGCCACCATGGCGGCAGCCATCTTGGAGTTGTTGTAAACAAACGTCACTTGAAACCTTTATTGATAATTTTCACTAAAAGAACTGGCTAACCCTTACGACCCAACCTTTTTACGTTTGTAATAGGGGGTTAGCTTCCGTTATTAATTAAAATACGCTAGCTGCGCGCGCTTCCATGGCGCGCACAAGCCAGCTTCAAAGTTGAATAATTCAAAAATAACGCATCACCGGGCAGAATGTCATTCTTGTAAAACGTCTTAAAATCGACTATATTACCTATCTATACTTACGAAATTATCAAATTCGTTGACAACATTAAACCCAATGTTGACCTTTACTAGTCAGTCTTGTAAGGATAAATTTATTTTCCAATGACTTAGCTCTCTTTTTTTTTCCCCCGCATGGTTGTTTTTAAATCTATAAAATGCCTGTTCAAATTGTCAGTGCCTTCAAAATATAACATTGTTCTAAATCAAACTTCTGCAGTAAATTGTAACAAATAAAAAAGCCAAAATGCGGTTAGATGGCTGGGGAGCCCCCATTTCCATCAAATCTACCTCAGAAGATGTGGATGGTGATGATGCAGAGCTCAACTTTGACCGCACAAAAGCTCTCTTTCAAGACAAACAGAGGCACTTGGTTCAGCACAGTGTCAGTGCTAGCAAGAAAAAGAAAGTGTTTGCATTCCAGGTAAGATAATTATAGTAAAAGGCTGTTTTCAAGAGCTATTTTTGAATGAATATTTCTGTTATAGTTGTTGTTCAAGAATGAATTGCAGCTTCTCAAGTGATACTGATGTCTATGCTACCTAGTTCTTAATTTTATCTCCCCTCAGAGGGATACAACTATTGTGTCTATGGGAATAAGCACTCCCAGGGAGACTATGTAAGGGCCCAAGATAAAGGTTAGGTAGGCTCTCTTTTTGTTACAATAGAATAGGTTTTTGTTTTGTTATGGACCATCTTTTTCGGTTCACTGCGCTCCTGTTTTTCAGCACCTACTACTTTCTTCTTTTTCATGTTTCATGATCTTCTTTCTTAGCTTTCTGTTTCTGTGCTCTTTCTGTATAGATTCCGCATTTCCTTTACTCCATACTAAATGGTGCCTTCTTCCTTCCTCTCTTTGGATAGCCTTTGTTGCAAATGAGGAGGTTTAAACTAACTAATAATCTAATCTAATCTTAATTTTATCTGATATTGAATTCATCATGCATTTATATTTTCCTTCATTCACATGCCTCAATGAATTTTGTTCTTACTCATTAATTATGTAAAAAAATTTATCAAATAAGGTAGTATAAATTTTCATCGAAAATATGCGTACAAAATTTGCTTAATATACTTTCAAACATACCTAACTATATTATTATTCCTAGTATTGTGGAAACGCATGAGTTTGTGTAAACTTTTCATCTCCCACAGGCACTGGGGTTCTCTCCGACAGTATGTGACGGCATCAGGAAGATGGGCTATCGTTGCCCCACGCCCATTCAGAAAGCTGTGAGTGTATTGAATTTGGTGTCTTCTATGACTTCTTTGTATTGTATAAAATATCTGTTATACAAGATGATTGAATGGAAATGTCCATGAATCGGGAAGAAAAGACGGTGTCCTATGTCTACAAATGGTTTATCTTCTATAAGAGCCAATAATACAAAATAAAAATTTTGTATTAAATTTACAATATGCTAAACCGTTGAATTCAACAAATTGACATTCAGCTAAATTGTGCACTGTTGTTTTCATGGGAAAACCAAGTTTTTTTTTAATTTTTAGTTTAAACCTGGGCAAGAAGCATGGAAATCTAAATCACACAAACATTCTCTAATATTTTCACTTGAACTTCCTATCAATTAGAACAGTGTCTCTGATTTGAACTACTCTTTAACTTGGACACTTCCCAATCCACAAAAATTTATCCTCTGGTCTGGATGCCATCTTGAAATCCAAACTCAAATGATAGCTGATGACTTCAGTCTGCTGCTGTTCTTAATATAACATCAGTGGTAAAAATTGTTTCCCAATTTAAACAGCCCCCCCCAAAAAAATATTAAATTTCAATCAAGAGGTGTCACTGTATAAAGCTCTCAAAAGAAATGCAAACTAGTGCAACGTAAGGTTGGAGTATTTGTGTAAAACAAGAAACATACTTGGGTAAGATTGAAAAGGAGATTTTTGCAATAATAAAACAAAGTGTAAGCTTTTGTTGTGAAATATTGCTGCTAAGGCAGTTTTATAGGAACATTTCTAACTAGTCATTTATGGTTAGACAATCATTGTGAAATGATTACTTGCCTATGTGGGTAGTTCATTTATATTGGTAAAAATTTGTTCCCAAATCAGTTAGCATGGTTAAATTTTTGCATCAACTATTACCTTACCTGAAACACACTAGGTCCTGTAATAATGAGTGTTTGATTTTTTAAAATCATATTTAGGGTGTCAAATCTTGAGATATACTTCTTGAACATCTATGACTTGAAGTGAATATCACAAATTCTTTATTTTTGACCAGTGTATTGCCACTTGGGCATTAGGATTTCTAATCAATTTAGTGTAAAGGGTTGAGGTAGTTGTTTAAAATTTGCTGTTTGAAATTTATGACAATGGTTCTTGGGTAAACCGAGCAGCATAGCCCAAAAAAAAACAAGCAAAGATGTATCTGATAGGAATTGAGTTATACTTCTATCTCAACCCTGTTTTTGTTTTGATCTTCAACAATGACTGATAATAATTTTTGCCTTTTCCAGGCAATCCCAGCAATATTGAGTGGTCAGGACGTATTTGCCATGGCTAGAACAGGCTCTGGCAAGACAGCTTGCTTCTTGCTGCCCATGTTTGAGGCCCTGAAGGCTCACTCAGCACGCACCGGGGCTCGGGCTCTCATTCTTGTGCCTACCAGGGAGCTGGCTGTCCAGGTAGGTTTTGTTTTTTGCTCTTCTTTTGTGGTTTTCCCGCTGCAGACTTTCCTTTTGTCCTGGTGCGTTTTGTTGCTCTTCTTATGTGGTTTTCCCATTGCAAAAGCTTTCTCCTTTAACATAATCATGTTGAATAATAACTTTTGGTTCATGCTTTGTATGAAAATAACAGGCAACTCATCTTTATTATGAACATTCAAACTGAAAATTTACTCATGTTCTTGTGATACTGCTGACCTTGAAGCATTCAGGTACAGTTTAATATTTAAGATTTATTTTTTAAAATTAGTTTGATTCTCTTTTCTTTCTTTTTAGAGTAATTAAAATGTAGGTTTGTTTGTAGGGAATTTTCAATAACTGAAGAGTGGTATAGCCATGGAGCAGACTGACGTACAATTTTATTTTAACCTTCAACACTTTGAGTACAGGGCTGAACTTAGAGGCAGCTCTGCATTTTTTCTTCGTGTTCTGCAGGTTTTGTATGTAAAAATTTACATCATTGCATGGCATCCCAGCACCTGATTATTGCGTGCTTCTGCCTTTTGTAAACTAGAATTTTCATCACTGCTGGGTAGTTCAGCATCTGTTCAATGTGTGCTGCTGCTAATTCCAAACTATAGAATTTATGTTCCTGCTTTATGGTTTCTGCTCAGTCGTGTTCTTGACATCATCACTTCAGCTCTGGACTGAGGCAGCCAGTGTAGTGTCTCGACATTTTCTTCATAAAGCAATGAAGAGTTTAGAGCATTGTCATCCATAAAATGTTTGCTCTGTGATGTTTTCAAATCATCTTGAATGTTACTGTATTTATTTTATACATATATGTACTTGAAAATTAAGGTAAAATTAAAAAAAAAAGTTTTTTCTTTTTCAGTAACAGAGATGAGCAGGAAGAGTTGTTATATCCATGGGAGTGATGCTGAACCATCTATGCTATACTTGAAACACAACTCTTAAATACTTAATTTACGTACCAGATACCAACACTAGAAAAGATCTCGGTGCATCGTTTGTTCTAAATTTCCAAATTCATTTTAGGTCGTTCTAGGCTCCTTCTTTTCAAAGTCTTTTTTAATTTGTTCATGTTGTCTAAAATAAAACAAATTCTTTTCAGGTGAATTGTACACAGTGTAATGGTACGTCACCTACTATGATATTTTTATGAGGGAAAGTTCGCTAGGGTACTTAGTACAAGGATAATAATGATGGCCTCCCAACTCCCCTTATAGCCATCCCATGCCTCCAATGATTTTACTAGGTTAATTATTTATTAAACTTTATTTCAAAATAATAACAGGAGGTTTAAAAATAAAATAGATTAAAATAAGGGATCGTAAGTAACAAGCCAAAGTCCACACAACCGGGGTACGGGTACAAGCTCTCGGAGCTCTCTGAAAACAATTAACCTTGATATAATAACCTCATCACTCAATACCATAATTTATACAACAAAGATCAACCACAGTTGGCTAGAACAACTCATAACAGAACGTATACAACAGGCATGTTTAAAAACCATTTTTATTACAATATACCACTTAAGTTTCATATATCATTTAAAATTTCACCTTTCCACAATCCACTCACCATGAAATGGAAACACCGATGCGATTTAACCTTTTACAATACACTGAGCTTAATACATGGCCTGCTCAACCTGCAAAACACGGAGCACAAGTGATGGAGGGCACTCAATAAATAATTTACCACAAGCTGCTCGATCCAGCAGTCACCAAGGAAAACTCGAGTGTGACACATTGAAAGCTGCACAGAACTGACTTGGAGCTGGGGGAGCGTCAATTCCCCTATGAGCTAACCTCATTTCCAGCAGCTAGGTTTTGACGTCCTTTTACAACAGTATATTTTACTCACTCAGGTCTCTGTTACACTCTATTATTGTGGACCTATTGTGTGCTGTCAAATTGCCTGTGCAGACCCTCAGGTGTCTGTACATTTTGTGTGCTGTCAGAGAACTTGTGCAGACTCTCGGGTGTCAGTGTATTTTGTGAGCTATCTGTCATTTTACATGTGTAGACCCTCAGGGTTTGATGTATTTTGTGAGCTAACTGTCATTTTACATGTGTAGACCCTCAGGGTTTGATGTATTTTGTGAGCTAACTGTCATTTTACTTGTGTAGACCCTCAGGGTTTGATGTATTTTGTGAGCTATCTGTCATTTTACATGTGTAGACCCTCAGGGTTTGATGTATTTTGTGAGATATTTGTCATTTTACATGTGTAGACCCTCAGGGTTTATATGTATTTTGTGAGCTGTCATTTTATATGTGTAGACCCTCAGGGTTTGATGTATTTTGTGAGCTATTTGTCATTTTACATGTGTAGACCCTCAGGGTTTGATGTATTTTGTGAGCTGTCATTTTACATGTGTAGACCCTCAGGGTTTGATGTATTTTATGAGCTATTTGTCATTTTACATGTGTAGACCCTCAGGGTTTGATGTATTTTGTGAGCTGTCATTTTACATGTGTAGACCCTCAGGGTTTGATGTATTTTATGAGCTATCTGTCATTTTACTTGTGTAGACCCTCAGGGTGTGATGTATTTTGTGAGCTATTTGTCATTTTACATGTGTAGACCCTCAGGGCTTGATGTATTTTGTGAGCTAACTGTCATCTTGTGTGTGCAGACCCTCAGGTATCCACACATTTTGTGTACTGTCAGGTGCAGTGGGCAGACCTCAGGTGTCCGTATATTTTGTGAGCTAACTGTGGTATTTCGTGTGCAGACACTGAAGTTTGCGGTGAACCTGGGAAAGTTCACAGGGCTGCACTGCGCGCTGGTGGTGGGAGGGGAGAGCATGGACATGCAGTTCAATGCCCTGCACCAGCAGCCAGATATCATCATTGCCACGCCCGGACGGTAACCTCCTCTAATTTGTGCTTAAATTTCTGCGCTTGTTGGTCCAGGACTCTTGAGCGTTTTTTTTTTTAATATGAGGGAGTTTCGGGATTCTGGATCATGGTCATTTGATCGGCAACTCATTGGTTGAAAAAAATATATTCTGGGAAATAACGGGCTTCTAGATCCAGGTTGTCTGAGCAGCAAGACACAAGTTTTTTGAATTTTTTTCGAAAATTATGACGTTTTGGGTCCAAGTCATCTGAGCGACAAGTCTTGGGTGTAGAAGAAAATAATTTTTGGGAATTCACGAGGTTCTGGATCATTGTCATCTAAGTAGGAAGCAGAAGGAAAGTGACCAGTTTACAAAATAATTGAAGATATTACGGGGACTGTATTCAGGTTGTTTGAGCAACAAACTGATGCAATATCACAAGTTTTTGGAATAATTGAAGAAATTAGGAGGTCTTGGATCCAAGGTGGCTGAGCTGCAAGTTGAAAAGATGGTTGCTTCTGAGATTATTAAGCAGGAATTAGTGTTTTGCTGTCAAAAGTGTTATGACGGCAAATGAAAGTTTCTAGTTGAGAAGGTATACGATTGTGAATTTTGGAAATATCTCCAGTGTGTTATAATTTTGCTAAACATAACAATTCTTTGCTTCAATTAATATTCTCGTTTGGAGTATAATTAGTGGTACCAAATATCAGTGACATGGAATAGTTTTGTATATGAGATGTCAACTAATCATCAGTGTTTTGATTTTGCTCAAATGAAACAATCCTGTGGTGTTACTACATATTCTCATCAGGAATGCCATAATAGTTACCATTTTACATAATCCAAAAATATCCTTACATGCCTGAAATTTTATATATGACTCAACTTCTATGTCACATGCATAAAGTTTTATATATAACTTAACTTAAATGTCACATGCATGAAGTTTTATATATAAATATATACACGACATGACTTCCATGTTGATGCACGTACCATTTTTTGACAGTCTGATGCACGTGTGCGTGGAGATGGAGCTGCGTCTGGAGAACGTGAGCTACGTGGTGTTTGACGAGGCAGATCGCCTCTTTGAGTTGGGCTTCCGGGAGCAGCTCGAGGAGATCCTAGCGCGCCTTTCCATCAACAGGCAGACGCTGCTCTTCTCTGCCACGCTGCCCAAAATGCTCGCTGACTTTGCCAAGGCTGGTCTCTCCAACCCTGCCATGATCAGGTACGTTTCAGGAATACCAGTGGAGCTTGCAGATATGGGTTACAATGATGTGGTCAAAGACTGATCTCTCCAACCGTTTTATGATTAGGTACGTTTCATGAAGTGTGGAACATGTTGTAAATATTATACTGTCAATGGGTGGTCTCTCTAACACTGCCATGATTAGGTACGTTTCAGGAGTACCAGTGGAGCTTGCTGATATAAGTTACAATGTGCGTCTGATGATCCAGTTGAATGATACCGTCAAAGGACCAACTGGGTCATGTATCAAAGAACCAATTTTTGGTTTTAGTAGGGTTAAATTTGCTCAAGAGCGTCTAATGGTGGGGTCAATAATAGAGTCTGTATCAATAGGTTGAATTTCCTTGTAAAGATCTCAATAGCTACTCGAGTTCTCTTGTTGTTACGGTAATAACTGAGTAGTGTTTGCTAAATTTCACTGATATTTACCTAACCATACGGCTTACTATCAACTGATGAAGATTGTAACACGTTATAATGAATGAATTTGAACATGTTAACTTGTCAAGACTCGTAAATATGTCGGAGTCAGGTGTTGAGTAGGTGATTTGTGTTGAAATGCTTGTCCTCGAGTCGCAGTTAAATATTATTTCTCCTCCGCAACACTCACTCAAAATATTTATCAGAGAAGATTTATCTCAACATTCATCAATGGTAAGAAGTCTTTCCAAATTCTTACCTCTTATGATGGCTTATGGCTGAGACGTTTGGAAATTAGGTTTTATTGGAAAATAGACTTTGAATGATTTAAGCAGCTTATCTTGCTCTTTCGTTTTTTATTAGGTTTCATTTGTTTTGAGAATGACCAGACAAACTATTTCAATGAAAATTTTTTTCAAAAATTGATAGACATTTAAAAGCTCTAACAATTTTCCTGTGGACTGCATAGGCTGGACAAGGACGACAAGCTGTCAGAGCACCTGCAGGTTGGCTACTTCAGCGTGCCCAACAACTCGAAGCTGCACCTGCTGCTCTTCCTCCTCCAGCACGTGATCAAGTTCAACGAGCAGGTCATCATCTTCGTTGCCACTCAATTCCACGTCCAGTTCCTGGAGCACGCCTTGGAAAAATGCAACTTCCAGTGCACTTATCTCTTCTCCGACATGGACCCGATGTCGCGGAAGATCAACGCCGCCAAGTTCCAAACGAAGGCCGTCAACATTCTGGTTGCCACAGACATTGCTGGCCGCGGTATCGACATCCCACAGCTGGACTATGTCATTAACTACGATTTTCCCGCGAGTGCTAAGACGTTCGTCCATCGCGTTGGGCGCGCCGCTCGTGCTGGTAAAAGTGGTATCGCCCTCAGCTTTGTGAGTGTTGAGGAAGAGCCTTATTTGTGGGACCTCCACCAGTTTCTCGGGCGCTCCGTCCTCTACAGTCCCAAAATAGAGGCCGGGGACCAAAAGCCCACGCCTTTAGATATGGATCCTGATAATCTCAGTAAAATCCCTTCAAATTCGGGGACTCCAGAGGATAAATCTTCTCAAGAGAAAAGTTCTGCACCGTCTGTGGAATGGAACTTCCATTTTGGAAAAGTTCCTGAAGATATTATCTGTGAAGAGGCTGCTGTGGTGGCTAGGTTACAAGAAGACCCTGATTTGTTGTATCTTATGGAAAAAAAAGACAATGCTTTCGAAATGTACAGAAGAAACTGTCCTAAGCCTTCCCGTCAAGCTTTGAAAGAAATGAAGCTGTCTAGGCAAATTATTCCTATTGGGGACCATCCTCTGCTGGTTCAAAGTTTCCAGAAAAATTTCTATTTTGCCACATGTAAGTTCGACGAAAATCTCCTGCAGAGACGCAAGCAGCTTATGGAGGCGCTCAGGAACGTGAGGCCTAGAAAGGTGAGGAGAGAATTATTAGACCCTGTGTTCTGAAACCTATGGGAAAGTTTGTTTTTTATTGAAATTTATGTTCAGGCTTTTGAGGGAAGTCGAAGTCTTAAGTTGCATTTCTACGTCTGTCTCATTACCATCTCGGTATGGTTATGTGCATTGAAGAAAGCATAAAACCTACTCATGTGATTTATCACGTAATCTTCTTCCATTACTTTTTATTATAGATTATTTTACATTTTTCTTCATAAAGATTATATTATTTTTATTATTACATAGCTTTACGTTTACATGTCCTGAAATTTTTGTGCTTTTTATTTAGAGAAGTTATATATTTTATTCATAAAAGTTATATATTTTGTTCATAGTTATATTATCTTATGAATATTTTGATTTACGCATTAGTTGTCCTGACGTAAGCTATCGTTGCAGACTATTTTTGAAGTTGGCGTCTCAGGGATGCGTGGCAAGGCGCAGATCATGAAGCAGAAGCGCGCACACGACGAGGAGTACATTGAGAAATACCAAGCCAAGCTCCAGGAGAAGCGGGCTAAGTATGACGAACTCAACCAGGTGAGATGGAGGAATTAAACAACCCTTGCTGTACACACGCCCCTATTTACTATAAGGAGTGCACACGGCCCGTCAAAATAATGACAGGTTTAGATATAGGACGAACTGAGTTTCAACATGGCTTTCCCATGCTATTCTATGGCTTTCCAATACTTTCCTAAGTCTCAACCGCTGATATTCCATTTAACCTAATCTAACCTACCAATACACGTGATATTCCGACTCCCAATCTGCTGGGTTAAGGCACCGAAATTGTGGAGTTGATGAAGCTTGTATCACAGATACGCTCATCTCACACTAGGCTGGTGGGTGTGACACACGGACGGGCGGACGGACGCGGCTCCTTTTGTAATAGTGATACAGGGTGTCCAAAATAAATGTATCCACTGACCGATATATGAATGTATGATGCCGGAACTATACAAGTTTAATTATGATACATAGTTCTGGTATCATATATACAAGATAGGTCTGTGAATGCATTTTTTGTGGACACCCTTTATGTACGACGTTCCGCCACCAAGGACGCTACTGAGGCGTTTCATTGGTGTGTTAGATGATTCCTAGTTCATCATTTCTATACATACGGCGGATATCACTTCTATTTCACGCCCTTAAGGCAGTCTTTCAGGTTACCTCAACCGTAGGTAGGCTTTCGGGACTTCTATGTTTTGTGCTCACTTCACCTAATTCAGTTTTTGTACCTTCTTTGCTATCCTTTCCTTATCTGTTCATTCTCTTTTTTTTCTAACTTGCTGTTTCTATGTGCTGGGCATTCTGTGGGGGAACACACAATGTGCATAAATTCCACGTCCCCTTGAGTCAATATTGAATAGTCCCTCTTCTTTTCTCTGTCAAAGTAACATTTTCTGCATCGGAAACTTAGCCTTGAACTAACTTCTATATGACGTACTTGCTTTACCCAGGACGTACTTGCTTTACCCATTTATGGAAGTTGTTGTTGTTGTTTTGCCCCGACGGCCGCTCGAAGGGGTCCGCCGCGGCCAGGGCCGCCCGGCCCGAGGCGAAGAGGGGTGTGATTATATGGGCCTCTGGAAGACGCCCGCGTCGTGCAGAAACCTCACGACGTCCGCGGGGCGAGTCCAGAGGTGCTCCAGTGCATGTATCTGGTGTGTGTGTCGGTGTGCGTGTAGGGCGGGACAGTGTAGGAGGACATGCGGAAGATCGCCCACGTTGGCATGGCACCAGACGCAGCTGTCGTCCTCCGCAAGTCCTATTCTGTGCATGTATGAGGGGAGTGAAGTGTGGTGCCCGCACCGCAGCCGCGCCAGGTGGACTCGATCCTGCCGGGGGAGGGATCGCTCCGTCGAGGGGACGGGGGGGGTCTCACTCCGAGGAGGGAGTTAGGGGGTAGGGCAGCGAGGGCGCGTGAGGTGAACTGTGTGTGTATGTGTGTGCGTAGTGAGGTGTCAGGGGGGCAGGGAGGGAGGGAGTCATATAGTGTTCTGAGGTGTGTGGCCGGGGTGGTGTGTAATGTTCGTTGGGTTGGCCGGGGTTGTTGCATGTAGTGTAGCGGGTGGGCAGGGTCTTGTGTGGAGGTGTAGAAGTTTGTCCCTAGCGTGTTCATGTGGTCAAGGAGGGGGAGGACAAGGGCTTCTTCGTGTAGGTGTGCTATAGGGGTCGATCGTGTGCAGCCCGTGGCAATGCGCAACGCTGTGTTTTGTGTGGACTGTAGTTTCTGTAAGTGTGTGCGAGCAGTGTCTGCGTACCAAGATGTGTGTGCGTAAGTGAGGATGGGTCTGATGAACTGTTTGTATACTGTTGTTATGTCTTCCTTGGAGTGGCCGTATGTAGTGTGTGTTAGTGCTCGGAGGACGTTCAGCCTAGTGTTGCATTTAGTGTTGATATTGTTAGTGTGTGGGCTGAACGTAAGACCTCTGTCATATGTAACTCCAAGGATTTTGGGTGTGTCTGTGTAGGGGATGGGGGTGTTGTTTAATGTGACGTGGGGATGGATGTTGTATTCTCTATTATAAGGTGTGATGAGTGTGAGTGAGGATTTGTTTGCGGAGACCTTGAGTCTGTTTGTTTCTAGCCAGTTCTCTATTATGTGGATGTAGTCTTGTAGTTGAGTGGCGGCGGTCTCGTGTTTAGGGTGTAGGGAGAAGATGGTTAGGTCGTCTGCGTATGTGAGGAGGTGTGTTTGTGGGTGTGTAGGGGCCGGTATGTCGTGGAGGAATACGTTGAATAGTGTAGGTGAGAGCACGGAGCCCTGCGGTACTCCGTTGGTGAAGTGTTTTGTTATGGAGGACTTGCCGTTGTATGTTGTGTAGCCATGGCGGCCCGAAAGAAAATTGGCGAGCCATTTCTGAAGGTTATGGTGGATGTGTGTGTTGAGTATTTTGTTAATTTTATGGAAGTAGAAGTGAAGCATCGAGTGAGTGAAGGTTGTAAGACATTGGGTGCAATTAGGAAAGTTTTTGAATGCAGGAGTTTGAGTATGAATGCTAAGAGGGGACTGTATGAAAAGTTTGATTGTGCCAGTTTTGTTGTATAGAGCAGAGTCCTGGGGGTTGAGAGCAGCTGAGAGGAGGAAGTTGGATGTGTTTGAGATGAAATGTTTGAGGAGCATGTATGAAGTAACTAGAAGAGATAGGATCAGGAATGAGTTGGTTAGGGGGCAGACGGGTGTTATCAAAAAGTTGAGCAGGCGAGTGGATGAAAAAGTGCTTGGATGGTTTGGGCATGTTGAAAGAATGAATGTTGAGCGGCTGGTGAAAAAGATATATATGTCGGAAGTGAGTGGTCTTCGAGCGCGAGGTAGACCACGGATGAGTTGGATGGATGGGGTGCGACGTGCTTTGTATGAGAGGGGTCTGACTGTGGACGTGGCGAGAGGGATGGCTGCGGACAGAAGTGAGTGGGGGCAGTGTATAAGGAGGTAATTTTATTTTTTGACGCGTTACTGGAAGCTGCCTGCGTGTGATGGGGTTGACCTGTCATGTGCGGGGGGAGGGGCTGCACTCAATGAAGCGGTCGGGGTAAACCAGCTGTGGCTGTCGGGCCTGACTGTGGAAGGTGGTTGTGCTGGGCTGCTGCTGATCCTGGCAGTTCAGGTGCGGCCAGTGCTGCCTCTCTCGCCTCCTAGTGACTTAGTGTGGTGATTGTGGCCTGCTGTCGGCTACCCTCCCATAGGGAGGATAAGCCCGGTATTTGTATGTATGTATGCTTTACCCAGAACTTAACCCCCTTTTTTTACCTTCAAATTCAGACCTAACACTTTCTGTAATCTTCTATACTATAAGAGCCCCGTCCGTCCGTCCGTCCGTCCGTCTCTCTGTCTGTCCGAAGCCAGCCTGCAGTGTGTGATGAGCGTATCTGTGATACGAGCTCCAGCCCTAAATATTTTGACGGGCCGTGTTCACGCGGCCTCATCAACTCTCGAGAGATTGTATTTTTTTATTTCTTACGGTCTTTCTCTCATTTCGTTCTCTTTTTTATTTCAAATAAAGGGGTGTGGACT
This sequence comes from Morinoia aosen, assembly GCA_030386875.1. Lineage (NCBI taxonomy): Eukaryota > Metazoa > Arthropoda > Malacostraca > Amphipoda > Talitridae > Morinoia > Morinoia aosen. Next base: position 21,920,580 of record CM059556.1, read on the forward strand.
AGTCCATCATAATACGAAGGAAAATTTTATCAGAAAAACTCGAGACTCTCACAAATGGAAGTCCTTGATGAGCGTATCTGTGATACGAGTATCTACTTCTACAAGATTGATTAATTTATTTGGTGTTCCTTTGGTAAAGAAAAATATGTAGAACATTTATGGGGTAATGAAGGTTGTGTTATAATTTCGCTAATCACACGTTTTGAATTGTTCAAGTAAACAGAGAGCAGTTTTGTTCTATATTATCAATCCTATGGATTTTTGTCAGTCACTTTGAAACATTTCGTCTGAACTACTGTAAGTGCTATATGAGCGGATCTGTGATAAGGGCTTCACTATCTCACCGATACAAGTATAATATAGTACAGTTGTTTTGAAGACAAATGCGTTTGTTAGGTGTTCGTACGGAGGGGACTAATATGGAAAAATTTCAAGCTATAGGGATACCTGTTTCATAGACATACTTCATTATTCGAGAGATGAATGTTGTTTTATATAATTGCCAAACTGATTATTTGATTGAGGCTTGTTTTTTAACACTAAACCGAATCACGATATTTGTCACGGGTGGTATACGCTAGATCACAAATTTATTTTTTATAATATTCACATTTTTTGTCTAGAGCTGCTGAAAGTGCTTGTGAGCGTATCTGTGATACATTACAGTACAAGTTTTGTCTGTGTGTCGTGAGGTGAAATCTAGACTTTAAAACTATTTGTTATATTATAGTAGGGTGTGCTCATTGTGTCAACTTTTCTTTCTTCCCATTGGCTTTATTTGTAAACTTCCCCTACTTTGGTTGTCTTCCCCCGATGGCAAGTTACCTCACTCATATCCCCATATCTCATAAGTCTGTCGTCCTGTAAGCTTCATCTATCTCGTACATTTCCAATCCCTCACTATGGTTGTGTTACTTGTCTCCTACCTCCTTAACGTTTTCCTATTTTGATTGTGCTTATCTAATACCTTCTTCACTTGCGTCCCTACCTGACGTGTGTGCCGATGTCCCTCGCATACCTAACGCCCCGTGTACCCACCCAACCCCCCCCATGTACCCACCCAACCCCCCCATGTACCCACCCAACCCCCCCATGTACCCACCCAACCCCCCCATGTACCCACCCAACCCCCCCATGTACCCACCCAACGCCCCCCGTGTACTCACCCAACGCCCCCCGTGTACTCACCCAACGCCCCCCGTGTACTCACCCAACGCCCCCCGTGTACTCACCCAACGTCCCCCGTGTACCCACCCAACGTCACCCGTGTGCCTAACATGTCCCGTCTCGCTCCACAGTACAGAAGCAAGCCGGTGACGCTGCCGATGATGCCAGATGAGGACATTCAGTACGAGTTCCCCCAGACGACCAACACGCTGGACGCAATGCAGGTCGCCGTCCAAAACTCGGAGAAGGCAAAGCAAGAAGAGCAAGAGCAGCGCGAGAGGCAGAAGCTCAAGAGGCAGAGCAAGAGGCAGAGGAAGAAGGAGAAGGCTGCTGCCCAGGCTCCCGTCAAGACTCCTTCTTCCTCTAATGACAAGAACAAGAACGGGGACCCTGGTGCTGGATATTTCATCCCTTATGTGCAGGCTGACTCGCATGATGATCAGGGGTGAGTGACTCGTGAGGTGACTGGTGGGTGTACAGGGGTGAGCGAGTCGTGAGGTGGCTGGCGGGTGTACAGGGGTGAGTGACTCGTGAGGTGACTGGCGGATGTACAGGGGTGAGCGAGTCGTGAGGTGGCTGGCGGGTGTACAAGGGTGAGTGAGTCGTGAGATGACTGGTGGGTGTACAGGGGTGAGTGAGTCGTGAGGTGACTGGCGGATGTACAGGGGTGAGTTTGTCGTGAGGTGACTGGCGGATGTACAGGGGTGAGTTTGTCGTGAGGTGACTGGCGGATGTACAGGGGTGAGTTTGTCGTGAGGTGACTGGTGGGTGTATAGGGGTGAGTGTGTTGTGAGTTGACTGGCGGGTGTACAGAGGTGACTCGTGAGGTGACTGGCGAGTGTACAGAGGTGAATGAGTCCTGAGGTGACTGGTTTTTGTCTTGTAAGAAACAGGTTTACTTCGTTCTGAATGAGGGTATTCGTCGATGGCTGTTGGAGGATGCGGTGATGTGAGGAGTTGTGGCACGCATTCTCCTCTTATTTTATGTTAGTCTTTTTCTTCACGTTTTACAATTAGCTCATTTTTTGTACAAGGAAACTTGCATTTGAATGGGTATATTGATTTGTAATACTTATGGTCTTCTCTCTACTCTTTTGAGAACGAATGGAAAGAATAATAAATGCAAAATTCAAGAGTCATAACTACTTTAACGATTGATTTGGTTAAGATAGTGGCTCAGCTCGGTGTATCCTTCCTTTGTCTTCAGTTTTTTGCCATCGCTGAATCTCATGAATGCTGTAGTGTGATTTTGGTATAATGGTTATTTCTTTTCAATGTATCTTCTTTGTATTATCAGCTCTCCCATATTGTTCAAGTTGAACACCTGTGTAGGTATTTGGAGAACTCATGGAATTTGTGACGTATCCTCAATCAATTATAGTGTGGAAGGTAAGCATAAATTGTCTTATAAAGTCTGTTACACCGCTGCGGCTTGTTTTTTTAAGCAACGCACAAGCTGCTGATCTCTGTGGTTTTAAATAATTGGCATCTAAGAGCCTCTAATTGCTAACTCTTCACTTTGAACCAAATTTTGCATCACTGTCCTCGAATGATTATTATCTACAATACAAGATGATTTTCCTGTGACCCACACTTCCCTGGTGCGCAGGTACCGCGTGAACGAGTCGAGGAGCTTTGCGGAGGACAGCATGAAGGCCCAGATGGACACCATGGAGGACAACTACCTCGGCATCAAGAGGCTCAAGACCGTCAAGCGCTGGGACTCGAAGAAGAACAAGTTTGTTGGCCCGAAAGCTACGGAGAAGAAAATCGTCACCGAGTGCGGAACGTGAGTGGTCTCAATTGGAGCGAATTTAGATGGCGGAGCTGAATTGTGAAATGCTCTTTGCTGCATAAATGTTATGACGTTTGGTACCGCTAGCTGCTTTGATCAAAGTTTTAGTTGGCTTATTTTTTAATAAAAACATTTTTTTTATGAAAAAGTGCAAGCGTTTTTGTCTTTGCTTGCTGTTGGGTTTTAAGATACTCCATCAGTGTGAAAATTTTTTCAACGCAGTTGAAGCAGCTACAGCTTTTGTTTCCTGAAACAACTGTTCTATAACTTGATTTGAATAATTATCACAATTGATTTTGTTGCAGTATCAAGTTAGCTGATATTTCTGTCGATTCTGTTAGACGTAAGGAGAAAATTCTGAGAAATAATATTTATTTACCCTGTATTTTGAGAAAAATTACGATTGTATGATTTTTGTAACCTTTCACTTTCAGAAACGTTCATATTTGACTGAATTATAATTTTCCCTTTTCCTCTTCTCACAAAAATCGTTAATGTGACTTTGAGGTTCTTTGTGGTAAGAAATAGCTCAAGTTCCCTTCGAAACCCTTTGCAGGAAAATCAGAAGCTCGTACAAGACTGACCGCTACTCGCTGTGGCTGAAGCGCAACCGCATTGACGAGACTGACCTGAACGCTGCTGGCGGTGCTGACTTTGAGGCCGACAGCAAACCTGAGGGCAAGAGAACGCTCTTCAAAGGTGGGTTATTCTCCGTGTTGTTTTGGACGTTTTGACTGTAGGCGCGAGGCGAGCGTAGCGCTTGCAATACCAACAGATCTAGCAATGGAACTTAGACATGTAGAGTAGATGCCTCTACTGGTATTGCTGAGGCAACAGCTGAAGTGAGGTTTTGCTGTGATTATAAATTTTGCTACTTCTACTTTCACTCGTTGACATATTGGTTTGTCTTTGAATTAGATGTAGTCTGTAAGAGGAGGTTCTTGGTATATGCTTAAACGGGAGATGCCAAGTATTTAATCAAGTCAAGTGACCCAATTCATATTCTTGTGTGTGGTATTATGCTTGTTTCTCACACGCTTTAACTTTCATTCATTCGAGTATTGGGCTGGGGCAAGAGAGATGGAAATCTTTTTTTCTGGATGGTGCAAGCTGTAGTGTAATGGGTTTCCTTTTTTCTAAGGGTTTATTCTGATGCGTGTATTATTTTTAAACATGTTTACGTAACATAGAATTTTCCTTTTGCTGTTATTTCTTTGCTTGTACTGACTACTGAAGATTTCTGGATATCATCACCAGAATGCATGTTTGAAATATAACAAGACTTCAGTATATTTTATGTATCCCTACCAAGAGCATATTTCAACTGAATTCTCATATTTAAGTGATCCTGCTGCGATAGGCCTTGTGCTTGATTACTACAGAACATATTTTAGCCTTCTCGTGTGGAATGAGCTATCAAGACTGCATGTAGGTCCTACATGTAATTGCCACAATGCATATTATAACTTAATAATCGTTTGGAGAAGTCTAAAAAGACTCAAAACATAGAAAGTATGTATTACTATAGAGCATATTTTAACCAAATTCTCGCGTTGCAGTGATCTCAATTAATACTATGTATCGTTGCTATAAAATATTTCAACCGACTTCTCGCTTTGCAGTGATCTCAACAAATCCTTTAGACCGTTACTATAAAAAAATTTAACCCTATGTTTGCATTGCAGTAATCTCAATAAATCCTTTATATCATTGCCACAAATCACATTTCAACCTAACTCTGGCATTGCAGTGATCTCAATAAATCCTATGGATCACCATGCAGCATACGATTGCCATTAAGCATATTTCAACCTAACTCTGGCATTGCAGTGATCTCAATAAATCCTATGGATCACCATGCAGCACACGATTGCCATTAAGCATATTTCAACCTAACTCTGGCATTGCAGTGATCTCAATAAATCCACTTATCACTATGCAGTATACGATTGCCATATTTTAAGCAAACTCCGGCATTGCAGTGATCTCAATAAATCCTACGGATCACCATGCAGTATACGATTGCCATATTTTAAGCAAACCCTCGCATTGCAGTAATCTAATAAAATTCTACCTATCACTATTTATCAATGCCATAAATATTTCAACCTAATTCTCGCGTTGCAATAATCTAATTAAATTTTACATATCACTATTTATCAATGCCACAAATATTTCAAGCTAACTCTCGCGTTGCAGTGATCTCGACGAAGTCGGAGAGCAAGATCCACCCGCTGCTGCAGGCGCAGCACAAGAAGGGCCTGAAGACCGGCCGGCCGATACGCGAGGAGGTGCGCAACGAGGACCAGGTCGCCAAGGAGAGGAAGCTGCAGCAGCGCTACCAGGCGGACCGCGACCGCGGCAAGGCCATGAAGAAGATCAAGGGTAAGCTCATGGGCAACCAGGGACGCAAGCGCAAGGTGCCCAAGAAGAAAAACCTGTAACTCGTTCTAATAAATGTGAGTTGGAAGGGATGTTTTGTTCTCCTGAAATTTTCTCAGAACCATTCCTATTTAATGAATGGGAACTATTGCTGCTGAATTGAGTGAGTTTGCTGCTTTTTTTCAAGTCTGGAATTGCTATTCTAGAATAATTTGGAATTTTTATTGCTAGTTTGGCTGAAAGAACTGCTCACTATGACTAATAAAAAAATTACAACTATTTGAAACTAGTTAATTTACAGATTGAAATTATTTTTCTGGAATTATTTGAATCTATTTTTAAACGATTGAGTAGAACGATGAACCTAAGACTATTAGGAGCAATTATTTTTTCATAAACAGTTATTCCATGATTAATAAGATGAGTGGAACAATTACATCACTGCAATACTGAAACAATGATAAAAGAATAAAAAGGTATTAAAGAACAAAAAATTGTTGAACTCAAGTAGTTACCAAGACCTGAAAGAATTTCAACGAACAAAGCATCAATGAAACTATGAGTAAGAATTATTGCAATGGATGGGTTGAAACGTAACTACTTGTAGGACCGACCAAGTTCAATGACTCCCTAGTCATAATAACATATAAGCAGCTTTTACCTCGCCTATAATGAAAGTTAAAAGGATTGGGGTGCGATGCAGTTTTATGAATCATTCATAAACCAATTAAACGAACTAATAATCAAATCTCATAAACCATTTAAGCATAATTGTCTTCGACCACCCGTTTTGACTTACAAACTTTCATGCCGTGTTACATTGTTTATTTTCAGGTATTGGTTATACAATTAAAGCTCAGCTAACTTTCTACGCTCCCAAATTTTTTTGTTTTCTGTCGAGGAGAAAGGAGTGAGGCTTTTCTTAAAACTCAGAAAATGTATGTGCGGACACTGAAATAAATATGTCTGCCTTAAAATAAATGAAAGTTTTTTATGACGAAAGAAAACTAATAATTTTGGGGATAACTATATCTTTGAAAGCTGCAATTCTGAGAAAAGTCATTAGAAAGAGATTTAATTGAACCTTTGTTGACCAGCCAGGATGATTTGAGCGTAAATTAGGAACTCTAATTACTCTCTGCTAAAGCGTTGAGCTCGGCAATACTTGATAGCAATTTTCACGGATGTACATACGAGTTAAAGATACCGACAAACAACCAATCAAATGACGAGTCTCGTCCTCTTCATCAGTTACTTATTTACTCTCATAAAATTAGACAGTAATAGCACACCAAAGTTCTTTTTTATTCAGGAAATTTGAAAATTTACATCTTATCACGGGAAACTACAATCGAACGCTAGTTCTAACATGGCTTATAGAAGATGTAAAATTAGTACCAAAGTTTATTTATTAGCAAGCTAATTTTCTAGCCGCTAATCTTTGTATTAATTTTTTTTATTGAAATTCGTATTTTCATTGTAAATTCATACTCGTAATTGAGTACTCAATTTGACAATTCCGGCTTCTACGGTCTCATGAACACTTCTCGCTACAGTTTCTATGACCATCGTATCCATAATCCATCATGATGGCTTTTTATACGATTCCGAAGAGGGACGTTGGAGATGGTGGGCAGATGCATACTGCAATTTTTGTCGGAACGTTTTGAACATACTTCGTGTGTGGCCATACTGGCTGCCGACATGTCTCCCTCTCACGCTTGCGGCCTTCAGCGAGCATGATAGCCAGCTACCATGATAGCCAGGATGCGAATGGCCAGTGACTATACAGATTATGGCCCGTACTGTAAAAAGCTAACCCAGCCTGACCGTTGTACCGATTTTCCCGTAATTTCTAAATCTGTCGCTTCACCGCTTTACGTAATTTGAACAATTAAAACAACTGATTTGCTATTGGAGATACATCAGTAGATTGTTTCTTAAGGCGAGTTCAATAGACACAGATGAGTATAGCTACAACATGTGGGCTCAAATGAGTTTAGTGACTTCTAAGGCATCTTTCCATAAACGCTATTTTAAGTTCTACGATTAGGTTTGACCTAATTCACTGAACATGGTGGCACACCAGACTGAGCAATGAATTGGTTCGCTGAAGATTGGATTCTTAATTTTACAATAATTAGTATGGGCTAGATGAGAACAATATATGATAGAATAAATTTAAGATCAGACATAAAATCTATGTCATTGTTCGTGGTAAATCACCCCATCAAGATGTATCATATAGCAGAAGAGATTTGACATGATTACCTTTTATGATTAATATTCCGAAAGAAATAAGGAAACAAGATTCGTTTTGACAATTCTGTAAGAACGTTTTCACCGATTGCAGCAGGGCTCAAGCTTCAAGTCTTGGTTCCAATGAAGACGAATCGATTTTGTGACCAAATTTTTGAATAATTAGAAAGTATGTAGTTACATCTGTCTCAGGCCATATTATCATGATGGCCAGATCGTGCAGTTAATAATCGTTCAAGTTTTTTTGCTTTCATTAATCAATGTTTTGTACACGGAATTTAAAATGGAGAGCTTTTCAAAATACAAGAGTAAAGTATTTATGAGCTTCATGATGAATTATTCGTGTGAGCATTATTTTCAACTTTTCTTACCGCTCGAATGGCTCCTTTTTGCAGAGCAAAGAGAAATTTTTATTTTATTTTGATCAGTTACGTGCCATGCTTCTCTTCTGTGTCGCAAATATGACATGAGCGTTCAATGAAGTATTTCAGAGCTTTTTGAAGTAATAAATTTTTTGCCATATTGAGGATTGTTAAGGATTTTGGTAATTTTGTACTGATATCTGCAATGTGCTTTTTGACTGTCAGATGTTTGTCTTTTATCATAAAATACCAAGAACTTGAAGGAATTGGTTTCTTCAATGACAGCATCACCAATCTTAACGCGTGGAAGAAACGCATTCCGTTTTTAAATTTTCATGAGAATTTAATGTGTTTTGTCTTATAGATATTGAGACTTATTTTAACAGCTTTGAGCCTCATTGAAACCTTTTACCGGTCGTAATTCATACTTTTTGCAATTAAAATGATATTTTTATTAAAAAGGCGTAGAAAACGTGTTGCGTCCACCAAAAGTAGGATTTCTAAAAATGATGTAGATTCAACTAAATCGATTGTTAGCATAGAATGAAAATAGGAAAGGCCCAGAGACATCTCCACGTGCTGCTCCATGGCTGATAATCAGTGGTTCGGTTTGTGCATCGTCAATGGCAATGCACTGCTCCGGTTTGTTAGGCATGATTTGAACCAATCATGTGCAACTCCTCTAATGCCATAACGGCGGAATTTCAGGGACATCACGCATTGTTCCCATCTTTGATTCATTTGTGCAGGTATGGTAAGTTTTAGCCAGTAACTTGGTACAAGTACTAACGACATTTTTTTTATAGGAAAGACCGGGAAATAATCTGATAAATTAGAAGTTATGATTCATGTATGAAAATAATTTTATCTATCATGATGATATTATCGAGCAGCGTAGCAGATTCTGATGAGACACGTGCAGGCTTCGTGATGATTGGAAGAAAAAATTTAGACTGAAAAGCATTTATGAATTTTGAGATTTGTTAGCATCTTTCATGTTTTCGAAGATCGTCATTGAACTCTCCGCTGATTGTTATGTCAATGTATAAAGACTTGGTAAAATGTGCCATAATACTATGGACTTCTTTCAGGAAAGAAACGCGGACAGGCTGTAGGGGGCCTTTGCACAGAATCAATACGACGTCTACCGTTTTTCGTTAGTTCTTTGAATGTTCTTTGGACGATTAATAGTTGAACTTGCAACGATTTTCGAAGCTATGTGTTTTGATATGTAAGTACTCACACCTCAGCCACGTTTACTATAATTACGTAGTAAATGGTGACAATCATACTTCTGTTTTTGAGTGATGTTTTTAGATAAAAAACGTCAAAAACTGAATATGAAGGATCTATCTTAGTCAAACCTCATGGTTAGCTATTGAAAATTGTTTTAATTAACTTTGTGTGGTTTAAAGTTTAACAGTTGAGTTCAGGGCCTCAGGTCTGATAAGGTTGAGAAGGTCGAAAGGAAAGCGAAGACGCTCGCTTTCTGCTCAAAGTGATTATTTTTGCATCATTTTTGTGAGGATCTTGCTGCCCAGATTTGAACGGCCAAGCAGCCCAGTCAAACTTTTTCGCCGGAGCATGCACGTTTTTCGCCGACTAAGCGGTTTAATTACTTAGGTGGCGAAAAATATGCATACAGGCGGCGAAAAGGTTAGACTGGGAAGTGAGTGGTGTGTTTTTACGACTCTTGTCATAAGCAGAGTCCTCTGTAGGGGTCTGGATTTTGCGCTTGCTCGTAAACGCGTACCTAGAAAAATATTTCCAGCGTCCGTTAGGCACAGCCTAGACCGTCTTTCTGTAACTGCCTTCGCGACAAAATAAAATTTTAAGTATATGAAAAAGAATGAAACTTTTTTCACTACCTGCACAAATTTTTATAGCTAATTGGTACTCTCAAACGACATCAATCTGTCACGATGTTTTTTACTATGTCTCAGGCACCAATGGCTGCGTGTTATTTGCAATAACGAGTGGATAAGAAACCTAAAAAATCTTAAGTACGCTGACTTAAACTTGGGTTTTTCGATGCACACATCCAGAAATTAGAAACTAGCTCTCTTGACACATTCAACTGAAAAGCCTCCCCTTCTTAAGCACAAGAGCATGATGGTAGCTTATTGAATGAGAAGGAACATGCTTGTTCATTCAATTAAACACAGTTGAATGACTTGATGATTATACGATAAAATGCCCTGCTGTCAGAAAATATTAAAGGAGAAATAGAAAATAACACAGGTATTGAGCTAATCCATGTAGGAAATTTGTCCACTATTCCAAAGAGTTACTTATCGCTTGCCCCATGTGTGCCGTGTTTTCGTATCTCCAACAATAAATAAGAAACGGTGATAAAATTTACGCCAATGAATAATTTTTGTGCAAGTATTATGACCATGAATTTTTTGTAAATTGTATATTTGTTACGAATCGTTCCAACAATTACAGGGCACTTTTTTGTCTTGTGTTAGTATTGAACGCGGGTGGGGTTGAATACTCTCCTACATGGGATGGCATATGCAGTTACTATGATTACGATCATTTTCGTGAAGTTACTTCCCAGCGCCTTAGATCTGAGAGTCCGCAGCAGTGACGCAAATGCGGTGTGCACGTGAACGCAGAATGGCTCATGGGAAGGACACCATGCGGTCGGAGTATCAGCGACGTTGTCTGCTGCTCTTCAAATACATACCATTTTTCGTCAAATTGTGCAGTGAAACATTACGTTTCATAATAAATAATAACACATTTAATTCCCTCAATTTATGAAAGTTTCGTGTTTGTTTTTTGCACAGTGTTCTGTGAATTATTGAGTTGCTAGAATGAAGAAACGTTAGCTTTAGTGGCACAATCTGATGCACGTGTCATAAAATTCCATTTTCGTCAAAACCATGTCGAATATTGAAACGTATAAGCTATATAATAACAGCTCATTCAATTCCATCGATTTCTCGAACTGTCGTGTTAGTTAGTTGAACGATGTTCTGAGAGGCATTGTGTTGTTAGAATGAATCTTCATATCGTCGCTTACGGCGTTGTTGGTGTTTGGAGGGAGTTGAGGTAGGTCGGACGGCCGTGCTTGATAAAGACCAGCTCTTCTTCAGACAACATACTTGTACTCCAGTGAAGTTTGTCTTGTTTTGTATTATATACTTGCTGAGTTCTTGCATAATTGGAATTGATTTTTTAAGTTGAGTTGTGGGAAGCCTGATCGTGTTTGGTGTAATCACGGGATTTGGAAGAAGGGAAAGTTTGAAAATTGGGATAATCTTTCTTAAAATTTTGCAATGCATTCAATGAAATCAAACAGGATATTTCCTTTCAGTTGTTGCTTCATTTTAGATTGCTTAATGTTTTACTATTTTGACTCGTTTCTTCATTTGGATGATATACTTCACAAATTTAGTTACTTCGATGTTGACAGTAAAAGTTTCATTGTAACGAATGATTTCGGAAGTGTTCCATTTGTAGCAAAGAATATTTTTGTAGAAGTAAAGGAAGCTTCGTTTCTCTCTCAATTTCCTTAATTAATATAACCTAGAAATTCCCCAATGCTCTTCACATATTAGTAATGTTCTCTCCAAATTCATCAAAGTTCCCCACAAATTTCTTCAGGCTTTCCAAAAATTCTTTCATCTTCCCACAAGTTTTTAAATGTCCACAAAAATTCCTCAATTTTTGCCCCAATACCTCAAAGTTCCCCGCAAATTTCCAAACGTTCCCCAAATTTTCACTCATATTTCTTCTAACAATGGGAAAGGTGAGCAAAAACTTAACTAATTACATTGGATACATCTGTCTTAGAGAAATAATAGATTCAACAAAAATTGCACTAGTACTGCAACGAGAAACGAAAATAAAAATTGCTCGTTTTGAGCGTGATAAGATAAGAAAATGCGTTTTGCATTTGTGTCTGTGAAGCAACTCAAGCACCGCATTGCGGCACAGATAACCGTATTCATGATCGCTTCTATGATTATACGTGCACCCGACTGTGTCCGATTTCAGAGTGAAGAAAAGCAATGAAATTGACAAAAAAAATTTCAACAATTGAAGTTGAAACTGAGTTTCATTTTGAATAAATATTTAAGAAAAACTGGCGTTAAAAAGTTACGTTAGACATTAATATGTACTTTTTAAACATAATTTAAAGGTATTTGTGAGTGTTGGTGTGCGCACCGTGGTAGAGTGTGAACGTAGATGCATGAAATTACATACATTATGGAAAACCATCTGAAATTTTCATTTGCTGCAAGTGAGGTGAAGAATAATATACGTCCCTAGAAATACGTCAATGGTTAGTCCTTCTACGCCATTGGGAATGGGTCAAAAATGATTTATTTTGTTATAGATGAGATAGACACGTCTTTTTTTTTTTTTGATAGTCTCCCCTCAAATCATTGAATCGCTAAGTTTCTTTGAATGGTACGAGGTTCAAATGAACATTTCAAGTAAGTGAGCGAAAGCAATTTTCTGTGCTTTAAATGATTCGCTTTTTGGACCACAGTCGTAATTCAGGAGCAAGAACTTAAATACAACCTCATTCAATAGGACTCCTGAATGAACAACCAACTCGAGCGTATTAATTCAGTCTAACCTTTTCTTCGCCTGCATCCATGTTTTTCGCTGCCTAAGCGATTTAACCACTTAAATCGCTTAGGCGGCGAAAAACATGCATGCAGGTTGTGAAAAAGTTAGATTGGAATGCTACAAATTGTTCCATGATATTAAACAACTCTTTTTGGCGAAATAATTCAGTTTCAAGAAAACAAAGTACTTTGAATAATACGTAACATAACGAATATGAATACAATTTGAATCTCGAAGGAGAGCCGAATTCCAACTGGAATGGCAACATTTTTGAAATTTTTGCTGAGGAAAGAATTCAAAAGTATAGTTTATCATTTATATAGAATTTTAATGCATAACCGTGAGTCGCTTGATAGAATGTTTTCCATAATTAACCGAACAGCGTGTAACATTAACAGATACGTACTCAAAAAATGGTACGTCATGATACAAGCTGCTCTTTAATTAAACCAACACCAAAAGCGGGTCAGAACACTTATAAGAATTGTCCGGCTCTAAAGTATGCTGATATGGGACGAGACAAATGTGTGAATCAAAATTTTAAGTCAATGCCGGCATGATAATTTTTCTTCCCCTTCTATGTTTCCATTTTGATGTCAAAATTTTGGCATATGTATATCTTTCTCCGGGGTTCAGATGAATGCCAATTCTGACCAGAGGAGCAATTTCTTCATTCTATTTTCTGTAATTTCCACGTTTAACAGTCTACATAAGTTCAAAGATAGGTACTCTGCATTGACTTTGTTGCACGTTCTGCTGCATCGGTTACGGGGCAAGAAAAACTCACTCTAATTTCTGTATGCGCTCTAGTGTGTGCTTGAAATTTCAGTGAAGCCTTTGCACTCCCTTGGTACTAAACCGAAAGAACAAATATTCCTACTGCTGCCTTGAGACTCATTGATCACTGGCGATTTTATTGAGGATTATAAGATCAGTTGTTAATTTACTGTAGGCTCCTAAGCCCATTTATGAAAGCTATCCCGGAAATAGGGCCAGAAACAATAAGTCGAGAGCCCTTTGTATAGCCACAAATTCATATAGCTTATGTACAAAAAACAGGGAAATTATTTTCCAGGGATAAGTTCGTTACCTACGTTGAAAATTAGAAATTAATGCACACTTTAACGAAGTATAGTAATTTTATACGCTATCGATAAGTAAACTTAATGATAGTCCGAGAAAACTAAGTTAACATTTCCTAGTGAGAGCAGCTTCTTTCAACCGAACGCTGTCAGAAAAAGAACAGAAACAAATGAATGTAACCAAATAGACTGCAGTTGGGCTGTAAAAACGAAATAATTACATTCGTGTGGTAATAGCGTCGGCGTTGCTAAGTGTTCTGAACGTCATTGATATAAATCCAGGAATCCAAAATAAATAGCATCGCTCAAGATACTAAAATCTCCTAGAAATCGCATTCCGTTAAAGGTTCGCAAACAGACGTGTCGTTTGCAAAACACATGGGCGGGATAGAATTCGGATTAAAGTACTCGACATGCCCGTTTTCATCGGTCGGACATCGTATGGGCCCACTCAACACCGTTCCAGCCCCGTCACAAAAGTAGTACTGGGAACAATCTTTCACATCCGGGCAGTTTCCAGAGCAGGAGTTGGCGCAAGGCTCCGGAGGGTCGCTGCAAGTACCGTCATTTAAGATGTATTGGCCTTCCTCGCACTCTACCGCCGTTCCAGGCGATTCCCCCTGACACTGGAACCCTTGAGCGCAGTCCGGAGTGTAGTGCACGTATGTTCCATCGGCTACTCCAGTACACGATGGAGGGAACATGCACTCGTCTTTGAAACACACTTGCGATGTTTCACCGCAGTCGTTGACCACTGACGTATAAGGTGAAGAACAGGAGTCTATGTAGGTCTCGGTGTATGGGTCGCAGAATTTCAAGGATCCAACGCAAGCGCAGGTCGCATTTGGAGAGTTGTAGGAGTCTATGCAGCTCGCCAAGGTGGGGGCGAACTGTTCGCAAGCCTGCACGTCCACGCATGATTAGGACAATCACACTGATGGAAGTTTCAGTTAGGAATCGCAATAATGCGCGAGTGATTTTTGAGGGATTGAGGCTTGAATTTAGACGTATGAGTGGGGTTTGAATTCCCGTGTGAGTGTTAATTGGTCATGATAGGGAAATGATGAGTGGGAAGTAAATTCAATATGTGAATGGACCTAACAATTGTTTATTTTGAATGAAACCTAAAATTCAGGATTACGACATAAATTTCAGAGTATATAAACTAATCAAATGCACGTATATGTACACGCAACATGGCAATTTCAGCTAAACATGTTGTTTGATATACGAGGTATAAATTGTCTCACCCAAAAGAAGGAGAGCCAATGAAGCACAACCCAATTTTAACCCAATATGTCATTTAATATTCAAGGTTGAATTGTCTCACCCAAAAGAGGGGACACTCCTGTATGAGAGTGGCAGGTGGTGAGGCAGCGGAGTCACAGTAGGCCACCTGCAGGCAGCTGGCGCAGTAGTACCCGTCTGCCCGCCCGTCGCAGAAGGTCTCTGTGTCAATCTCAGGGTTGCTCCTGCGCATGCGCCAACGACTTTGGTTTTTAACCGCGGATCCACGTTCAATTTTTAACACCCTTTTATTGTATTGAATGCTAATTTTTTCAGTCTCTAACTTATGGTGTCTCGAGTCACGGACTTTGGCTAGTAAAAAAGTCTCCCGTATGGTTTTCATAAAAATTCTGACCATTTCAACTTACGTGTCTCAGTCCCATGAAAAATTTCATTCAAATTTAAGAAAAAAACTCATTAGGTTGCGCTTAAGCTCTTAACTGTCGTACAAGGGTAAAGTTCATGTGTTCTTCGTTATTTAATTAGGGCAGTTCTAAGTACAATAATATCAAACAAAGCCGTTGTTTGCAACTGTTGTCCAGGAGTACATCTGTTGCAACCAAGATGGGAATTCTAGTACGTATATGAGATGAGCCATGAGCTTATAAGGGAAGAAGTCCGTCAGTCGAGGATATGAGGTAAAGTAACCTCTGTTGCAAGCACAAAGTTGCCGGCAATTTGCATTAAGGTGTCATAAGTATTTTTTCGAAAAAGATCAAATGCGAGGTTTGCCGCTGTTTTTTTTTCGTTTTTTTACCCCCAACAATGCGAAGAGTTCATGTACAACCTAAATATTGGTTGATAACTGAGTTGGTTGAGCTAAAGGCTGTCTGCACGAAAATATTTTGGCGGAACCTGGTACCGGACCCCTAGTACAGGGAGTTTAAGGTGAGCGTCTGAAAAACAGCATCACGAGATGATTCATGTATGAATGAAGTACCGGTTCTAAAAATGCATGCGAACATACTGAAATCTGGTGATCCTTAACATTTTGACTGAGGGGGGTTAAACTGCAGCTTAATAATCAATGCAAGTTGAAGCCAATTTTAACTAGCGATTACCTTATAAATAATTCTTATAAGGTATTCAAAAAAAATATTGAGTCTCACTTCCTATCAGATTACTAGTCGTGTAAGATCACAGAGTCAAACCTTGTCCCCTACATAACTGGTCCTAATAATGTAATTTGCCTTGGTTAATTTCGCCGATCTTCAGTCTGTTCTTGAATCGTTTGTCGAATATTCTGTTAAATCTAGTCCATATGAACTATATTGTGAAATGAAGTATCTAATTTCGAGTTAATTATCTCAATGATCAGTCTAATGCGTCTCTAGTTTAATTAAGTGAATTAGGTTAAACATTATTGTACTCCTAAGACTAACCTTGATGGTAGAATGCCCTAGAAGTCACTGAACTTATTCGGGCCCACAGGTAGCTATACTCAAATTAGACCATTGTACTAGACTTTAAGAAACATTTTATCTCTGTATCACCTGTGGTAAATAAATTGTTTAAATTGTTTAAAACTATTAATTTCGAGAATAACAAACGTCAAGCACGCCGCACCAAAATTTAGTTTTTGTAGAGTATTTATCAAAATTGAGCTTGGGACTGCTGGTCTGTCAAGAGCTTATAAAAATCTCCTCGTTGACCTCCGGTGGCTCGAATCACAATTAAGAGTTAAAAAATGCTGACATACTCGTACGTTTAAAGTGACCCAGGGGTCTCCAAACTACAGCCCGCGGGCCAAATCCGGCCCGCCAGTGTGATCAGTCCGGCCCGCAACAGTTATTCCGACCGCGTTCTCGGCGACTACTCTAGGAATGATAGGTAATGACAGGAAAATTAAAACGGTTTTGGCCTTTGAAACTTACTGGAGTAATCAGTATGGCCTTAAGTCTAGCAAGTTTGAAGACCCCCGGTTTAAACGCTCGTACACTTACGTCACCAAAGCCGCCAGTAGCAGGGCTACCTGTAAGAGAGATATGTGTTGCATTACGTAACTGTGCATCTTTTTAGTAAATGGTCATTAGTACATTTATAAGAGAGAGATTTGTTGAATTTCGTGAATCTGTATAATTTCAGTAATTTGTCGGTACCCAGTCTAACTTTTTCACCGCCTGCATGTATGTTTTTTGCCGCCCTGGTGATTAAATCGCTTTGGCGACTAAAAACATGCATGCTCCGGCGAAAATGTTTGACTGGGTAGTGCATTTAGAATTGGAGAAATGAGAGCAAAGTTTTGTGCTGCAGATAGGAAAATATTTCGAATATCGGGTAACAATGATCGACCCAGTTAACTATACTTAATATCATGATCTTTGTCATAAACTGTTTCGCAAAGTTGAGAAATTAGAAAAGATCTTTTTCATATAATGAAGCGCAGCACTTCCAAATAATTAACACAACTGATGTAACAAGAACAGCAACTGCTATAATTACAGAGTATCACAAAGGTCAAGTTTCTTACCAAGAATGGGAATATTTTCAAGAAGGCTGAACCTGATCCAAAGTTTCTGTATTGCGCCATCGCCAAGATAACGAAAATCTGTGAACACAAAAGAATACCTGGAAATCAATAATCATGTTTAAATGAATATTTCTTACCCAGCAGTAGCTCACGTCGATGAAGGGAGAAACGCAAGAAAAATCTAATTTGCCTAAAATCTTCGTCTCGAGCTCGTGTGTTGCCAACTACTTTCTGTAGTAAGTTAAAATCGTGAATAATTAATCGGAAATAAATCGCTTGTTGAAATCGATTACAAATTAACCGCTTTCTGAAATTGATCGCAAATAAATTGAACGTTAAAATTGATCACGAATGAATCATGCTATATGAATTGATCGAGAATAAATCGTTGTTTTAAATAGAACGAAATGAATCGTACGCTTTAAATTAATCGTAACTCGATCAGTCCTGGGTTATAAACTGGTCCTGAATATAACATGCGTTACAAATTTACAGATCATCTCCACTGTTAGTTCCATAACTAGCATGAACAGTGTGTGTGTGTGGCATCCAGTGTGTTTATTTTTTCAAGGTAAAAACTGAATACAATGAATGCAATAAAACTGAAGAATTTTATTAATAAAATCAAAAATCAATAAAATTAAATACAAATACAATAAAATTGAACAAAAGCTTATGAGAATCGAATTTTCATAAAAATTTAAGTGCGGGTATTTCATAAAAATTTTACCTAAACATGAAAAATGAAATATACGGTCATCTGTGTAATTATACCTGCGAATATTTTAATGATCTTAATTTTACTACCCCAGGAGAGCTTTTTTGACACTGGATGGCCAGAAATTTATGAGACAGAATTTCAAAACAGTACAATCTTCGAATTTTTTCCGTTTGAAACCTTGGTCATGTGACTAATCGTCAACGACCACGTTTTGAGGTATTGAGCTCAAATGAATGTACTCGTTAGTGATCATGAAAGTTTATGGTTGTAAACTTGTGTCTCTGGCGCCTCCCAGCACGGAATTTGAGGATAATCCGAGAATTGGCCTCTTAGCTCGTATCTGTTGCTGTGTTCTATTTTATTTTAGTTTGCGCACATGCTCGGCAGAACCGCCTGACTTCCATGCACATACTAGACAGAAGTGCCTGACTTCCATGCACATACTAGACAGAACGGCCTGACTTCCATGCACATACTAGACAGAACTGCCTGACTTCCATCCACATACTAGACAGAACTGCCTGACTTCCATGGACATACTAGACAGAACTGCCTGACTTCCATGCACATACTAGACAGAACTGCCTGACTTCCATCCACATACTAGACAGAACTGCCTGACTTCCATGCACATACTAGACAGAACTGCCTGACTTCCATGCACATACTAGACAGAACTGCCTGACTTCCATCCACATACTAGACAGAACAGCCTGACTTCCATCCACATACTAGACAGAACTGCCTGACTTCCATGCACATACTAGACAGAACTGCCTGACTTACATCCACATACTAGACAGAACAGCCTGACTTCCATGCACATACTAGACAGAACGGCCTGACTTCCATCCACATACTAGACAAAACTGCCTGACTTCCATGCACATACTAGACAGAACTGCCTGACTTCCATGCACATACTAGACAGAAGTGCCTGACTTCCATGCACATACTAGACAGAACTGCCTGACTTCCATGCACATACTAGACAGAACTGCCTGACTTCCATCCACATACTAGACAGAACTGTCTGACTTCCATGGACATACTAGACAGAACTGCCTGACTTCCATGCACATACTAGACAGAACTGCCTGACTTCCATGCACATACTAGACAGAACTGCCTGACTTCCATCCACATACTAGACAGAACTGCCTGACTTCCATGCACATACTAGACAGAAGTGCCTGACTTCCATGCACATACTAGACAGAACTGCCTGACTTCCATGCACATACTATATGGACAGAACTGCCTGACTTCCATGCACATACTAGACAGAACTGCCTGACTTCCATGCACATACTATATGGACAGAACTGCCTGACTTCCATGCACATACTAGACAGAACTGCCTGACTTCCATCCACATACTAGACAGAACAGCCTGACTTCCATCCACATACTAGACAGAACTGCCTGACTTCCATGCACATACTAGACAGAACTGCCTGACTTCCATCCACATACTAGACAGAACAGCCTGACTTCCATGCACATACTAGACAGAACGGCCTGACTTCCATCCACATACTAGACAAAACTGCCTGACTTCCATGCACATACTAGACAGAACTGCCTGACTTCCATGCACATACTAGACAGAAGTGCCTGACTTCCATGCACATACTAGACAGAACTGCCTGACTTCCATGCACATACTAGACAGAACTGCCTGACTTCCATCCACATACTAGACAGAACTGCCTGACTTCCATGGACATACTAGACAGAACTGCCTGACTTCCATGCACATACTAGACAGAACTGCCTGACTTCCATGGACATACTAGACAGAACTGCCTGACTTCCATGCACATACTAGACAGAACTGCCTGACTTCCATGCACATACTAGACAGAACTGCCTGACTTCCATGGACATACTAGACAGAACTGCCTGACTTCCATCCACATACTAGACAGAACTGCCTGACTTCCATGCACATACTAGACAGAAGTGCCTGACTTCCATGCACATACTAGACAGAACTGCCTGACTTCCATGCACATACTATATGGACAGAACTGCCTGACTTCCATGCACATACTAGACAGAACTGCCTGACTTCCATGCACATACTATATGGACAGAACTGCCTGACTTCCATGCACATACTAGACAGAACTGCCTGACTTCCATGCACATACTAGACAGAACTGCCTGACTTCCATGCACATACTAGACAGAACTGCCTGACTTCCGTGCACATACTATATGGACAGAACTGCCTGACTTCCATGGACATACTAGACAGAACTGCCTAACTTCCATGCACATACTAGACTGAACTGCCTGACTTCCGTGCACATACTATATGGACAGAACTGCCTGATTTCCATGCACATACTAGACTGAACTACCTGACTTCCATGCACATACTAGAGAGAACTGCCTAACTTCCCCGCACATACTAGACTGAACTGCCTGACTTCCATGCACATACTATATGGACAGAACTGCCTGACTTCCATGCACATACTAGACTGAACTGCCTGACTTCCATGCACATACTATATGGACAGAACTGCCTGACTTCCATGCACATACTAGACTGAACTACCTGACTTCCATGCACATACTAGAGAGAACTGCCTAACTTCCCCGCACATACTAGACTGAACTGCCTGACTTCCATGCACATACTATATGGACAGAACTGCCTGACTTCCATGCACATACTAGACTGAACTACCTGACTTCCATGCACATACTAGACAGAACTGCCTGACTTCCATGCACATACTAGACAGAACTGCCTAACTTCCATGCACATACTAGACTAAACTGCCTGACTTCCATGCACATACTATATGGACAGAATTGCCTGACTTCCATGCACATACTAGACTGAACTGCCTGACTTCCATGCACATACTAGACTGAACTGCCTGACTTCCATGCACATACTAGACTGAACTGACTGACTTCCATGCACATACTAGACTGAACTGCCTGACTTCCATGCACATACTATATGAACAGAACTGCCTGACTTCCATGCACATACTATATGGACAGAACTGCCTGACTTCCATGCACATACTAGACTGAACTGACTGACTTCCGTACACGTACTAAACAGAACTGTCTCACGTTTACGCGCATACTAGACAAGTCTCATAGCCTCTTCAGACGAGTTAGCTCCCCACTTTCATGCACCAGTCTCGTGTTTCCGACATATATGTAAGCTTGTAGCGATATGAGCAATGAGAACGCGCCACCTGTTGGTGAGAGTAGTTCAAGGGTCAATATAAATTCGAAACACTGCTTGCAAATTTCTTTTTTGTGATTTATGAATTAAAAAACGTCGATAAATAAGTATCTGATGTAGGAGTTCATCGATGCAGATTCGAATCCAGTCGATTTTATATCTTTAAAATTTATTTAATTTGATTAAATAAGCCTCATCTTTTCCCATCTATGTGTATTGTCTACTTATTTACGATCCTACTCAGTCAAATTTATTCGCCGGAGCATGCAAGTTTTTCGCCGCCTAAGCGATTTAAAAACTGGGGCGGCGAAAAAGTTAGACCGGGCATTGAATGCCAAAGACTTCGGCACAGACAACTCTATACTACACTCAAATAAAATAGCAAGGATAGTCACTTTTAAAATAGACATTATTTCTTAGAGAGTTTAATAGGTCAGCACTAAAAACATAAATGAGAAAATGAACGTTTCGACCACAAGGGTCATCTTCAGCATCTGGGAAAATACAAGAGATTTTTTACAGACAAAAAAAAAAATATACACACATATGAATAACATTTGTAATTGCTAACAGGAAATTTGCAAGGGGAAGGAAGATTGGGCATCATTTAAAACCGGTTTGTCTTTCATGATAAAAAGAGACTCTAAAATTCGAAGATCTGTTTGTTCGAAGATCTAGTCAAACAGATCTTCGAATTTTATAGTCTCTTTTTATCATGAAAGACAAACCGGTTTTAAATGATGCCCAATCTTCCTTCCCCTTGCAAATTTCCTGTTAGCAATTACAAATGTTATTCATATGTGTGTATATTTTTTTTTTGTCTGTAAAAAATCTCTTGTATTTTCCCAGATGCTGAAGATGACCCTTGTGGTCGAAACGTTCATTTTCTCATTTATGTTTTTAGTGCTGACCTATTAAACTCTCTAAGAAATAATGTCTATTTTAAAAGTGACTATCCTTGCTATTTTATTTGTAGTTAGACTTTGCAAACGGCAAAACATTGAATTAAATCATTATACTACACTCAAATCAACTTTTATCACTTATGGGTGCTATTACTGCTTATTATTGACATTGCACTTGTCATATTTTCCATGATACCAATCTTCATATCGGTACAAGATGTACTAACGCATCTTGTACCGATATGATGCTTGGTATCATCAGAGGACCGTTTTAAGGCCACTGCTGGAACCACTCATTGCTCTTCAAAATTCTATGAGGATTTTTTAAAGTAATGGACGTAGAAACTCAAAATGTATCTCAAATCAAGGTTCATAAAATTCTCTATTGGATGCACGCACAAAATAGTTTTCTCGTTGAAGCGATGGAAAACGGTCAGGGTATCTTAACCACAACGCAGTTAGTCGAATTTTTCGGCAACATGCGATCTTGGGCCCGGGTTGATGTTTCTCATCTTCCACACACACACTTCAAATTGCTCTAAAATTTTAGATCTCACAATGGAAGTAAAAATTACTATTTCATGTATGAGGAAGAGTAAACGATTCGTTACTTACTAACCATACCGTATTCAGTCGGCTTATGAAATACCCTAAAATCTTAAGAAAAATAAGTCCTTTTCAACGAGCTGTCCCAGCAGTGTCTCAAAATGGCACTCGGGTCTTTTTTGCTGCTGGCATTGTTTCAAGAAGTAGAATAGTCACGTTGCTGATGATATTTGATTAATAGAAATGATAGTAAGTAAAAAACTTCCTGAAATTAAACATCATACACTTCATTAAGGTTCATTCAAACCCTCTAATATGCATCTTTAGTTTTTCGCGTTATTAACTCATTTGAATTTCCTAATCTTTTTTATTTGCAAAACTATTGCCTTTAACGCTATTCTCTCACAATAATTGCTCTCTAGGTTTGATTTTTAAAGCTATAAATTAATTTGAACTGCTCATAAGTTGAATTTGTAACGGCATTCCTTCACATAAATCGCTTTAGAGCTTTAGTTTTAAACGTTGTTCATTCATGTATATTGCATTAAATTTTTAGATTTTCACGCTATTCGTTCACGTAAATTGCCTTCCAGTATTGCTTTTTAACGTACATGTCTCATCCTTGTAAATTCATTAGCGATGTCCAGGTTGAAGAAACCAACTCTTGTAAGTTTCAAGGCATTGAATTGTTAAAAATCTGATCTTCTGAGCGTATATTGCCTTTATCACAACGAAGCTTTCGAAATTCGAAGGAATCTTTGCTGGAGTGAAACATATATTACCAGAAGAGGCATTAGAAATACTTTACAGAATGTACATTACCCATATTTACAATAGAGAATAGAAATATGGCATAGGACTGGTAAAAATAAAACAGATTCGCTTTTTACGCTCCAAGAAAAGAATATTTTAGTGGTGAAGAAATCAAAATACAATGCCCACGCAGAAGTTCCCTTAAAAAATTTAAAAATGTTGAAGCTAATGGATGTCTACAAATTTTCCTTACGTAATTTCCCTCATGAAAAGTTGACTTATTAAGGTGATAAGATTTTAAACAATTATTATTATCTGCACAAACTGACCAACATGACCATATAACACTCGGAATAGAGGTAAATTCACACGTTCTTTATTATTCAAAATCACGGACTTAACTTTGTATCCACCTCGTTAGGACCGAAACTTGGAATTCGATTCCTACTGAAATCCGTATAAAATATCATCCAGTGCTATCAAAATAGAGCATGAACCTTTATTTTTATCAAAGCATTTAGAATAGTAGTTTTTTTGGATTTAGTAAAATCTTTCTAGCAGATGATTCACGTTGACAGGATGATTTCTAATGGAATGAAATTAATCCTAAGGAATTTTTAGAATATACTCCTCCTATTTGTCTCACTTTAAGATTGCTGTTAACTCTAGCGTAAATTTCTGAGTCTATCAGTCTAGAGTGCGACTATAGGTCAAGTGTGGTAGGCTAAGCATAATTTTACTCCTTATAAAAACGTTGAAAATTATCATTACCTGTATCATCAAATGTAGATTAAGCAATATTAGGAGTACCTTACCCTCAATCATTTTTTTTTGACCAGTGACATGGGTATTCTAATACTCGTGTGTGTGTATCATCTAAGTTTGTTAGCTTTAAGATATTTTAAAAACCAATGATGGTACTTCTGTACCATCTATATTGGAAATAAACTGTTTTTCTTTTCTTTCTTGATGGGATGCCCCAGAAGCCGCTGAACTTATTGGGCCCTCAAACAGCCGTAAGAAATAGTTTCCTTGAGGCATCACTTGAGGTAAATACATCGTTTAAATTACTTATAATGGGGTCCTGTGAAAGCCAGAGTACAACCTCATAAGTCACGTTTAGCCATGAGCTGGTTTTTGCTGACCGATCCATTATTGATCGATCTTGTGCAAGGGTGTTGTGCGTACATAGCCTATCCGCTTCATTCACTCAACCGATGTATTCGGCAACTGGTAGAAACCAAATATAATTCTGCTACGATGCCGCCGACTGTAGAGAAAAAGAAACTATACGTATCGATGCCGTTCTTTGGTTTTCAGTCCGAGAAGCTGAAGCAGAAACTATACGCTCTCTCACAATGAAATATTTTACGTGTTTTGACCTCCAGATTATATTAGTGAACAATTTTAGAATCGGTACTCGTGTTTTCATTCAAAGATAAATAATTACCTGTGTCTATGCTCTCCTCTATTGTGTATAAATATTGTCACCCATTGTGTGGGTCTGTGTATGTTGGTTCTACCACATGGTATGTTGGAAAACTTGAGCTCTGGTAACGTCTAGATTACGATGGCACATAGCAGGCAAATTGTATAATACTTAGGCTTAACTTGAAAAATAATCGAAATATGATTTTTCAATACCTGTATCAAATTAGGTTGTACGACTCGAGATAGCTTTAAAATGAATGAAGGTAATAACAAAGAATACATCTGAATTGTTTCAAAATTTTGTTTCAATTGAATCAGGAGTTTCAAAACCGGTAATCCGTTATTAAGCTAGCCACCTCACACAGCTATACGAATTCATTCAGATCAGTGTAAATTTCCTGTTCTGCAGCAAGACTTTTCCATCTTAAGTTCCGCTAACTGAAAGTAAAAATCGAATCCCTCTTCATTAGCCGCTTAACACGTTCACTCCGATTGTGCAGTTGCTTACGGTCAGTTTGGTTAGGCTAGAAGATATCGTTTCGAAAAACCGGCTTTTCTGCTCTAATACATTTCCAGCCTTTTTGAAAAGTGTAAAGAATACACTTGAACCATAATGCGTTACCTTTTACTCTAAAATTTATTTCGCAAAAGGTGACAAAATATTTGAAATATTGTTTGCATATTCCGGTACGTAAATGAGCAATTTACCGAGTGCTACACACATGTACCACTTTGGAGTTAACGTGTTGAAACCCGATCTAAACGATATGCAGTCGTCACACCCCTTAAAAATAGGGTCAATATTGAATATAATGTTGTCAACGAATTTCATAATTTCGTAGGTATAGATAGGTAATATAGTCGATTTTAAGACGTTTTGCATGAATGACAATGTGCCCGGAAATGCTTAGTTTAGGAGATATAGGATAAATAACGCCAGGTAAGAATAGCATTAACGGCAGTTTCGATATGGCTCTTCCGGCGTTTTGCGGACGCGGACCACGCCAAGTTTTTTGGCGGGAGTCATCGGCCTCGGTATGGTTGAGTTAAATTAAGATATTTTAGGCTTACTTAGGTTAGGATACTTAACTAAATTAACTTTACCAAACCTAACCTTACCTATCGTTACGTCAGAACCGGATTTCTGCTTATTTACCTCTCCGTTTGTTCAATTTTATAAACGACGTTCCTTTAACTTCAAAGTTAAATATCTCCAAAAATAAGCATTTCCGGGCACATTGTCATTCATGTAAAACGTCTTAAAATCGACTATATTACCTATCTATACATACGAAATTATGAAATTCGTTGACATTATATTCAATATTGACCAAAAATAGCTTCTTTTTACCATTTTACCGTTTTTTGTGTGGTTTTTCTACAATTTATGAATGTATATTTTTCCGTGTATTTTTTCAGACATCCGCTGATGATGACCTTAGGGGTCGAAACGTTCGTTGGTCAATGTGAAGTTTAATGCAATCACGGAAAATAATAATGCCGATCATAGGAATCACTAAAGGAACACATTTCAGAACGTTTTACACGAATGACATTCTGCTCGCTGATGCGTTATTTTCGAATAATTGAACTTTGAAGTTGGCCTTGGCGCCAAAGGAAGCGAGCGCGTGAAACGGAATTTAATTAATGACGGAAGCTATTACAAACGTAAAGAGGTTGGGTCGTGAGGGGGGGGGCACAGTTCTTCCAGTGAAAATTATAAATAAAGCTTCTAACCCACCCATTAGGGTGACGACCGCAATCTTGTTGACATCGGGTCCAAAATGGCGGCGCCCATGGTGGTCGCCATGTTAGACCCGATGTAAACAAGATTGCGGTCGTCACCCTAATGGGTGGTTTAGAAGCTTTATTTATACTTTTCACTAAAAAAACTGTGGCTACCCCTCACGACCCAACCTCTTTACGTTTGTAATAGGGGGTTAGCTTCCGTTTTTAACTAAATTACGCTCGCTTCCTTGGGCGCGCGACGGCCAACTTCAACGTTCAATAATTCGAAAATAACGCATCAGCGAGCAGAATGTCGTTCATGAAAAACGTTCTTAAATGGGTTCCTTTAGTGATTGTTTGGGATATAATTATCAATTTCCGTGATTGCATTAAACTTCACATTGACCCGTTCGTTTATTAACAAAAATGTCTTTTAAATCGATAGTCTTTGCTATTATTTTCGGTCAATGTTAAGTTTAATGCAATCACGGAAAATAAGAATTTTATTGCAAAGAATCACTAAAGGAACCCATTTAAGAACGTTTCACATGAATGACATTCTACTCTCTGATGCGTTATTTTCGAATTATTGAACTTTGAAGTTGGCCTTCGCGCCGAAAGGAAACGAGCGCGTGAAACGGAATTTAATTAATAACGGAAGCTATTAATTAAACATCGGCTCCAAGATGGCGACCACCATGGGCGCCGCTATCATGGAGCCGATGTAAACAAGATTGCGGTCGTCACCCTAATGGGTGGGTTAGATGTTTTATTGATAATTTTCACTAGAAGAACTGTGCCTCCCCCTCACGACCCAACCTCTTTACGTTTGTAATAGCTTCCGTTATTAATTACATTCCGTTTCGCGCGCTCGTTTCACTTTGGCGCGATGGCCAACTTCAAAGTTCAATAATTCGAAAATAATGCATCAGAGAGCAGAATGTCATGCATGTAAAACGTTCTTAAATGGGTTCCTTTAGTGATTCTATGCAATGAAATTCTCATTTTCCGTGATTGCATTAAACTGAATATTGACTTTATTTTCATTTTCAAAACCTGTGGTACCTTCGCTACCTTGGAAAATCTGGTCAGTGGAAAGTTGTTTTATACCGTAGCTGGTCGTCATTTGATTTTGAAGAAGGTCGCTATAGTCGAATCTGGTAAATCTGAAGGAGATGACAGTTGTCGATTTTGTAAATTTCGATGCCTTAGCATAGTTAATTAGATCGAAATAAACAAGTTTTCTTCTATGCACTTTTTGTCTCAAATGAGTATTTTATTAGTTATAGCGGTAAATGACTTACCGCAACTCCAGTCTTTGAAGCGGAAAGAAATTCTTTGATCGAGTTGTATGGCAATACTGCAATGGCGTCTCGCTTCCAGCGCTCTGTCTTGAAAGACGAAACCAAACCTACCGCTATACCTCGTTAAATACTCATTTGAAGAAAAAGTGTATAGAATAAAAGTTGTTTATTTCGATGTTATTACCATGTTTCAAGCAACAAAAATTCGAAAATCGATGAGTAGCTGTTTATTCGAGCGCATTCGTCATCAATGACGAAACTAAACTTACCGCTATAAATCGTAAAATACTCATTTGAGACGAAAAAAGAATAGAAGAAAACTGGTTTATTTTGATTCAATTAATTAGGTTCAGGCACCAAAAAGTGGAAAATCGACAACTGTCATCTCCTTCAGATATACCTCGAATCTTGGTAGTTCACCTGGGCACTTCACACTTTCCCGTTTTTCTATACCACCACACCCCAAGAAAATGTGAAGGAATTGATAATACTTCACCGCATTTGTTATCAGTGACTTATCTCTAAAGTCCTCATTTAGGAATATTTTTGCCGCAATAGCATTGGATTTGGTATTACTCTCAATATGCCTGCTCTAAATTAGGTTCCCCTATATCTTACTCTCAATATTGTTGCCCTCACTATTGTAACTCTCATAATGGTTACCTTCGAAATGGTTACTCTCAACATTGTTACCCTCAAAATGGTTGCTCTCAACATTGCAACTCTCACGATTGTTACTCTCAATATTGCTACTCTCATGATTGTTACTCTCAATATTGCTACTCTCATTACAGTTGCTCTCAATATTTTTACTCTCATTACTGTTGCTCTCAATATTGTTTCTCTCATTACTGTTGCTCTCAATATTGTTACTCTCATTACTGTTGCTCTCAATATTGTTACTCTCATTACTGTTGCTCTCAATACTGTTACTCTCATTACTGTTGCTCTCAATATTGCTACTCTCATTACGGTTGCTCTTAATATTGTTACTCTCATTACTGTTGCTCTTAATATTGTTACTCTCATTACTGTTGCTCTCAATACTGCTACTCTCATTACGGTTGCTCTTAATATTGTTACTCTCATTACCGTTGCTCTCAATGTTACTCTCATTACTGTTGCTCTCAATATTGTTACTCTCATTACTGTTGCTCTCAATATTGTTACTCTCATTACTGTTGCTCTCAATATTGCTACTCTCATTACTGTTGCTCTTAATATCGTTAGTCTCCTTATTGATGCTCTCAATATTTTTACTCTCAACATTGTTACTCTCGAAATTATTACTCTCAAATGGTTACCCTCAATACTGTTACCCTCAATACTGTTACCCTCAATACTGTTACACTCAATACGGTTACCCTCAATACGGTTACACTCAATACGGTTACACTCAATACGGTTACCCTCAATACGGTTACCCTCAATACGGTTACCCTCAATACGGTTACCCTCAATACGGTTACCCTCAATACGGTTACCCTCAGTACGGTTACCCTCAGTACGGTTACCCTCAATACGGTTACCCTCAATACGGTTACCCTCAATACGGTTACCCTCAATACGGTTACCCTCAATACGGTTACCCTCAATACGGTTACCCTCAATACGGTTACCCTCAATAGGGTTACCCTCAATGCGGTTACCCTCAATGCGGTTACCCTCAATGCGGTTACCCTCAATGCGGTTACCCTCAATGCGGTTACCCTCAATGCGGTTACCCTCAATGCGGTTACCCTCAATGCGGTTACCCTCAATGCGGTTACCCTCAATGCGGTTACCCTCAATGCGGTTACCCTCAATGCGGTTACCCTCAATGCGGTTCCCCTCAATGCGGTTCCCCTCAATGCGGTTACCCTCAATGCGGTTACCCTCAATGCGGTTACCCTCAATGCGGTTACCCTCAATGCGGTTACCCTCAATGCGGTTACCCTCAATGCGGTTACCCTCAATGCGGTTACCCTCAATGCGGTTACCCTCAATGCGGTTACCCTCAATGCGGTTACCCTCAATGCGGTTACCCTCAATGCGGTTACCCTCAATGCGGTTACCCTCAATGCGGTTACCCTCAATGCGGTTACCCTCAATGCGGTTACCCTCAATGCGGTTACCCTCAATGCGGTTACCCTCAATGCGGTTACCCTCAATGCGGTTACCCTCAATGCGGTTACCCTCAATGCGGTTACCCTCAATGCGGTTACCCTCAATGCGGTTACCCTCAATGCGGTTACCCTCAATGCGGTTACCCTCAATGCGGTTACCCTCAATGCGGTTACCCTCAATGCGGTTACCCTCAATGCGGTTACCCTCAATGCGGTTACCCTCAATGCGGTTACCCTCAATGCGGTTACCCTCAATGCGGTTACCCTCAATGCGGTTACCCTCAATGCGGTTACCCTCAATGCGGTTACCCTCAATGCGGTTACCCTCAATGCGGTTACCCTCAATGCGGTTACCCTCAATGCGGTTACCCTCAATGCGGTTACCCTCAATGCGGTTACCCTCAATGCGGTTACCCTCAATGCGGTTACCCTCAATGCGGTTACCCTCAATGCGGTTACCCTCAATGCGGTTACCCTCAATGCGGTTACCCTCAATGCGGTTACCCTCAATGCGGTTACCCTCAATGCGGTTACCCTCAATGCGGTTACCCTCAATGCGGTTACCCTCAATGCGGTTACCCTCAATGCGGTTACCCTCAATGCGGTTACCCTCAATGCGGTTACCCTCAATGCGGTTACCCTCAATGCGGTTACCCTCAATGCGGTTACCCTCAATGCGGTTACCCTCAATGCGGTTACCCTCAATGCGGTTACCCTCAATGCGGTTACCCTCAATGCGGTTACCCTCAATGCGGTTACCCTCAATGCGGTTACCCTCAATGCGGTTACCCTCAATGCGGTTACCCTCAATGCGGTTACCCTCAATGCGGTTACCCTCAATGCGGTTACCCTCAATGCGGTTACCCTCAATGCGGTTACCCTCAATGCGGTTACCCTCAATGCGGTTACCCTCAATGCGGTTACCCTCAATGCGGTTACCCTCAATGCGGTTACCCTCAATGCGGTTACCCTCAATGCGGTTACCCTCAATGCGGTTACCCTCAATGCGGTTACCCTCAATGCGGTTACCCTCAATGCGGTTACCCTCAATGCGGTTACCCTCAATGCGGTTACCCTCGATGCGGTTACCCTCGATGCGGTTACCCTCGATGCGGTTACCCTCGATGCGGTTACCCTCGATGCGGTTACCCTCGATGCGGTTACCCTCGATGCGGTTACCCTCGATGCGGTTACCCTCGATGCGGTTACCCTCGATGCGGTTACCCTCGATGCGGTTACCCTCGATGCGGTTACCCTCGATGCGGTTACCCTCGATGCGGTTACCCTCGATGCGGTTACCCTCGATGCGGTTACCCTCGATGCGGTTACCCTCGATGCGGTTACCCTCAATGCGGTTACCCTCAATGCGGTTACCCTCAATGCGGTTACCCTCAATGCGGTTACCCTCAATGCGGTTACCCTCAATGCGGTTACCCTCAATGCGGTTACCCTCAATGCGGTTACCCTCAATGCGGTTACCCTCAATGCGGTTACCCTCAATGCGGTTACCCTCAATGCGGTTACCCTCAATGCGGTTACCCTCAATGCGGTTACCCTCAATGCGGTTACCCTCAATGCGGTTACCCTCAATGCGGTTACCCTCAATGCGGTTACCCTCAATGCGGTTACCCTCAATGCGGTTACCCTCAATGCGGTTACCCTCAATGCGGTTACCCTCAATGCGGTTACCCTCAATGCGGTTACCCTCAATGCGGTTACCCTCAATGCGGTTACCCTCAATGCGGTTACCCTCAATGCGGTTACCCTCAATGCGGTTACCCTCAATGCGGTTACCCTCAATGCGGTTACCCTCAATGCGGTTACCCTCAATGCGGTTACCCTCAATGCGGTTACCCTCAATGCGGTTACCCTCAATGCGGTTACCCTCAATGCGGTTACCCTCAATGCGGTTAACCTCAATGCGGTTAACCTCAATGCGGTTAACCTCAATGCGGTTAACCTCAATGCGGTTAACCTCAATGCGGTTAACCTCAATGCGGTTAACCTCAATGCGGTTAACCTCAATGCGGTTAACCTCAATGCGGTTAACCTCAATGCGGTTAACCTCAATGCGGTTAACCTCAATGCGGTTAACCTCAATGCGGTTAACCTCAATGCGGTTAACCTCAATGCGGTTACCCTCAATGCGGTTACCCTCAATGCGGTTACCCTCAATGCGGTTACCCTCAATGCGGTTACCCTCAATGCGGTTACCCTCAATGCGGTTACCCTCAATGCGGTTACCCTCAATGCGGTTACCCTCAATGCGGTTACCCTCAATGTGGTTACCCTCAATGTGGTTACCCTCAATGTGGTTACCCTCAATGCGGTTACCCTCAATGCGGTTACCCTCAATGCGGTTACCCTCAATGCGGTTACCCTCAATGCGGTTACCCTCAATGCGGTTACCCTCAATGTTACTATCAATATTTTTACTCTCAAAGTAAGGGCCGTTTCAGGCCAAAGCCTTTCTGCTGCCATTATTCGTTGCAACGCGTAGAGTTTGGTAAATCTATTTCAATTAAACTCTATTTATGTAGTTTCACGATATTTAAGCGTTGTAAAATATATAATGACCCAATACATTGTTAAAAAAAAGTGTTGCAACTGGTACATAACTTTTGTACGACTTGATAATTTTTGAGTTGGTTCTTCAGGCGTTTTTATGATGAAAGTTTCAGTAATTTGTGGTTTATTGAATTTAGACCGTAGTTTTCAGTAATGTTATTTTAAGGAAAAAACTGAACGGGGTACCATTCACCCCTTGTTGTGAATGAAAACTTCGTTTATTGCAGAATGTAGGGAACTCATACGTCATTTTAAACATAGAAAATCAAGCGATGGATACTTGAGCGAGTTCAGATGGACTCGGACTCATTTATTTAAAGGGTATCATTTTAGTTACCTTGTAGGAGTAAAGGTTCAACTCTTTAGCGATTCTGTTAAATCTATAGATGCTTAATCTCCTCCTCATATGTCCAAATCCTATTATGCGCAGAAGTCTATCGCTCTCGTATTTTTTGTGGCAAAACCTCAGAGTAAAAGAACTAAAAACGCTTTCATTTTGCAAGTTAAAAGCTCGTCTCAAATTATTACTCTCATTCCGCTATTTGTAAAAATACCGCTGTAAAAACTATTATATTTTAATCTAAAGAATTCTTCAAATTCGGAGAAACATAGCACTTTAGATGCGCTTCCGGCATATAAACAAACGACCTTACATACATTTGACGCAAGTGAAATTATTCACAAAGACCATGTATGGGCATCGAAATATCAAAAACGGCTCGGTATAAATAGAAAGTAGAATCAAGGTCCCGGCATACATGAAAACAATCGTAAAATGTAAATTGTGAGCTTATGTAGAAATATGCCTAATACACAATAACAGCTAAGGTGTTACACATCTCACAGCTGTACGGGGTTAACTGTTTGCAACAGCAAAACTCTAATGCCTCATTTCAATTAGACTAATGTTCATTAATTTCTCGGAACCATTGGCAATTTTGAAATCATACTTAGACATCAATATCCACTGACCACTACCTTCGAAGATTTGGTGATAGCAAATCGATAAGGATTCCGATGTCATTCATCAAATTCTACAGTTCTGAGTAGAATAGGTCAATTTGGCTCCTACTCCGAGCAATTTTCGTTTCTGAATTTTATCACGATTTAAGTTGTTTAACTTTGCTCATATTAACTGAGTTATGCTATCAGAGAGAGAGAGAGAGCACCTGAATTTTTACGTTGTTTTATTCATTAAACGCTCTCTCAAGAAGAGATCTTATACATGTCATTACACTCCGTAGAATGGCATATCGGAAATCTGTTGATGGGATCCCGAGAGAAGGTACATTAGTTTAGTCCCATTTTCAGTTGTTCACAAACCCACGCGAAGACAGAGAGGAGCACTCTGAAGAATACCTGCCACAAACAGGCGGGTTGGCGTTAGGGTAGAAATAGTAATAGCGAGTCACTGGGGCAGGCTGGTGGACCGCTCAAGACGTTGCCAAGTCCGTCACAGACGTAGTACTGGTGGCAGTTGGTCACATCAGGGCAGTTTCCGGCACAGAAATCCGAACATGGCTCTTGAGGGGCGAAGCATAAGCAGTGCTCTGACACGTATGTCCCCACTAAACACGAAAATTCTCGCACAACCTCTTCATCTGCACACAGATAGCCGAGATCGCAGTAGGTGGGGTGGACACAATTTCCATCCGGCACTCCGGCGTACGAAGGCTGGTCCACGCACTGTTGGAAGTGACATTCTCTGTCACCTCCGCAGTCTTGGGCGTCAACAATGGATTGTGATATGCATATTGCAAGGTAGGAGTCTGTGTACGGGTCGCAAACGTTCGTGGAATTGGAGCATGAGCAGGTCGTAGTGGTGCTTTCGTGGGTACATCCAGCGACGGTGGACGAAAATTCCTCACAGACCTGGAAGTAGCCGTGTGTAAATTGGATATTCAAATAGAGTTGCGCGAGGCTAATATGCACGTAATCCTCGATTAAATTTGTTGATGAACTGAAATCCATGTAAGTTGGGAGTTAAAACTAAGTTGTATAACAAATTCAATGCAAAATGTTGCGTGGTTGTCGTTAAAGGAGGAAGACCCAGGGATTTTCGGGCCCAATGGGCCATTTTTGTTTCTTTCTTGAAAAAGGATCCTTAGGTGGTGGGCTACTGTGCTCTACAATTTTATTGGGCTATGGGCACTAGATCCCTCCAAGGCGTGTAAGGGGACCAAAAATTATGAATTTTTGGCCCCGTATAAAAAGAAAACAAAAAGGAAAATGAAAAAATCTGGCTGTTTTAGTTTGTTCGCAATGTTTCAAAAATTCCAAAACTGTCTTTGGTTCTGTTGTAGCATGAAAACTGATTGACTTGCATTCATTTGAATTATGAGATAAAATGATATAAAAAAACAAATATTTCCCATTTTCTGAAAAACTAAGGCCCAAATTGAAAAAATGAATTGAACAATATAAGTTTCTTTTAAAAATTTCATTTAATGGCTTATTTCAGAAGAATCAGTCCACAAATAAAAAATATACCATTCCTCGAGAAATAAAAAATTTTTATATATATTTTAGGCATATAATTTACAATTCACAGTCTAAATATGAAACTATGCGTGCATATTATTTGTAGACGATAATACAACATAATATACATTTCAGATGATAATATAACATCCTAGGTAAAATTTGTTTTTGCCTTTTACGAATAAACCTCAATTTCAATATTCAAAAGAATAGAAGTCAGTGAGTTTTCATGCTAGGAAAAAACAAAGACAGTTTTAAAATCCTTGAAGCATTTCTAACAAACTACCTAAAATCCTTCGATTTCCACATTTGTGCATTTAATTTTTTTTCATCACAGTTGAAAAAAAATTTTCATATTTTAGTTAGTAATCGAAAATCGCATTTCAAAAGGAAACAAAAAGGAAAATAGAAAATTCAAGGAAATTCAATTCAATTTGTTTGCAATGTTTCAAGGATTCCAAAACTGTATTTGAATTGGTTCTAGTATAAAGACTCATTGACTCGTATTCTTTTTTAAAATATCACTATAAATGAACTAAAAGGTAATAGTTCTAAGTTTTCCAAATAATAAGGCATAAATCAAGAAGGTCACACAACTACAATTCGTTTTTTATCTTCAAAAAATACACATACCGGCCAAATTTCAGAAAAATCGGATCAAAAAAATTACAAAAATGGGTCGTCCCCCTTAAATTTGTTTATGAACGAAAATGCCGTGTAACCAACTTTAGGTTGTATTGCTTGATACTTTCACTCTCACGAGACTGGGATGGGGCAGTATATTATACAGTGAACGGCTCCTGCCTCGAGAACACGAGATAACCTCAGACGGGCTGTTGTTGAGTGCAAGACAATTTGGGACCGAAACGTAGTGAGTTCCCGTATTAATTTTCAGTTACTAGCTAACATGAAATGTTAATACTGTGTCTTACATTACACTCGCGCAGTTTGTAATGTCGTTTTTATATTTTTGTGGTGTGTTTTTCCTGCAATCTGAGATTCCGTTGTTCATGCTCGTTAGCAGGGGCGAGCACATCTCGGATCTCTTACAACAGCCGTCCGCCACCCTCGCAATAGTCACCCACCACCCTCACAATAGTCACCAAGCCCTCACAATATTCACCCACCACCCTCGCAAAAGTCACCCACCACCCTCGCAATAGTCACCCACCACCCTCGCAATAGTCACCCACCACCCTCGCAATAGTCACCCACCACCCTCGCAATAGTCACCCACCACCCTCGCAATAGTCACCCACCACCCTCGCAATAGTCACCCGCCACTCACATGATGCTCATCACAGCTAGGCAACACAGTGGCCGGGGTAGGCAGAGAAGAGTTGCAGTAGACAGGCTGTAGACAGCTGGCGCAGTGGTACCCGTCTACCTTACCGTCACAAACATAGCGTGTGTTGATGGACGGAAGGCAGCTGTTCAGGGAGAGAAATAAAACGCCTCTGTCAGACATATAACTTCTGAAATAATTTAAGGCTGAATTTGTACAAATTTATTCTGAACACTTCGTTCTGGAAACGTCCATGGTCTATTCAAAACATCCATGTTCTCGGAATCTGTAGATTAATACGCTCGTAACTCTGAATGTACAGTACTATACTACAGCTTGATCAGGAACTTCCACTCCTAAAGATAACATCCCTCATTAACATAGAAAATGTAATTTTCCATTTTACATCCGTTAGAAAAAAGCTGAACCGTTTTGCCCATCTAATATATAACAATAAAGCAGAGAAGAAGAGAACAAAGCGAAGCAGCAAGAGAGCGACACAAAAATAGACAACAGCTTCGCGAAAGCGAAGGGGTCCACATATGCTGTTAGCTGGCGACCCCGGTGGAAAAGCGACCACTAACAATGATAACAAATAGACAACAGCGCTTGAGAGAAGACGAAAGGCATGCAATCCGTGATAGAAGCAGACTACGAATAAAGTAGCAAAAGATTGATACAGTGGCTCTTAACTTGGGTTTGATCGAACCTCAGGAGTTCGGTGATTCAGTTTCAGGGGATCGGCATTGTACAGTTCGTTCACTGATACAGTATATAGTTTATACATATGTTTTGAATTTGAAGAAAAAGTATTTCATTTTTCCTACTATGAAGGGTTCGATGAATGCATATATGGAACTTTTGGGGTTCAGTCACTCCAACAAGGTTAAGAACCACTGAAATAAAGGGGACCATGCTACTTGCGGACGAACTTCTTTCTTATGGGACCTAGATACACCAAACTTAACATTTATGTGTAAAATCATACTTAAAACTCTTTTTGCTCATTCTAAATTTTTTATTTTTCCCGTAGAAAAAATATTTACGTATACTTAATTTTGGGGATCTTTTGTGGAGATTGACTCCTCCACCAGCGTTTATCGAAGAAAATCGAATTTAGTCTCATTCGACGCAGAAAAAATTATAATCGTTACGAGGATTTTTTTAAATTTCGAGTTAGTAACAAAGTTTTCCGATTTTTAGGTTTTTCCAATAGTTCGGTAAAAATTCGCAGTTTTTAATGTAACTCACGTCTGGAGATGAAGTTCACGAAAATCCTCATTACGTTTATAGGAGTTGATGGAGGAGTTGATTTCCGGAGATCAATAACTAACAATTGTAGAAAACGCTAATTAAATGTTTTTGTCGGAGTATATTCCCTAGAGTTTTTAATGCAACTCAAGTCTGGAGACAAAATTGAAAAAATTCTCCATGTTTTTAGATAAATTTTTACTGATTTCAGTGATTTGAATGACACTACAACCATGTTTCTACCTTGAGTAGTGATGGAGGAGTTGATCTCCAATGGTCGATAATAAATATAATTTACAAAGAGAAAAAGAAAACTTATTGAGGTAAAATATAACTTAAGTCATGAAACGAAATTCAAAAAAATCTTCTCGGTGTTTGTTGGCAAAGTTATTTTGCATAGAATGAGACTAATATCTGGTTTTTACCTTGATTAGTGATAGAGGAGTTCATCTTTGAAGGTCAATAATATAAAATAAGAAAAAACCCATTGAATTTTTTTGAAACTAATCTAGTGAAATCCGTAGATTTTTCATTAATTCAAGCTTCAGACAGCATGCAACACTAGCATGAGACGGTATAGGCCCCATTGTCGTGGTCTGCAACCTGGAAATGTGGGACGCAGCACCAGCGGGCCAAGCACCATTCACCACCACCCAATGTTTAACCTAGAAAATAAAACCAACTCATGAAACCTAAGGTGAGCAATAAAACACAGATAACTAATACGTAAAGCTTAAGCTTGAGACCTATGTTGTACTGTAGCTCAGCAGCAAATGCACCGATCGTGCTGAAGATTACAGAGTGTACGCTCGAGAATATGGCCAATACGGTTGTGCTTGTAAATGAAAATCGAAAATTCTAACATTTTGACCAGCATGGGGGCCTTGATATGAGTCAGGAGGAGCGAGAATTGCATCTTTAAATCTTGGTTAGGTTAGGTTTGGTTAAAATGAGAAAGATCGCGTTAAAGTTTAATGGGTCTTTAATTATATATTCAAATATGTACATACCGGTGTTGTGTTACATTATAGTGGTTTCATATAATTTTCTGGAAGGGCAGCAAAGTTTTTGAATGATAAATATAATCAATAATTGTTTATTTATTCATTATTCACTACATAAACTACAATAGTTGAAACTAAATGGTGCCCATTAAAAGGGAATTAGAAATGTGTAAAAACTAACCGCCAATTATTCGTGGTCCCGCTAATCCTGTTTATAGTTGAACATTTTTTAATCTTTTCGATCAAATTCTGTGATGTATTCAATCAGTTTTGCGGGTACGTAAAATGAGAGTTTTAAATTGAATGTGTTTTGTAGATTCAATTGAATCTATTTCATAGAAGAGCAAAACATTCAGCTAGGATACCCAGTAGGCAGTGGATTTTTCAAACCGCTTTGCGAAACTGTTCAAACTGTAACAGTTTGAACAGTTTACAGTTTAAAACTGTAACAGTTCTAAATATAATTATTCTAAGTAAGTGTAATTAATCTAGGTGTTATCAGGTTATATAAAGTGATTGTGCTGATGAATTTCTCCAAGGAAATGTATTGCTTTACACCACTTATATAACCTGAATATACAACGATTTCACAAAAGGCAAATTATTGAATTTTGATCATGTCTTTGATGCATATAGGCATCCATGTGAAGATATAGTAGTGGCAGAACTCCAACACTTATCTTTCTCTTGACTCTCTAGAAAGCGCATTGATTGCACTCTACGTTTTCATTTTTGGACACATGTATAAAATTATCGCAGCCCATTCCGTAAAACTGGTTGATCCGATCGAGAGTCTCAAATCTCGATATCACACAAGTTTTCAAACCCTACTAAACTATTTCCGAGTGTTATAGCTCCAACCGAAATTCAAATCCCCCAAAGTGTAAAATCAATTTCGTCCGACTGAAAATCATGCTTTTCAAAATAAAATGCATTCGTTCCTTCAGATACATTTCAAAAACTTCAATAAGAAAACCCCTTTCCTCCAATTGAGAATCAAGTGTCCCAGCATGCTTAGTGCGACCGACCCCATTCCCACCCTGTGAACTGGACACCTGAACACCACAACGAACACAAACTTCTGCTTCAATACCGATTGAAATTTATTCGAAATGAATCCTTACCGAAAAATATAAGAATCAGTTGAAGAAACGATAATTCTATTTACTAATTGAAAGCAGTCGTTGAGAACGAATTTCAACTCTAACCTGAATATTGTGTATTTTCAACGTGAGGAGCACACTAGCATGTTGAATATGAATTACCTGACGGCTCCGGCTAGCAGCAGCCCTGCCTGTGGGTCAAAAAATTCAACATTAGGCTTAGAACGCAACGAGTTAAGATTGTTTTCATTGTAATTTTAAACCCAAATAATATAATACTACCATGAATTCATTAATTATTTAATTTATTAAATTGATATTAGATCTCATTTAATATTAAAAAATATGTATTGAATTACTGAGATTTTTACATTAATGTTAAGGATAATTCATCACCGGAAATATACATGATAACATTATTCAAAAAGTTATTCACCAATGAATGATTCAACTTTTCAGCATTTGTGAAACTTAGGACAATGTTGTCTATAAAACTTTTACATTTGATAGCACTGCTAGAGCAAAGAAATGCCAAAATTCTCACCTAAAGAACGTAGATTTTCATCGTATTCGATCCACGTAGAAGCTGAATTTTTCTTCCAAATATCTGCAAAAAAATCATTCACCATTCATAAACACATTCCACGTTTTTGATAAGCGTCTGAGTGTTTTAAATTCATGAATCAACAGTTATTACTTTAACTTTACTTCTTTTAATTTTGATGCAAGAAATACGTAACTCAGTTATTTCAAAGTCGATGAACAACTTTAAATTGAAAATTAAAAAAACTACCGGGGTAATTTTAGTTTCTTTATAAGATTTTTACTAAGAACTATTTTAATAATTGAAGAATTAAACCATAGGTCATATACAAGGATAAATATGCTAAAGACATCTGGCATGGTGTTGACTTTTTCTTAAGTTGTTTTTAAGATGAGTGCAAATTTGACAACCGTTTTGCTTCCTCTCAGACACTGAAAGGAAAACAATTATTGTATCTATAGGAATTAGCGCTCCCAGGGATGTGAGGTCCTGAACTGTTAGTTAGGTAAGTCTTTATTTTGCTGGAATAAAGTATTTTTTGTTTTATTAAGGACCATCATTTTTCGGTTTAGTGCTCTCCTATTTTTTAACACCTCTGACTTTCTTCTTCAACTTTTATCTTGTTTCATAACCTTCCTTCTTAACTTACTGTTTCTACGCGTACGGGATCCCGTGCGGGAACAAACCTTGTGCATAGGTTCCCCGTTCCCTTACCACCATATTAAATGTTGGCTTCCTCCTTCCTCTTTGAACATCTATGTTGTGGTATGGGAGGACAAAACTTACGTATAACCAGCTAATCAACCGCTTTTCTGTATCATGTTAGGTTTTGAAAATATTGAAAAAATAATTTTCAAGACGCTCCATCCAGCACATTTTTTCACCCACTGTTTCTAGTAATGTTTCATGCAGCGTTGTACAATATTATGAACTTATGTGAAAATATCTATACTTAAGGTAATGTTTTAAATTAATACCAACCTATCATCTGCCGCTTTTTAATTTTCTCTCTAAGGTGAAGTTATTGCTTCCAGAGTTTACACAAATTCTTCAGATCTGTTTTGCTAAGTGTATGGCGTGGTAGAGGAAACAAGGTAGGGTCATTTCTATGCGAGAAAATACCCTCCTCTTGTTCGGCTAGCCAATAGAAAGGCTTTATTTCAAACAAACTTCATGACGTCACTAAAACCCCATGTCGTTAGGCCAAAAGTGAGCCATATTTGGGAGTAGCAGTGCTACCAGATGCAATATGAGCGCTGCTATTAGTTCGTTGCCGTGACGTCAGCAAACCCACACCGTCAACGAAAAAAAGACTGATTTGAACCTACCTTGTTTCCACTAC
Organism: Morinoia aosen; assembly: GCA_030386875.1. Taxonomy (NCBI): domain Eukaryota; kingdom Metazoa; phylum Arthropoda; class Malacostraca; order Amphipoda; family Talitridae; genus Morinoia; species Morinoia aosen. Next base: position 21,962,265 of record CM059556.1, read on the forward strand.
CGTGGTGGAGACATTGAGCGCCTGGTACGCAGGAAAAAATGTTCACGTAAAGTTTGATGCGCTAATTATTTGGCGTGAGCAGAAAGATCACTCTAATGACTGTTATTTCCGTCAGCAAGACTTGACAGGATGAACTAGTGTAAGGAAAAGAAACACGTTTTTTACCCAAATTTGCTCTCAACGATGCGCCCAGACAAGCATTAAAAATATTTACCTTTGATCAAACCTCCATGTAAATTATCCAGAGTTCCAGCAGTACAGATGAACATTCGGGGGTTGAAAATGTGGAGCCCAATAACCCAAAAAAGTGCGAGTAAATTAATTCTATTTTTTCAAGAGGCCCTGAATGACTTGCACAGGGATCTCTATTTAACTAAAGACAAAAGTGAGCTGTGGCATCAAGGCTACGAGAACGTAATCTTCTCGAGAAAGGAGTGAAGATAACACAGTATCGAAAACGTACAGATAAGCTGCTTGCATTGTTCTCCATGGAGGATGACTTCTACCTTTACAATGACATCATTCAATTTTTGAGCAACTGGAAACACCACATGAAAACGCCAACTGGCGACTTTTCAGAGATGCATCCAAGGACAGCATCAAAGCTGTTCGGCAGCACATCAGCAACACTGTCATTTGTTCCCCTAGATCAGGGTTCTCCTCTCAGGGGGATACAACTATTGTATCTATGGGAATTAGCGCTCCCAGGGGAACCATGTGAGGGCCCGAGCTACAGGTTAGGTATGCTTCCTTTTTGTTGTGATAAAATGTTTTTCTTTTGTTACGGACCATCTTTTTTCGGTTCACTGCTGTCCTGTTTTTTAGCACCTACTACTTTCTTCTTCAACTTTTTTCTTGTTTCATGAACTTCTTTCCTAGCTTACTGTTTCTGTGCACCTTGTGCATAGATTCCACGTTCCCTCAACTCCATACTAAATGGTGCCTTCCTCTTTCCTCTCTTAGAACATCTTTGTCGTGGTTAAAGGAGGCTAAAACTTTCTTATATAATAATAATAATAATGCCTTGGACATGGATTCTTTGGCATTTGCACATCCTGCAGAGAAATTTCCTTCCCTAAGTCGAGCTAAAATTAAAGAAGGTATTTTCATGGGTCCCCGAATTCGAAAAGTTCTACTTTATGAAACTTTCATTCCTCATCTCTAGAGAAAAGAGAAACTTGCCTCTGAGTTATTCAAGAAAGTTTGTGATAACTTCCTGGGTAAACATGTTCAGAAGATTATGTGCAAGTTGTGAATGGTCTGCTGATATGATGTAATATGGTATGGGATGTATGGGATGATATGGGATGTATGGGATGATATGGAATGTATGGGATGATATGGGATGTATGAGATGATATGGGATGTATGAGATGATATGGGATGTATGAGATGATATGGGATGTATGGGATGATATAGGATGTATGGGATAATATGGGATGTTATGGGATGTAATATGTCTCTAAAAGTTTATGTGACCCACTCTCATTTATTTTTTTTAACGGAGAATCTTTGTGATGCGAGTGATGGAAACTGAGAGAGGTTCCATCAGCAGGAGATTTCGGAGATTGAGCAAAGTTTCAAGAAAAAAATGGAACCCTGGCGTGTTGGCAGACTACTGCAGGAATATCGAAAGAGAATACCACATTTCACACACGAGGCATAAAAAATTGAATGTTGTTTGAACTGAAAGGTGCTTGTTTTCCATTCATAACCAATATTACGTTTCAAATATGTCATTTCTAACCAATAACAATAGCACAGGGTACATGGTACAAAAAATTATGCCTAACCCGGAAAAATAAAGGCCTTTTTTAGAGTTAAAATTTTTTTCTCATTCAGAAACAGGTCTCACTCAACAAGTATTTTTTAGAATGAAATTGGTGGCACAGGGCAATTAATTACATAAATAGTTGATCGTAGAAACTAACGGTATGAGCTGGTGGATAAGTACCGTACCGCAATAGTTTAAATATAATGTAGGGCCTACTCGTAGATAATCGCAAATTGGAAGAACAAAAGAAATCAAACATTTCATTCAATTCAAAATTTTTCATGTAGGAAGAAAACGACTTTAATTGACTTTGAAATATTCTTTAAAAAAAATATTCCAGGTACTGTCTCCTAACTCGAATTCGTATTTCAATTTTTTCAAGCAGCACAGATCCTCAATTTTACTAACTGTAAAATAACTGCGACTACTGCGCACAAAAAATACGTTCTATATGGTTACAGCCATTCTGTGTTTCTTAATTTATTTATGAATACTAGCAGGACCCGTGGAAATTCCACGGATGATGTCATTGTTAAGCTAGGTGGACCCGTAAAAATATTCAGTCACCATTACCTAACCTATGCTAAGCCTAACATATCCTAACCGAATCTAGCCTAATAACATGTCAAGTCAAGCATATCAATGCATGTAACTAGTACCTATTAAGTTCTCATTTTCTAAAATACAATCAGTTTTAATATTCAAGCCCAATAACTACGAACATAATATGATCGTTGATGGCCCACATGACAGGAACGTTTATGGTCGAAACAAAAACCATTATTCGTCCCCACTTCTCTTATCTGATTAGAATTTTCAAGTATTCTAAGAGGTCTTTGTGTGTTTTTTCGTAGTGAGAACAAAAGTGCTGTGCACCACTGACACAAGTCCTTCTGCTGAGTATCACTGATACCAACTTATGCAGCGGCGTGTCACCGCTGCTCACCGTTGATGTATAAGTACCGCGGCTACTCCGAGGTAAATGAACTGCGTTCTTCGGTCCTCTCAAGTAAGGAGCCCGTGTTTGTTTAGTGAGAACGAGGCGACTGATTCTTATTGAGCGGTCGGTGCGTTGAGTGAACTTTGAAGAATTGTACCCGGAGAAGGTGAGTAAAATACCTCGCTAGTGAACTTTGCTCATGAGGTGCATTCAAGTGTTACGGCTGTAGTTGTATTCAAGGTAAAGTTTCTTTTTTCGTGGCTGATTAGCAGTCATCGTTTGGCATATAAATTCGTGAATTTGGACACATGTGTGGAACTATAAATACTGCATTCAGTAGAATCATGTATATTTCGACTGCTTAACATGCATAAATATTTTCTATGTTAGGCCGGCTTTTTAAAAAAGTAAAAGAAGTTTTTTTTTTCGCGGAATAAAATTAAGAAACTTGAAAATAATCATCTGGAAAGTAACGAAAATGATGATGAAAAACTATCATATCATGAATAAAATTAGAAGTCAGTACTGTTATTTTCATTGCTTTTCGTTGTATTTTAAAAAAGGTAAATACCAGGAATAATAAATGGCATTCTAGTTTTCTGGTCTTCACAGTCGTACAGCATTTTTATTCCAATACTCGTTTCTTGAGGGGCAAAAAAAAATAGTAATAGCCCAAGTTAGCCATCACGAATGTATTATTTTCAAACTAATTCACTGTTTTAAATTCTTCTTCCACGTTCTCTTAGAGGAAACTAATTGCAGCGCGGTGATAAAACAATTGCCAAAGGCTTTGTTTTGGGGACCAAAGATGAGATCAGGAAAAACGAGGCACCTCTGTGTGTTTGTACGCTTACAGCCAACTATAAAGGTAACACGCATTGATTTAACGATTAACCAAAATATCATTGATTTAACGACTAACCAAAATATCATTGATTTTACGACTAACCAAAATATCATTGATGATTTAACGACTAACCAAAATACCATTGATGATTTAACGACTAACCAAAATATCATTTATGATTTAACGACTAACCAAAATATCATTGATTTTACGACTAACCAAAATATCATTGATGATTTAACGACTAACCAAAATATCATTTATGATTTAACGACTAACCAAAATATCATTTATGATTTAACGACTAACCAAAATATCATTTATGATTTAACGACTAACCAAAATATCATTGATGATTTAACGACTAACCAAAATATCATTGATGATTTAACGACTAACCAAAATATCATTGATGATTTTACGACTAACCAAAATATCATTGATTTTACGACTAACCAAAATATCATTGATTTTACGACTAACCAAAATATCATTGATTTTACGACTAACCAAAATATCATTGATTTTACGACTAACCAAAATATCACTGGTTTTACGACTAACCAAAATATCTCGGTACGGCATGCGCGCTCGCTCTCAAACTCCGTTGCGAATTGGATGTTCACATGGAAGCTGATGTGACGTACAGTATGTTATAGGAACGTCTCACATGTCTTCAAGGAGTGTCGCTGAAGTCATTCGGGCCCAAAGTAGCTATACTCAAATATGTCCATTGTACCAGACTTAAGATTCAATCTATTGCTGTATCGCTGGGGGTTAAGTGTTGATGGTAGCATTACGCTTCCAAAATAGAGGCACACAGATAGTTCTGCGAGGAACTTTTAATAAAAGGTAAAAAGGGTAAAAAAGTTGTCACTAGTAGCATGTAAACGTATCGTATAATTTGTATTCCACAGACAAAGGCATGTGGTTGCACAAAGCGTACAGACTCAGGGAGGTACCTCGATTTTTTTTCAGTTAAGATTTCTTGTTTCTAAAATGAAGTATATAAAAATCGCTCCATCAAGGAGCTGCGACTATTTGTAGTTATGAAAATTTACTAAATTTACTAGTTACTTAACTTGAAGAACGGCCAGATCTAATTTCGGAAACCGTGGAATGCCAGCTCTTCTCATCGCTAAGAAGCCAAGATATTTTGTTTTCATTGGTAGGATTTACAAGCAAACTGAGGGTTTGGCTGTGGGATCCAGCCTCTCCCCCCCTTGTTGCAAATTCCCTTTCAAGTATTCAGAAATGCAGTTTCTAAGCACATGCCTCGTCGATTTTAAACTCATTTTCTACCGCAGGCACCTAGACGATACATTCGTTTTGTATCGTTCACAGGAAGAGGCCCTAAAATTCTTGGACTACATAAATGAATACCATGCAAACATGAATTTCACAATGTAAATTGAGTAGAATGATAAATTGCCATTTTTAAACGTTCTCGTAAAGAACCCAATTCAATATTCACCACCTCTGTTTATAGAAAACCTACATTTACGGGATTCTGTACCAATTTCTTCAGTTTCATTTACAAGGGTTATATTAAAACAAGTGTCACTACATTACTGCATAGAGCATATCGTATCTCAAGTTCTTATAAAATATTTCATGACGAAGTTGAATAAATCACAAAGTTGCCTGTACAAAATGAATACCCTGTATCTTTAGTCAACAATCTGGTTAAAAAGTTTTTAAACAAAAGACTTTCCCCTCCTCCTAAAATTCTGACCGCACCAAAGCAGAAAGTTTTCGTCGAGCTCCCTTTCTTGGGCTATCCTAACAAGGAGATGAGAAAGCAGCTTTTATCTCTGATACACTCGCATTTTAATTTCATTGACGTGCTACCATTTTATGGAAACAGTCTTAAAATAGGGACATTTTTTAATAGGAAAGAGCGTTTGGAAGAGTGCTTGAGAAGTGGTTGTGTCTACTTGTATAATTGTGATTGCTGCCTGCAGTCCCTATATTGGAAGTACCACGCTCCAGCAATTTGTTCGACACAGCCAACACTCTGGTATTTCCCATAGAAACAGGCCGTCCATACTCATCTCCCTCCCAGTCAGCTATCAGAGATCATTGCCATAGTTCAAACCACCCTTTCAAAAGTTCCAATTTCTCCACACTTTGGAAAACTACAGAGGAATTTGACCTTAGAATTTTGGAATCCTTGTTCATTTATACCCATAAACCTCAGATAAATAATGTGCGATGAAAGTGCGATGAAATTAAATATTGCTCCAATTGTGTAAATAGGAGTGTTTGATTGAATGTGTGTGTGTGTGTTCTGTTACTTTGTGTAGATGTTATTGTGTGTTGGTTTGATTGCTAGAATTTAGGTGCACGTTGTGGCTCCGAATGTTTACGAGAAATTTTATTTCTATTCTTAATGGTTAGGCATAGCCATCTTGGTAAATGTTGAGGATTAACCGGTAATCGGATTTTCAGCTTTTCGAATCCTAAACATAGGTAATTAGATTGAAATAAACAAGTTTTCTTCCATGCACTTTCGTCGTAAATGAGTATTGTAAGAATTATAGCGGTAGGTTTAGTTTCGTCTTTGATGACGAATGCGAGCGAATAAACAGCTACTCATTGACTTTCGAATTTTTGTTGCTTGAATCATGGTAATAACATCGAAATTAACTACTTGTCTTCTGTACACTTTTTTCGTCGAATATTTTACGAGTTAGCGCGGTAGGTTTGGTTTCGTCTTTGATGACGAGCGCGCTGGAAGCGAGATTCCATTGCAGTGTTGCCATACGCCGGGCTCGATGATTTACTTCCCGCTTCAAACAATTGAGTTGCGGTAAGTAATTTACCGTTATAACTTGTAAAATACTTATTTACGACGGAAAGTGCATAGAAGAAAACTCGTTTATTTCGATCTAATTAACTATGTTTAGGCACCGAAAAATCAAATATCGATTCCCGGTTAATCCTCAACATTTACCGCCATTTTTTGATGTAGGTATATTGATATTAGTTTCTTATAGCTGTTTCGCAATTTGTTCATTATCTTTTTTTATTCTTTGTTTTACAGCACTGATGATGGAATCAGAGATTCCGAAACGTTAGATGTTAAAAGAATTAATGTTCTCTGTTATATTGGATCTCGAAACTTGTCACAGTCACCAAAAAGCATCAGAGTCGTTCTCTAGCGCTTTCACGAAATTGTTCATGAGCCCCAGCTTGATGTGAAGCGTCGCCGTGAGAACTTTGACACGGCTGAATTCTGTTTCTAATTAGCCAACTTTATTTACGTATTGTTGCTTGCTATCTCTACTGTCCCACTTGCAGATAACACCGTAGAATTAGGCGTACCCTGTCTGCATTCCCATGAGAATGGTGATAACTATTTAAATCCCCGCAGCTACATCATTTATACTCGTGATAGCGAATTTTTCCTAGAAGTAGCGAAATAGTATGTTTCTTCAAGGGGGATAGAATATTTATTAATGACTGATGCTTATTTTTTTCCATTTGCATCAATACTGCTTTCAAACTTGTTTCAGGTGAGTGAACGAACAATTGCCATGCTTCAATGTCGTGTTTCTCCCTAGGCTTGAAATAAGACCTTCAACATTCGAAGAGTAGCAAAGAGTCGCTCATTGTGAAAAATTTCGCAAGTTCCTTGTGTGTGTGGCAAAAATATGAATAGGGTAATTCATCAAATATCGAACAGAAACCACGTGTGTCTAGAAACAACCTTCATAAATCGGTAACTTTTGCTCTGAATAACTGTTGCGGGCCTCAAGATTATTCTTGAACAGTTGCTTTCTTGTTCTGTGATGTCGCTTTAAAGACAACGTAGATTGTTTGAATTTATTTATTGTTCTAAAAATCGAATTCTTTAATAACATAATTTCATCAATATCGAACATGAATCGAACAAGAATTTTGATTCGAACAGGATGGTTTGTCAATTAGTTCTCCTCGTATGGAACATTTGTTAGACTATTAGCACGCCACTATGCCGTCACAAGTGCGCACTCTCTCTGTGCATCTGTCCGTACGTATTCAGGTCAACGCCCTGGGTGGGTACCACCGCAGTGCGCATGCTGACCTAAGCAAATATTATGTATATAAGGTAGTCCGGAGCCCCCTTGAGGCGCATTTGGTGTTCTGTCTCTACGTCAAGTACACGTTGAAGTCTACTCGTCTACTTACTACCCACACCAAGATAACGCATACTGGTGGCAGTTAGTACGTACCCACGACGTGAAATTATACTTGGTACTTGTGCTGTGATTTGGATGGTGCGAGTACGGTGATTGAAGACATCGGGAATTTCCGCCTGGTTTATCGACGACGATTTGGAGATCGCGTGTCTACAGAGGTTAGAGGAAGTTCTACGTGTGATCTACGCTTCGCTTCGTGTGACGTGAATATTTGGTAAGCTCGACGAATCTGCTATGGAGGATACTGCGGCAACGGGAAGAGAAATTGAAGAAGCACCGCAAGTATATAATAACGTTTTTAGATTCATCGTGAAACGTGTCCCTGAGGAAGCTATGCTGGATTCTTATAATTTGGATTTGCATATACCCGTGGGTGTGCCCTACAAAGCGCGTGTCGAACTGGAACAGGAAGGAGATCACTGCGTTATGAAATTGTGCGTAAATTTCCATCGGAAATAGTGACATGATCGTTCGACAGTTGTATGCATAAGTTGCTGAGTTCAGAACATTTCTACAAACTAAGGCAGTGTCTGTTTCTACGAGAACAATTGTGTACTGTGTATGTGATCGGAAATTACATACCGAACAGTGTTGTTTCAAATTTCTCCTGGAGCTGTGTTAATGTAATTAATACGTATACATAAACAGTGGGCTGTGCATTTACGCGCAGTGTGGAACCGTGAACATACGTAAACACTCCAAGAACGTGCTCGTGCTCCCATCGCTACTCCGCTGTGTGTCAGCGCTGCGTGTACGACCTTGGATCTCGTCAGCCGTGGGTGTGCCTGTGCTACGCAGACGACCTTGAGACAGGCTGCGCAGCAGCTGCTGTTACTGTTCCTGGGCAGTCTACCAGACCAACAGCTGTGGCGACTCCCTGCCTGCAGGAGCTGCTTTGCCGACAGCTGCGTTGCTGATTCCCAGTTGAGTGTTCTGTAACTATAATGTTATTGTTTGGGATTGTTAGATAATTTTCCGTGACTTCGTCAGTTTTTATTTTATTGCTTTTTGTTGTTTCAAAAATTGTTGGGATCGATACCATTGAATTCGTGTAACGAGTTCCTTGTTAGTAATTGATTTCGGTTCGGTTTGCAAGTGGCAAGAAAAAATTTTGGGGTTTCAATTTCCAGTGATTTTTAATTGGAGGTTTAACCGTGTGCTATATCCATTTTTGTAACGTGAGTTTTTCGCGTCATGTTATGTGATTATTTTTTTGCGAGGTAAATTTTTTTTGGGGTTCTGCAGTGTTATTTTTTTTGTGGCGTAGGAATTCTTGCGTTGGACTGTGGCATTATTCATTTTCTTAGCATTGTGCGAAAAACTTGTTTTCTTGTTGCGATAAATGATGGGAGACTCTGATTCGGAACCTGAATTTATCCGTTCTACGAGTACCACTACTAGTAGCGGAAGGGTTTCTGTTCCAGCATTTAGTGGTACGTTACCTAGTACGTGCGTACATACTCCATCAAGTGTGTTTATGTCTGGACCACAGACCACGACGGTAATCACGACCACTGTTAGTACGCAGACTGTGTCGTTCAGTACGCCAAGTGTTACTACAATGACGTCCTCTAGTGGACCGATGACGGGTGGTAGTGTAACAACAACTTTACAAAGGGGCAGTACTATACTGTCCAGTGCAGAGCTACCTCTTTTTAGGGGCCGTCAGAGGGTCACTGACCCGATTTTTAGTGAAACAAAGAGTTTTAGGACGCATGTCGCAAACTTAAAATCATACATGTGCTTGTTGCCCGACGTCACTTCCGATGACGCCAAAAAAGAGTTACTCGTGCGAAGCGCACACAAAAGTGTTGGCGATTTTAATGGAGTGGTCACGAAATTAGTAAACCCTAATGTTGATTATTCCTTCGATCAGGTCATCGAAATTTTAGATGATATCTACGTGTCTAAGGGGGAGCGTTCAGTTCATGCCTTAGCGTGCGATTTAAATCAGTTACGACTGTTATGTTGGGAAAGATTTAATTTTGGGAATTTAACTAATTTATGTCCTTTTTTGTAATTTTGTATTATAAATTTTGGTGCTCACTCAATGCTTACCTAAAATTTTGTTCGGTAAAATGTCTTTGCAAATCCCAGCGGCACAGAAGGGGTCTCTTCACCAAATGTTTGGTTAAAATAAATGTTAGGGGTAGGCGACCATTAGATGTGTGTTGTTTCAGAAAGGGTGTGTTGTTTCAGGCAGGGAGTGTGTAACTCTATCGAGAGGGGAGAAATAACAATCTCAACGGTTGAGCACTAAGACGTTCGAAAGTGCTGACGCCTTGGTCCAGGCGATAGCTGTGTATATTATGTTCTCAAGATTTTTGGCTATACAAGCAGTCTGCTGGCCCTCGGCGGGTACCGCATGCTGTGAGGGTTAATTGCACAAGCCTCGAAACTACAAACACAGTGGTCGACAGATTTAAGGGTCCAAACACTTGAGCATGAGAACCCTTAGAGCGATACAGTTTCCACGAGAGATGTTGTCAAAAAAAAAAAATACAGGGGAAAGATGTAGAAGGGCCAACGGCGCTCAGCGAGAATCCCGGGAAACCTCATAAGGGCGGAGTCAGAAGTTCACGCCAAAAGGCTCTAAGCCAATACAAACGACCCTGAATACCCTTTCAAAAGTCGATTGGTCGGCACGGAAAAGGAGAGAACCGCGCTCTTGAGCACAGCGTCATTACTGAGGGAGTGAAGTCAGTCTGCGTCGACGGGCGTCGTGAGAAGTGCGTTTCTTTTATCAAGTGCAATACTGGAAATATAATTTTAAAAATGAGCAATACGTAGTTAATTTGGTAAAATCGTTTTTGGGGAATTTGCTAATCCAAAATTTTCTCTTTCCATTTTGCAGAGAAGAAATCTCACACAAGACCACTGTGAATGAGATGTAGAAAGTTATAAGAAAGTTTAAACGTCGATGGGCCGGGTAAGACTCATGTTACTCATTCGCGATAGATGCTGTTAAAAGGATGTATACATATGATGATAAATCTGCGCCGTTCAATTAAATATGGCAAGAAAATATTGTGAATGTGAGTGAGGTAGATGTGATACAAAATTTAATGCCCCTTTATTGAATGAAAGATGAATATATTTGAGGAAACGTGATTGACGCTATAATGAGTAACAAGTCATAATTCAAATTTCAGGTGGGAAGGTAAAACTGGATTAACTGGATTAACTGGATTAAACGTACTACAAGGCAAGAAGATTCTCGGGAGTGCCGGGATCAGCATTTCGCAATAGACTTTCTGTGTACTGTGCACAAGACAGAAATTTGAACTGAAGCTGTTTGTAAAAGAACAATTCTGTGGTTTGAAGTGAGACCACCTTCTGTGCTGTGGGAACGCAAATGTTCGCAGGCCTCATTTGTGGCATTTTATGTAGGAGCAATATATGGGGAAGCTGGCCAGCGGTAGCATTTATTGTCATTCTGTTATGTAAGCTGTTAACACATGAAATTTCTAGAATTCCATTGCTCAATCTACACCAGTTCTAATGCCGTACATTGCGTGTGCTTGTCGGTGTTCTGTATGAGGTATTGCCGTAAATTATAAATTAAGTGAATTTTCACGTGTATAAAATCCCCCCCAAATTTAGTAGCAAGCAGCCCCTCATCATAATTGATGCGCTCTGGAAAACGCGCATTGAGTAAGTCGAGTTCAACGTACATCGGTGAGTACTGCCCAATTTTAGTATACACATTTTGTAGCAGTATTGATTTGTTTGGCTTGCCCATAAATTTTCCTTGTGTTTCCTGTGCATTTCATTGAGGTATGCCAACCCCTCAAGCGAGCATTCGGTCTTCTCATTAGTGTAAATTAATGAGAGACGAGGCAGACAGCCTTCTCGTGACATCCAATTGGAGAGGAACGGTGAGTACTGCCCAATTTTAGTATACACATTTTGTAGCAGTATTGATTTGTTTGGCTTGCCCATAAATTTTCCTTGTGTTTCCTGTGCATTTCATTGAGGTATGCCAACCCCTCAAGCGAGCATTCGGTCTTCTCATTAGTGTAAATTAATGAGAGACGAGGCAGACAGCCTTCTCGTGACATCCCAATTTGGCAAAGATCAACGCGATCGCTTTGTAATATTTTGTGAGTGTAGTATGACAGTTGCATTGTATTTTTTTTTTGCGTAGTTATTTCATGTGCAAAACGTACAGAAATTCAGTAGAGGTACATGTCTCGTAGTGATGATTTTCTGCGTTCCGGTGCATGAGAAGCCAGCAAGCACACGGCCATATAGATCAAGAAAGTGAAAGTGGTTATGAAAGTGATAAGTTTGAGTGAGAAAATTCTAGTGTGTTCACTCGATTAATTTCAAAGTTTCAGTAAAGGTTTTACAGTGAGTAGGTTTGAAAAATATTTGAGTGATCGCAAAATTTTGAGTTTTGGAAAAGGTGAATTGGAGAAAATCGCCACCATGCCTGCACGGGGGAGAAGGAACAACGCAAGGGGGAACGGACGAGTGGCGCCACCGCAACCTGAAGAGGAAGAAGTAGTTAATATGCCTGTGGTAACAAGTTGCGTGGGGGCCATTGGTACTAAATTCAGGAGGGGCGACGATGTAGGGGAACATATGGCAAGATTGAAGTTTTTGACGGGCAATCTGAATAACAGCGAGCAGGTGAAAGCCTTCTTCCTATGCCTAGGTCAACAAGAGGCAAAGGAGTGCAATCTAATAATTGATACACTAACGAACCTGCGAGAAGCAGAAACATGGCTGCGCTCTTACGCCGATCAAGTTGAACATCCGACGCAAGCGCTGTTTGAAATAGTAACCAAGAAGCAAACAAGCCGAGAAGGAGTTTCAGAATACCTGACGCGCCTGGAAAGGCTGTACAACGAGAATTATCTGGAACATCCGGAACGAATCCTTGTAGATTTGATGTGGCTCGGATTAAGGGAGAACATCACGAGACCATTTCGAAGTGATGCGCGACCTACGACAGTACAAGAACTGAGAGACATGGCAATCGAGGTGGAAAATCGACGGATAGTACCAGTGCCAAGGGAAACGACAGAGAAGAGGGAACCGGAGAGAGAAAGAGCGCAGCGAAGCGAGAGGAGGCCACAGCATGAGACTGCACGTGTCGGCCATACGATGCGGCATTCACCACAACGGCCTAGAGGCTACCGCCATGAAGTGCCACCCTGGAGAGAAAGGAACAGACAGATACGACACTCTCCTTATCATCGAAGAGGAAATTATGAAGCACCCCACTGGAGCGAAAAAGGCAGACTTAGGAGTCATCAGCACCAAATTTACCACACAAGAGAACCACAGCCGCAACCGGAAGTAACACCTGCACCTGCAATGGACTTGGCACAGTACAAAGCGGTGCCACCGCCGTGCGTCAACTGTGGAAGATTTGGGCACCTAAGAGCTGATTGCAGAGTGCAACATTTTGCAGGACAGCCAAAAAACGGGATAGGAGACCGTTAGCTCCAATAATAAATCCCAGCGTTATACTCCAAGTAAATGGCACACCTGTTACCGCACTTCTTGATACCGGAGCAAATATATGCTTGGTAAAAGAGCGTGTGGTTGCGGGGATTAAAAATGCTAGTGTGAAAGGAACATCGACTGCATTAAAAACAATTGGAGAGGAACCCGTGCCGGTGCTGGGAAAGATTAATGTGCCAATCAAAGTTAACGGTCAGAAAATTGTACAGAGATGCTTTGTTGTGAAGGAAAATGCATTCCCAGGAGACCTGCTAATAGGAGTGGAAGTTATGAACAAAGTCAACGCAAAGCTAGACTTCGGAAAATGTAGGGCATCATTCTTTGGCACTTACGTGAACATGTTTTCAGCACCAGGACACGCTTCTCCGAAAATTCTGTGTGTGACGAGGGAAGAAACATCTGTAACTCTGGCTGAGGACATTACAGTGAAGCCTCGCACGCAAGCCATGGTAAAGTGCCGAGCAGATGGCAAGTTTGATGGGAAGGAAGTAATTTTAGAGCCTAGAATTAAGTGGGCGCCGTACGTCGGAGCCACCGCTGCAAAGGTACAAAACGGGTATGTTTTGATGCCTGTACTTAACCCTTTTGCCGAAGAAATTGCTCTAACTGAAGGAGCAATAGTTGCAACATGCCACGAAATCTCGAATGAAAGTGCGACTACAGAAGAAAATAAAGATGAAAACAGTGAAGCAGAAAATCTCCGCAGAGAGAAGCGCTTCCAGCTAATTAATGAGCTTGACCTCAGTCACCTGGATGCTGAAAAACAAGAACAAGTTAGGAACCTGCTGAAGGAATATCACAAGACGATTAGTGCAGTCGAGATGGATATTGGCCATGTGAAAGGAGTGAAATACAAAATTTTGCTGAGTGATTACAGGCCAATTCAAACGAAAGGGTGGCGTATTCCATACTCCAGCCAAGAAATTATTGATAAAAAGGTCTCGGAGATGATCGAAGGTGGAATTGTGCAAGAGAGTACAAGTGCTTGGAAAAATCCGCTCGTACTCGTAAGGAAACCTGGAGGAGGCCACAGAATTTGCCTTGATCTGCGAGCTGTGAACATGCGAGTGGTGAACGAACATTACCCGATTCCCAACATCATAGGAACCCTGGAAGAAGTTGCTGGGAAAGAGTACTATTCCATTGTCGATGCAAAATCAGCCTTCCATCAAATTGAGCTAGATGAAGAAAGTAAGCAGTATACTGCATTTCAGACTCGACAAGGCAACTTCGAGTACGCTCGGCTGCCTATGGGACTCAAGTGCTCAACATCAGTGTACCAGAGAGTAATTTGTCATGTTCTGAAAAGGCAGCTTGGAAAATTCGCCGCTATTTATTTGGACGATGTGTGCGTTAGCTCTATGACTTTTGAGAAGCACCTAGAAAATTTGAGGGAAGTGTTGCACGAATTTCAATGTGCCGGAGTCAAAATAGGCTTGGATAAGTGCAAGTTTGCGCAAAAACAAGTGAAGTACCTAGGATGTTACATCAGTCGTGAGGGACTCATTCCGGACCCCAAAAATGTTGAGGCCATGCAAAATTACCCTAGGCCCACAACCGCACGCAAAGTCCGCTCGTTTGTAGCAGCGCTCAACTTCTATCGGCGGTTCATCCCGCACTTTGCCACAACCGCTGCACCTCTTAATGCACTGACTAAGAAGGGCCAAAAATTCAAGTGGAATGAACAACACGAACAAGCCTTCTGTAAACTTAAGCAGCTCATGATAGAAGCTCCAGTTCTGAAGAAACCTTCTCTTAATGAGACGTATTACTTGAGCTGTGATGCCTCAAATGAGGGCTCTGGCGCGGTTCTTGCGCAAAAATGTAATGGTAAGGAACAACCGATTGGATACTTCAGCAAAAGATTCAATGATGCTGAAAAACGTTATTCAATAACGGAGCGGGAAGGATTAGCAGTGGTCGCCGCTGTAAATCACTTTTCACCTTACCTGTACGGTAATAAATTCGTTGTAATTACTGATCACACGGCTCTCAAATATTTGTTCAAAGGTAAAAATACCAAGAACAACAGAATTATGAGATGGGCCCTAACACTCTCTCAATATGATTTTGAGGTGATTTATCGGCCAGGAACTCAGAACGTGGTGCCCGACGCATTGTCGAGAAATATTGCGAACGACAACGAAGAAGAAAATCCAGACGACGAAGCACCTAAAACAGTGTTCGTCACGACGATGTTAAATGAAACTCCCAGCGTACAAGAGGCGGAAAGCAGCTTGCGGCAAGAAAATGTGCGAGCAGAACAGTTGAAGGATCCCGTTTGGGGGCCAGTGCTCAGGTATCTTGAAGGTAACAAATCAGGGGACGCTCCAAGCCTCGCTCTAAAACCCGAAATCTTCACCGATGAAGGCATATTGTATTTCAGAAAGACACAACGAAAGCCTAATAGAACAAGGCACTTAATCGTTGTGCCAGACGCTCTGAGAGAAGCAGCAATAACGTTAGCGCATGATAGTGCCATCGGTGCTCATCAAGGTCGTGCTAAAACGTGGAAAAAGCTCATGGAATTTGGGTACTGGATTAACATGTCTCGCGACGTCAACAAATACATCGATTCGTGCATGCAGTGCCAGAAGCGTAAGATCAACAATCGCATTTGTGTTAGCATGGGTTCATTCCCTGAAATTGACAAGCCTCTGGACAGAATAGGTGTTGATTTAATAGAAATGCCAGTCTCGAATGAGGGCCACAAGTACATCTTGACCGTGGTTGATCACTTCAGCAGATATGTTGCAGCTTTCCCACTCAGAAGCAAGACAACTGAGGAAGTGACCCGAGCGTTAACTAAATTCGTAACCACGTATGGCCCTGCGAAAGCGCTCGTCTCAGACAGAGGTACCGAGTTCACGTCAGCTTTGTTCAGAAATGTGTGTGAAAAATTGAAAATAAAATACTACAACACATCTGCGTATCATCCGCAATCAAATGGGATGACGGAACGTCAGAACAAGAACATCAAAACAGTGCTGTCTCACCTCGCAGCCAGCGATCAACCATCGTGGCATGATGCTTTGCCGTGGACATGCTTGGCACTGAACACAAGTTATCAAAGTGTTATTGAAGAAATACCGTATTATTTATTCTTTGGTAGGGATGCAGAAATTCCTGTTGTTGACTGGTTAAAAACCCCTCGCATGGATTATTCTCTTGGGGACAATTACAGTGCCGAGGTGAGCGCCCGACTTCACAATGCGTTCAAAGTAGTGAAGGCCAAGTCCAAGGCTTCACACGACAAGTCGGTGCAAATGAAGGAAAGAGGTGTGAAAAACAACCAGGTGGAGAGCGGAGATATTGTTTTATTACACAATCCGACAGGAAAGGCCGAAGCTGCAAACGAGTGGCCTACCGACTGGTTGGGCCCGTACCGTGTCCTTGAAAGGAATGCCACAAATGCGACCATTAAAGCACTATATAGTAACCGACAAGAAAGGGTTCATTTGGATAGATTGAAAGTTGCTTTCCTACGGGGTGAGGCTTTTCCCGGCACGGCGGACGTCGCAGCTGAACCAGGGAATGGAAACGGATATGAAACTATTGAGAGAGAAGATGAAGACCTGAGGACAGAGAACCACGTAAGCGCGAGAGCTGCGTTCAAGGAGCGGCGAAGCTACAATTTGCGTTCAAGGTGTAGGTGAATTGCCACTTGGAAGCGAGCTGCAGTGGACTGAGATCATGCGTCACCTTAACTTTGTGATATGTGTTCTTGTGCGTTCAATTTTAGCAGAGCTCTTACGAAGGAGTGAGTTTTTTTTAGCGCTGTATTGTTTTAATAATCTAAATGTGTTCTTTAGTAGAATTGTGCTATTCTAGTTGTGAATTAAAGGTAATCTCACTCACGAGAGTGTGATGCTTCGTTCAATAGGAATATGCTCTAGGTTATGTAACTCCAACTTTCTTTGCTCACAAGAAATTTCGTCTGGATGAAAATCTTGTTGAGCGATCTAATCTTATGCTATGCGTAATTCTCATTTTCTCTCTTGCTAAGTAAAGAAAATTGAGCGTTTATTAGGTTAACTTCGTGTGTTTCTCAAGAGGAGTACTTTGTTTCATTTGTAGGATGCTTATATTTCTTGCCAGCTTCTCGTGTAGCGTACGCGCTTGATACGAAATAACTCTGGCGAAGTAATTAGTTAATATGAAGTTCTTAGGCTTATGTATCTCAGGCTTGCTAATTTCATCAATACCTTTAGACCGTTCATTTTCGTAACGGGGAAAATATGTTTAGCGTCAGATTATAGGTCGCGTATTCTTTCGTGCTGTAGTGTTGAATTTTCTGACTTTGTGTCTTTCTCTTGCCTGAAAGAATATCGTAAACACGGTATTCCGGAAGGAATTATTCTCCTCTTACTCCGTAGAAGTAGAGTAAACTTCTTTTCAGACTTAAGGAATTAAATTCTTGGTAGATTAGCGTAGTATGTACTTCAGCAGAAACCAGGCCAGAACATTGCATAACACGAATGCGGCTCATATAAGCTGCAAAGCCAAGGAAATTCAAGTGGAACACTAGCAATAATTATTTACAAGAACGAAGAAGATAGAACAACAACACAACATAGGGGACACATTGCACCTGTATTGGAGATATTTAAAGGATTGCCCAAATTCAAGCGTTGCAGTGAGAAGCAACAAAGACGAATGTATAGCTGGAAACTTGGAGCAAGCTCAGAAGAATGCGGAGAGCACAAGTAATTGCCTCAGAGCCACTCGCGGTCGAGCTGTGGCTGTAGACATGGGTCGCTAACAAGCAGAGCCAGGAAAGGGCATCTCAAGTAATTGGTGCCCATGCATCGAAGTGGAAAACACCACAGAACGACGCAGCATCATCGTGAGGAAGGAAGAAAAACGAAATTAAAGCATGAGATATTATTGGGTGCCGAGATGTACTAGCGTTTAAAAATGCTTTTATACAGTGGGCACTCAAATAAAACAATAACAATACTTTTATGTGCTTGAGTGTTGATATTTACTTAAGTATTTCGGAATTTGCGTCATGACATGTATGCCTGGTGAGGCATTCCTGAAATTCGAATGCAAGTTCCTGTGAATTTTGACTAGGCAAATTATCATATTGGAATATTGAAGCCGCATTTTAGGCATCTCTATTTATACGTGAAATAAAAATTAAAAGAGATTACGTCGGATAGCCTTTGAATGATACGTACGGTCTTCGAAGAATATGAACCCATGGAATTCTCGCACTAATAATAGTGGTTACTAGAAAAAAATAAAATATGAGCTGGTGTCTGCCAGAGTTTCTGCGGCGATGTCAAGGAATACCGAGATTCTACGTCGAAATCGAGGAATACTGAGAGGAGTTCCACTGGATTCCACCGCGCATACAGGATACCACCGCCGGATATACCTCGGACTCTTCAGGATTACTTCGTAGGATGCAGAACCCTATCGCGAAGGGAAACTGCAGTGAAGGAAATCATCGACGATTCGACTCGTATTTTCCGCCAGATCAATATAACTTACTGACGTATCGATTTGTCTGATCAACGAATCGACGTTCATGAGTAATCTGGCGATTAAAAAACTGAGTTGAATAAACCTCATAAAATATATGTGAAACATTGCACTTAACATGATTTGGTGGTAATTTGAATCGTGATAATGATACATCTTACAGAATGGAATCGTGAAGTCAGTGTGGTGTATAGAAATGTTATACGAGTCTGGAGATTGGGCTCGCAAGACTTCCTCATGAAATTAAGTACCCATTTTCAACGCGTGTGTGAAGCTATTGAAACGGCAGAAGAGAAGCATGGAAAGAGAGCAAATTCGTCAACGATACCAAAGGAATCGACATCGAACAGTCAACTGCAGCGGCAAGGATTTGGAGAACAGAAACCGCAAGCGTAAATTGAAACTACGAGACATAAAATCATCAATACTTTAGGATGTCTGAGGAGTGGGAAAGATGCCCGTGATATTTTGTGAATGTTATTAGGGTTAAGTACTCAAGTATTTAGTACGCACTTTACTTCGGCGGGAAAAACAGATACATCGGTTAGATGAAGATGACACAATATATTACGCTGTGGCTGATTGTATTGTAATAAATAAGATTGTTAAATGTAATGTACCATGTTTCTGCGGAATTAATTTAGAACATAATTGGCTTAAGTAGATGTGTACCATTTGTGTCCTAAGTTGGCTAATAATTCAGTTTAAATTGTTCAAATGAATAACATAACGCTAATACAAAAAAAAAAAAAATTGTCGAGTCAATTTTTTTTTATGTAAAGGAGCGGGGATGTTGGGAAAGATTTAATTTTGGGAATTTAACTAATTTATGTCCTTTTTTGTAATTTTGTATTATAAATTTTGGTGCTCACTCAATGCTTACCTAAAATTTTGTTCGGTAAAATGTCTTTGCAAATCCCAGCGGCACAGAAGGGGTCTCTTCACCAAATGTTTGGTTAAAATAAATGTTAGGGGTAGGCGACCATTAGATGTGTGTTGTTTCAGAAAGGGTGTGTTGTTTCAGGCAGGGAGTGTGTAACTCTATCGAGAGGGGAGAAATAACAATCTCAACGGTTGAGCACTAAGACGTTCGAAAGTGCTGACGCCTTGGTCCAGGCGATAGCTGTGTATATTATGTTCTCAAGATTTTTGGCTATACAAGCAGTCTGCTGGCCCTCGGCGGGTACCGCATGCTGTGAGGGTTAATTGCACAAGCCTCGAAACTACAAACACAGTGGTCGACAGATTTAAGGGTCCAAACACTTGAGCATGAGAACCCTTAGAGCGATACAGTTTCCACGAGAGATGTTGTCAAAAAAAAATACAGGGGAAAGATGTAGAAGGGCCAACGGCGCTCAGCGAGAATCCCGGGAAACCTCATAAGGGCGGAGTCAGAAGTTCACGCCAAAAGGCTCTAAGCCAATACAAACGACCCTGAATACCCTTTCAAAAGTCGATTGGTCGGCACGGAAAAGGAGAGAACCGCGCTCTTGAGCACAGCGTCATTACTGAGGGAGTGAAGTCAGTCTGCGTCGACGGGCGTCGTGAGAAGTGCGTTTCTTTTATCAAGTGCAATACTGGAAATATAATTTTAAAAATGAGCAATACGTAGTTAATTTGGTAAAATCGTTTTTGGGGAATTTGCTAATCCAAAATTTTCTCTTTCCATTTTGCAGAGAAGAAATCTCACACAAGACCACTGTGAATGAGATGTAGAAAGTTATAAGAAAGTTTAAACGTCGATGGGCCGGGTAAGACTCATGTTACTCATTCGCGATAGATGCTGTTAAAAGGATGTATACATATGATGATAAATCTGCGCCGTTCAATTAAATATGGCAAGAAAATATTGTGAATGTGAGTGAGGTAGATGTGATACAAAATTTAATGCCCCTTTATTGAATGAAAGATGAATATATTTGAGGAAACGTGATTGACGCTATAATGAGTAACAAGTCATAATTCAAATTTCAGGTGGGAAGGTAAAACTGGATTAACTGGATTAACTGGATTAAACGTACTACAAGGCAAGAAGATTCTCGGGAGTGCCGGGATCAGCATTTCGCAATAGACTTTCTGTGTACTGTGCACAAGACAGAAATTTGAACTGAAGCTGTTTGTAAAAGAACAATTCTGTGGTTTGAAGTGAGACCACCTTCTGTGCTGTGGGAACGCAAATGTTCGCAGGCCTCATTTGTGGCATTTTATGTAGGAGCAATATATGGGGAAGCTGGCCAGCGGTAGCATTTATTGTCATTCTGTTATGTAAGCTGTTAACACATGAAATTTCTAGAATTCCATTGCTCAATCTACACCAGTTCTAATGCCGTACATTGCGTGTGCTTGTCGGTGTTCTGTATGAGGTATTGCCGTAAATTATAAATTAAGTGAATTTTCACGTGTATAAAATCCCCCCCAAATTTAGTAGCAAGCAGCCCCTCATCATAATTGATGCGCTCTGGAAAACGCGCATTGAGTAAGTCGAGTTCAACGTACATCGGTGAGTACTGCCCAATTTTAGTATACACATTTTGTAGCAGTATTGATTTGTTTGGCTTGCCCATAAATTTTCCTTGTGTTTCCTGTGCATTTCATTGAGGTATGCCAACCCCTCAAGCGAGCATTCGGTCTTCTCATTAGTGTAAATTAATGAGAGACGAGGCAGACAGCCTTCTCGTGACAGTTACGTAATGAAGGGCTGGCAGCTCAATTGGTTATGGCAATATCGAAAATAAGAAATTTGAGTGACCACATTCTAAATAGTACAGAAGTAGCATTACAAAGACATCCATTTGTAATTGCTAGCACAAACGCAATCGAACTCAAAAAATTCTCTGGTGACTTAGTAGTTTTCAGTCTTGCTATCGCCATTCTCGGTCCTCTTTTAGAAGAAAACTTTTGTAAAAAAATCTTCTCGAGGCCGTTCAATACCTCTGAAGAGTTGTTAGCTCGTCTCGTTTCCGCTGTGCGTAATAACCCTGAGGGTAGAGAAATAATTGCGCGAAAAAACAATACCCAGTCCACGTATCAAACCAGAGAGACTTACCTTGCGGTTGTACCTGAAGAGAGTGAGTGGGACGAGAAGGACTCGTTTCCCGAAGTTTACTATGCATCTCAAAACAACAACCGAAGTTTTCGAGGTCGGAGACCATTTTTCAGAGGCAATTGGAGACCTGCTCGATTTCAAAGGGGGAAACAATATTCGTATTTTGGAGATAGACCTTTAGGTTCTTTGGAGTGCCACGAGGCTCAGGTAGTTAACCCACAACAGAGTAGTAAAGACAAATCTAAACCGTTTTGTTCACTGTGCAATACCGCAGGTCATGTTCAAAGTATGTGCACGACTAAAAGAGGCCAAGGCAAATCAAATTTCCGCGGTCATGCGTGCTACACTTGTGGCAAGACGGGCCATTTTGCACGTGAATGTCTTTCGCGTGGTCGTAGTAGAGGACGAGGTGAAGCGTACTACGCTGCATCTTGCGAGGGTGAAGATTTTTTAGAGTAGACGGAAAAAAATCGCAAAATTCAAAGAGTCTTGGTGTAGAGAGGAAGTTGCCAGTGCCCGGGGTTGCAGCTACTATCCCCGTCACAAAAAATGTGGTGTTGGAACCAGATACTATTATAAAGTCGACTGATGTGGTGGATCCGCTTTTCCTGTGTAAAAATAAATTCGAATTACTAGGTGAACAAGAACTTGATGTAGGTGCAAATTCTGAACTACCTGTAGAAGTTTGTTTGTCAGCGACGATAATGAAAGAAGGTCGTTTAAGGAAGGAAAGCGATGGTTTATTTTCATTACGGCGTTCTAAGAAGCCTACAATTATATTACGTAATGATAACAAATTGATGAGCGCTCTAATCGACAGTGGTAGCGACAGATGTTTAGTGAGTTACCGGAATTTAAAAGGTATAAACGAGCAAATTAAGCCTAGTGCTTTGAGTATCCGGGGCGTAAATTCCAAAAGCCAGGTATCAGGAGAACTCGATCTTTGTATTACGCTGCCTAATAGTAAGGAAATCAATACCAGCGCTTTGATTTTGAAGGATGGCGAATTTAAATATGATGTAATCCTCGGTAGGGATATTCTACAAGATGCGGTGATTAATTTTAAAGAAGGATTCATTGTTCTCGACGGCGTAAAAGTACCGTTTCATGATGTGCAGGAATTGCACGAGCAAAGTAGGAAGGAGATATTTTTGAACACTGTAAGTAATCCAGAATGTCTGATGGCTGACATGCTTGCGAATAAGAGGAAAATAAGAAGATATCTGCTGAAGCAGAGAGAATCAAAAATTGCGAGCCAGGAAAGTGGCGATAAAAACGGTCTAGAGATAAATACTGCAGAAGAGAGGGGTACCCCAGGCCCAACGGCAGGGCGAGAAAATAATGGGAAAGTAAAAAATAAACAGCATGCGAAGAAAATAAGTGAAACTAAGGAACATGCGAGAGGTTTAAAATATCGTAAAAAACGAGAAATAGTTGTTCATTGTGGAGCAGTGGAAATGCCCAGAAATTGTTTACGTGTTATTAATGGGTATGTCAAAAAGGCTAAGCCC
The DNA here is from genome assembly GCA_030386875.1 of Morinoia aosen. Classification (NCBI taxonomy): domain Eukaryota; kingdom Metazoa; phylum Arthropoda; class Malacostraca; order Amphipoda; family Talitridae; genus Morinoia; species Morinoia aosen. The sequence continues at coordinate 21,985,533 of CM059556.1, forward strand.
GGAAGGTATATTATGAATAAGACAATTCTCGCGAATGGTATTTATGTCGCCGAATCTGTTGTGGATATCAAGTCAAATGGGTTTGTCCCTGTAATGCTTTTGAACGTCTCGGAGGACGTGGTATATATGAGCGACAATACGATGTTAAGTACGATTGAAGAAATTAACGACATGGAAATTGAACACGAGATTTACATGTCTACCGTGCACGAAGCTGTGCGAGATGCGAATTTATGCGATGCCCAAGATAATGCGGATCTACCCAAAGTCGACAGTGTTAATGGTGGAAGTTTCAATGCCATCTCTGGTAAAGACGTTGGTTTAGTATCTGTAGAATCGAGGCATTGTGGTAACGAAAATCGTGTTAATGAAGTGGGAATTAATGCACACGAAGATGTTGTCCCAGAAGGAGGTAGTAACGAGAGACGTCCTCTGACGTGTGACGATGTAAATTGTGAAAATGATGATGCTAAACCATTACTAATGAATTTATTAAACAATTTTAGAGACGTAATTACTCTCGAAGGCGAAAATATTGCAGTCACGAATGTCATGCGACATGCTATTGAATTAAAACCTGATGCTCGAGTACTTAACATCCCTCCATATCGAATTCCACATAAGTATCAAAACGAACTGTTGCAAGCCAATAAACAGATGTTGAATCAAGGAATAATTGAACCATCGAGCTCTGAATACAATTTTCCTTTAATTGTTGTTAAGAAAAAGTCGGGCGAGATACGTCCCGTGATTGATTTCCGCGAACTCAATAAAATAATTATCAAGGAAAGTTACCCAATTCCACGCATTGACGAAGTACTTTACTCTCTAGGTGGTAATAGCATTTTTTCAAGTCTCGACCTCCGCTCTGCCTTTCATCAGGTCGAGTTGGAAGAAAAATGCCGTAAATTTACCGCGTTCAGTATCGGTTACGAGAAATTTCAGTTCAAGAGGTTGCCATTCGGGTTATCCTCGAGCCCATCAGTTTTTCAAAGAATAATTTCTTCTGTTCTTACAAATATCATCGGTAAATTATGTTTTGTGTTCCTTGATGATATACTAGTATTTTCCAAATCCATGAACCAACATCTGAAAGATTTACAGAGTGTTTTTGAGAAGCTACGTGGTGGAAATTTATCACTTAAACTTGAAAAATGTCATTTCCTAAAAAGCTCAATTGAATATCTTGGACACATCGTGTCGGCAGACGGAATTCGATGCAAAGAATCAGAGAAGCTTCAAAAATTTCCGATTCCCAAAAATGTGAAGGAATTGCAAAGTTTTTTAGGTGTCGCAAACTACTTTAGGACGCATATCCCAATGTTTGGTTCAATTTCATATCCACTTTATCAGTTATTACGAAAAAACGTTGAATTTATCTGGACGCCTGAATGTCAGAAAGCTTTTGAGAAAATAAAATCTGTTTTGACATCGGATACCGTTTTACGTCATCCTGATTTCAGTAAGCCCTTCCATGTATTTACTGATGCATCTAATTTTGGTATCGGTGCGGTTCTTTTGCAACACGATACTGATAAATCTATGAAGGCTATTGCTTACTACAGTAAAAGTCTCAACTCAACACAAAAGCGCTATTCAACGACGAAAAAAGAGTTCTTCGCCATTGTAAGCGCGCTGAAAGCATTTAAATATCTCATTCTTGGATATCCGATCTATCTATACACTGATCACAAGCCCTTACAGCCCTTGTTTTTCAAAAAGCTTCCTGACGATTCGGCTATGTCTCGATGGTGTCTAACAATTCAATCCTTCGAACCAGTAGTAAAATATTTCCCCGGGAAAAAGAATCTAATTGCAGATTGCCTAAGTAGATTACCCCAGCATTTAACTATTTATGATCTTGAAGAATGCTCAGAGTTCGATGAGGTTGACGCCTTCGCAGTAACTACACGCCGTGGTGCACTGACCGCCGACGTAGACGATACAGACGCGACGCCCTCTAATCAAGTGGCGCCAGAGACGACTGAAAAACCTCGACTGACTGACTACGTACCTCAGTTAAAAGACGTATCATGGACTTTAGACGAATTTCGAAATGAGCAACAACTAGACCCATTCTGTTCTGAGGTTAAGGACGCATTACTATCTAGTAGACAATCTACGATCCCTGACTTACAAAAATACTTAATTCTGAACGACATACTTTATAGACGACGACAAATAGACTCTAGGGAAAGTACTATTCTCACTTCGGTTATACCGACATCGCTCATGCACAAGGCGGTGCTCAGTATACATTCCTTATATCATACTGATGCCACGCATACGTTGTTTAAATTCAAGTTGCGTTATTTTCATTTATTAGAGAAGATTATCATACGTAAATTTGTCAAAATGTGTGATGTATGTAAAATTCTGAAAGCCAGCAGTACTGTGCCCATTAAAATTTTAGACGCTCCCATCGCTAAAGAACCGTTCGAGGTGGTATCAATGGACTTTCTTGGTCCTCTACCTGTCACAGATCAGCAGAATAAATATATTCTAATTTTGATTGATTTATTTTCGCGTTACTGTAAGCTTTACGCGACAGCAGATCGATTAGCAGATACAGTTGTCTCTTGTCTGGACAGCTGCTTCTCAACCTTTGGCTACCCTAAAACACTTCTAAGTGACCAAGCTCTTGAATTTAAGTCTGCGGCAGTTAAAAAATTCTCTCAAATTCATTGTATTGCGAAAAAAGAGGTCCTCCCTTGGAGTCCTCACAGTAACGCTATTGTTGAACGTAATAATCGCAAAATTACGAATTTTTTAAAATTATATATTAACTCTTTAGCGCACACCGAATGGGACCAGTGTCTCAACAGCACAGAGAACGCGATAAACAATAGTTTAAATACAACATTGGGGGATACACCCTCGTTCATTGTTTTCAATCGCGATACGTGTCCGAGCTTTAGCGCGGTAACTTTCGAACCTAATTACAGTCACGACACGAACGTGGATATAATAAGATTTCGAGCTCAGGAAGCTGCCCGCATTGTTGAAAACGTTAGAGCTACAATAATAAATAACACCAGTGAAAGAACCATGTATCACAACCTTCGACGCAAAAATAAAAATTTTGAACTCAATGACCGTGTCTTATTGCGCAATCACATGCGAAAAAACAAACTAGATCTCGCCTGGAATGGTCCGGGTATTATCACAAAAATTAACCGTAATTACGTAGAAATCAAAATTGGCAATAAAACATTCAGGAGTAATAAAAATCATGTACTACCTTTACGTAAAAAGTGTTGAGTGAAAACTATGCGACTTACGACTAACGATGTTACTATGTCCACATAATTCTCCTATGTGATTCTTGTTTCGATGTTAATTTTACGTATATTTTTAATTGGAACTTTCCTTATATAACCTTATGTATTTATCTTATATTTGCGTTTCGTTTTTGGTGTACCGTAGTTTTTACGTGCGTGATTGAGTCTGTACACATTTCATTTTATCACCAAGGTTTAGATCTGCCCGAGAGCCTTGCAGGGTTCAATAACCTCCTGTGTTTATAAACGCCGCCCTCATTGCTGTGGGAGCGAAGGCTAGCTCCCGAGTTGTTTTCCGTCGTCCAAATTGTTTTGCAATTAGGTGTGCAGCTGTCGAAGCCGTGTGGGATCTGCTGCGTGCAGATCTGCTGTTTGTTCTTTTCATTGCAGCTGTCACCAGCTGTCACCATTGGTTTCTTTCATTAATTTGACGTAATAATAACTGATTCAAATTTTTTAAATTATGTGGCCATGCTAATTGAACTGTATTTGTTTCAATTTCAGATCGAGCACTGCTGACCAACCGCTACGTCACCTGCAAGCAAATAGCGAAGTTTAGGTGTCAGTGAAGCATGGGCGGAAGTTCATTTTTTTTACGTGTCGCCAATTAGGCGCTATTAGCTCTCATGCATTGTAAACGGATGTAGTATTATTTACTTTTAACATATACCTCAGGAATTAGTTATAAGGTTTTCTTATACCCTTCGAGTTTTAGCGATGATGCTCAAAATGATATCATATTCACGTAAATGAAAATGTATAATTTGGTTTCCGATCACAGTAGATCATTTCATGCGATAAATTTTGTCAACAAATTTTCATTGGCAATGCGTTGTAATTCACTTATGCGTATTTCTTATTATCCTTAACGAATGCATTGTTCTAAATTGCATTATTTCTTACTTAAGGTTTGAGTGATTATAATTTGGTTGTTGTTTCAACGATGCGATTTTCCATTTTCATTTTCTTCATGTTTAGTAATTGACCTGTATAGCGTGCAACAATGTTTACGGATATTGCGACTTAATGGCGACTGTTGAGGAACCTTAAATACGTGTATTCTTGCGTTGTTTACTAAAAGAAAATATTTTTCATTATCTTCATGCGTAATGTGTGCACCCTTGTCTTAACTTTTTGGGGGAATCAGATATTTTTTTTATGAATTTCCTTAATTTTGTTTCCGATGATGCCTACACGATTTGCGGATGAGGCCGTTCGTTCATACGTGATATTTTTTTCTTACGTCCTACATTTCCGGTAGTATTATCCTTTTGGTGGTACGCTGATCGTCTCATTTTGCGTTGTTGAAAACTTTGGAAGACGTGTTTTGATTTTGGGAGGAATGTTCTTCTGTTTAGAAATTTTTATTGTTGTTGTTTTCATAACCCGATAACTCATTTGGCTTCCGAAATAGGATCTTAAAATGCAGTTTTCACTTTGCTTTTCGTTGGTGGGGGTTCATTGCCAAACTTCACTTTGCGTACCTAGGTCGGATTACAATTGAAGCGGTTACTGAGATACTCAGTAATTTTTCTTCTTGATGTGTTTGATATAGATTTTTCTCTTATTCGGATCGACGTTCAAGAGTTTACAATGTTCAAGTATACTGTATGTATTCTTTCAATTTCGTTAAATTAAATTTATTTCTACGACAATGATGATTTTTTAAATTGGATAGGATTTCCAATACAAATTTCGATGCGTGTTTATTTTTTTTCTTTCTTCTACAGTGAATTTGTTTTCATAATAACGAACCTCTGTGGTTGCATTCGAAGTTGTCCGTAGCATATTCATGCGGCGTTTAATTTTTATGTGTAACGATTCCCAGTTGTTTAGTCCCTTCTTCTGCGTACGAAACGAGAATTTTTTTTGAATAAATATTGCCTGATTGCCTTAATCCTTAACGAATATTTCTGGAGTGGTTTCTTTTTTCGTGTTCACCGATTTTTTTTTTTTAGCATTTATTTACGATATGTTGCTGACGTCTTCCTACACTGAAAAGTTAGTTGAATCCTGGTTCCGAAAACCGTGGAGTTTTCTATTACCGTTTTTGGATGCCGTTTGTGGTTTTTAGTTACCGGATTTTTTTGTGTTGCGTTATTCACGACTCTGTTTCGGGACGTGTATTCTGTTTTTGACTTAGGATTTATGCGTTCATGATGTGTATTTAAGCAACGGCTCTTCCGATTTTCTTGGTGGTGGGGGTGTGAATGATTTCATTTTTAACAATGTCCAGTCAATTTTAATTCGATGCGTTGTTTCTTTTCCTAAAATGATAGTTGTTTTGTTACACAGTACTTTTCAATTGGAGATATTTTACCTAGGATGTTTTTAGCTTCCTGTGTTAAAATTGTAAGTTACGATTCTTAAAACTTCAATTGATTGATTCTTATATTGGTAAATAACCAGGGCATGGGGGGAGGTGTATGCCGTCACAAGTGCGCACTCTCTCTGTGCATCTGTCCGTACGTATTCAGGTCAACGCCCTGGGTGGGTACCACCGCAGTGCGCATGCTGACCTAAGCAAATATTATGTATATAAGGTAGTCCGGAGCCCCCTTGAGGCGCATTTGGTGTTCTGTCTCTACGTCAAGTACACGTTGAAGTCTACTCGTCTACTTACTACCCACACCAAGATAACGCATACCACGTATGGTTTGTCTATTAGTACGCCTCGTATATTTTGTCCATTAATATGCCTCGTATGGTCTATCTATTTGTACACCTCTGATAGTTTGTCTATTAGTACACCTCGTATAGTTTGTCAATTATTATGCCTCATATGGCTGTTCCGTCCCTTTTTATGTACAGGTCGAAACTAACGCGAATGAGGTTCGGGAGTGAATCAGATGCAGTAACGTGGTTATCCTTTATTGGTACTTCAGAGTTGACACAGGCTTAGTAATTGGCAAGGAATCTATTAGATCGGATGATAGGGGCTAATACGAGTGATGTTACTTCTATAATGCATCTGTGATCTGTACAGGTGCTTCCTCGACGGTCACGCTTCCACTACTGAAGAGCGACGTCTCTTTTAATGTGCTACCTCTACGGCAGGCCACCGCTAGTGAACGGCGATGTCTCTTGCCGATTCTATTTATATACTCGGCGGGCGCACATGGCTTTTCTATTTGTACACCTCTGTTGGTTTGTCTATTAGTACTCCTCGTATGGAACTTTTGTTTTAGGACGTCCTATATTAAGAAACTTTTTAAAACCCAATATGTTGACATGTATCTCATGTGGCCACTTGGAAAATAAACGTTTTTCTTTCATTCTTTTTTTTCTTTGGTGCACTGGATTTTCTTGGAAATGCTCGCGGTGGCACAGCGGTTAAGGGATCGGACTTGTATGTTGGAGTCGCGGGTTCGTATCCCGGCGCTGGCGCTGCGATTTTCCCAGTTGGGTATAAGGGAAAGCTCAAGCACAATACCCCACTCGACCCAGGTGTCGGAAATGGGTACCGGCTTTACGGGGGAACCGTCATGGTGTCCTATATATAGTGTTAGTTATAAGACATTTGAAAAACCAATGCTTAAGATCATTTGTATCAGGCTTGATTGGAAATAAAGCATCCCAAAGATGCCGATGTTTTTTTGTTTGTTTGTTTGAAATAACTGTCTCATTACTTATTTTCAAGATGCATTTGAATGGAGAGTTATCAAAATTTGAATATGATGTCGATGTTTCATTTGCAGTGTTTGGTGAACCATCATTGTGATCATCAACCTGTGTGACCTTTTTTGGAGTAGAGTGTAAAGCACTCGTCGATGAATTATTATTGATGCTTGCATCAATTTTCTTGGCAAGGGATTGATCATCAGTAAATGTAGCCAGACGAATCATTGATGATCTTGAGGGCCTTGGAACACCAGCAGCTGATTGATAGCCCCTCACCAGAATTCCCATCTTCAACTATTCAATGTTATTATCAAGCGTTAATACAATATTTTAATGAAATAAAACAGGCGTTCGATAGATCGATTCAGGTATTTAAAAGAATTAAGAATCGAAAAGCCTTGTTCGAGGCATAAATTCATGATTTTTAAGGAATTTTGATTCGAACACCTTTGTTCAGTACTTAATACTGACATGAAAAAGGAACTGAATGTCGAACATGGAATAATTATCAAGTTTTTGGCGGAAAAGAAAAAAATACAGCAACAGAACATCATATGACAACACTACTCTCTAGTTATGACGGGAGGTTGACGGTGACCCAACAACAATTAAACCGTCGCAATTTTCCCGAGGTGCGTAAGATTTTTCGAGTGAAAAAATTCGACCAATTTGTAAGGGTCGTACAGAAAATGCGTTCGCAACCGCTGGTAGCAGTTTGCAGCTCACAGAAATGAGTTTTTATCACTAAAATAGGAGTTTTAGATGTAAGATCACTGGCACTGAGCAAGTTTGGATGCTTACTAAATTTATTACGCGCATATTTCCAAAGTTGTTCGATAATCAGTTCAGTTCGATATTTGATGAATTACCCTAGCTGTACCCAGTGCCATCTTGTTAAATTTTTCAAGGCGTGAACCGAGCAGTTCAGCTTAACCTTTTGTAAAGACCAGGTCCCGTACGAGGTCAGAAAGATCAGCATTGTTCATTAATGAATACTTTTTCCGGATAGGTAGCTAGGGTTGGTTACGTTGCTGAAAGATGAAAGAGAACTTTTCTTGTTGAGTTTCATCATCAACTGTATATCCTGTAGGTGCTCTTGGTATTGGAGAACTCCTCAGGGGGGTACAACTATTGTATCTATGGGAATTGGCGCTCCCAGGGGAACTATGTAAAGGCCTGAGCTAAAGGTTAGGTAGGCTTTCTTTTTGGTAAAATAGAATAGGTTTTGTTTTGTTACGGACCATCTTTTTTCGGTTCACTGCTTTCCTGTTTTTCAGCACCTACTACTTTCTTTTTCAATTTTTTCTTGTTGTTTCATGATCTTCTTTCTTAGCTTTCTGTTTCTGTGCCCTTTCTGCATAGATTCCGCGTTTCCTTAACTCCATACTAAATGGTGCCTTCTTCCTTCCTCTCTTTGGATAGCCTTTGTTGCGGATAGGGAGGCTTAAACTAACTAATAATCTCATCTAATCTGGTATTGGAGAATCTTTCAGGATCATGTGGAATAGGTGTGGAAACTGAGGGAACGTCTGGATAAATACTAGTCAGTGGCGTGGTTGCTTGATTCAAGCCATATCATGGGAACTCCGAATGCCGTATGGTTATTCTTCGCCTTCCTTTTTCAACCGCGTAAGCTGCATGCATAAAATTGCACATGCCAAACAGATGACTTGTGTTTCCCAGAATTTACCAGCATCCATCTTTGAATCATAGTATAGTTTATACGATGTTTTTAGACATGGTGTAAAAGTCTTCCCTTCCAGAGGGATTTGTCTGTTAGATAGTTACACACTCGGCAAAACCGATCCGGTGCATTTATGCAGCCTCTGGATGCCAAAATTTCGTCTGAAATTGTAAATAAAAAAGGCAAATGACAGGTTTGTGTTGCTATATCTTCAATGTTTCGACACATTACCTTGAGTACAACTATATTCACAGACGATTCTAATATTGTGTGGCGCTGCATGAAAAATTACTAAAAAAAATGTACTGGAGTTTCTTGGAAATTTATTTCGTATAAATATTTTTAAAACCGGACGTGATGAAGGAAAAGGTCCTCAGATTTGAAATCAGCTCAAAAAACTACGCAAGAAAAAGTCAATACCATGCCACATGTGTGTAGTTTTTCATCACTGTAATTGATCGATTGCTTAATTTTTCAATAATTAAAATGGTACGTTTTAAGTATCTTGTTTGAAAATACAGACTGTGGCGGTTGTTTTTATTAATTTGTGAATCTTAAAAGGTGTTCACCGACTTTCAAATTGCCGAGTTGTGTAATTCTTGCATCAAAATTAACAAAGGTTTCATGGTCAAGCCTAGCGCAAAGTTAAAATAAAAACTGTCGACTCATGAATTTAAAATACTCAAAACCTTACAAAAGATTTTGAAAAAGATATTTTTGAATGACGAATGATTTTTTTCAGATAACTGAAGGAAGAATTCAGCGTCTACGTGAATCGAATACGATGAAAATCTACATTCTTTGGGTGAGAATTTGGATATTTCTTTGCAATGGTTTCAAATGAAAACCTTCACTAGATAACACTATCTTAAGTTTCACAAATACTGTAAAATTGAATCATTTATTGCTAAATAACTTTTTGACGATGTAATTATGTATATTTTAGGTTATGAAGGATCATTAATGTATGTATAAAATTTTTTGATAATCCGCTAAATATTTTTTAACATTAATATAAAAAATTCATCCTTTAAAAGAAAATTTCCTTTTTGTAAATGAGACTTAACATCAATCTAAAAAATTTATTAATTAACTAATTGACGGCCATGTTATATCATTTAGATTTGCATTTACAACAGGAGCAATCATAGCTCGTTGCGCTCTAAGCCTAATGTTCAATTTTTTGACCCACAGGCAGGGCTGCTGCTAGCCGGAGCCGTCAGGTAATTCATATTTAACATACTAGTGTGCACCTCACGTCGAAAATACACAATATTCAAGTAAAAGTTGAAATTTGCTTTCAGCGGCTGCTTTGAATTAGTATATAGAATTATCGTTTCTTCAATTAATTCTTATATTTATCGGTAAGGATTCATTTCGATACAATTTCAATCAGTATGGAAGCAGAAGTTTGTGTTCGTTGGGGTGTTCAGGTGTCCAGTTCACAGGGTGGGAATGGGGTCGGTCGCACCAAGCACGCAAGCAAGCAACCAATCCACTATATAATAATACAATAATAATACACAGTAAGATAAAAAGGAGAATCAACGTAAAAATATGCATTTTCATTTATTTCTTTTAATGGCAAACGTTTCGGAATGTTTGCCAATAAAAGAAATAAATAAAAATGCATATTTGTACGTTGGTTTTCCTCTTTATCTTACGCGTGAGATTCCCTAAGAATCGACCTATTGGAAATATAATAATACAGTTATTGCGCGCTTGGTTACTTGGTCCGTCTCTCTATGACGCTCTCAAGGATTTATATAGGGGGAATATTGCTACTATGGGGGACGTGCTAATGACCGTATCTGTGATACGACCTGATTAACGTGATTTATTGTGCTCTTTGTACAACATTATTGCATCCTGTCATGTTTGACAGCCCGTGTACACTAGTAATGTAATACTAGTTACCGGTTCAACCCGAGTATCGGGTTGTCCGACTTGCCTAAAAATAAAAAAAATAAATAAAAAAAAAAATAAAAAAAAATAAAGAAATAAATAAAAAAAATAAAAAAAAATAAAGGAAAAAAAATGAATAAAAAAAATAAAAAAAAAATGAAAAAAAATGAAAAAAAAAAAAATAAATAGTTTTCTGCAAATATAGACACCAGTGGCTTCAATTTAATACCTCACTTGACCATATAGACTCAGCCAATTTTCTAAACGGACTCGGACAAATTTCGAGTTACTGAATTAAGTATATAGATTATACACTAAGATGGGTGAATATTTGCCACTAACGTCCCCAATGCCAGAATGAATGTAGGTGACCAAATTAAATCTTAAAACGCATTTTCTAAAGTTACTTAATTTCATAACACTTTCCTGAGGTGAATGATTTGTTAACAGATTTAAAATGGAGAACCAAATGTTTGTCAGTAGAAAAATCCCTTCCCTGCTGCGACTGATTTCTTCGAAAATTACCATTTACTATGAGGGACTTCATTTTCAATTGGAGGAAAGGGGTTTTCATATTGAAGTTTTTGAAAGGCATCCGAACGAACGCATTTAATTTTGAAAAGTGTGATTTTCAATTGAACGAAATAGATCTATAAATTTAAGAGACTTTAATTAAAGTAGAAGAAATTACACTGGGAAATAGTTTAGTAGGGTTTGAAAATTTGTGTGATATCGAGATGTGAGACACTTGATCAAATCAACCGGTTTTACGAAATGTGTCGCAGTGATTTTTATTTATATGTTCAAAGAAAAAGCCCTTGGTAAATATTGTGCTAATCTATTAAATGCATTTGATTTAAAATTCTGATCTTATGTTTTCGCTAGATTCGTTAATAGAACATACAATTTTCTGATAAAAATAGACCATGATGTTCAATTTTGAACATGATTCTGACAAAATGGACGTTTTCAATTGAACATGGACGCATCCAGGACGCCTTAGATGGAGTAAATTTATTTGAATTCATCATTCAATTATTTCAGAAGTTACATTTCTGACAGAGGTGTTTTGCTTCCCTCCCTGAACAGCTGCCTACCGTCTATCGACCCGCTCCATGTTTGTGACGGTAAGGTAGACGGGTACCACTGCGGCAGCTGTCTACAGCCTGTCTACTGCAACTCTTCTCTGTCTACCCCGGCCACCGTGCTGCCTAGCTGTGATGAGCATTATGTGAGTGGGGGGTGACTATTGTGAGGGTGGTAAGTGATTATTGCGAGGGTGGTGGGTGATTATTGTGAGGTTGGTGGGTGATTATTGTGAGGGTGGTGGGTGATTATTGTGAGGGTGGTGGGTGACTATTGTGCGGGTGGTGTGTGACTATTGCGAGGGTGGTGTGTGACTATTGCGAGGGTGGTGTGTGACTATTGCGCGGGTGGTGTGTGACTATTGCGAGGGTGGTGTGTGACTATTGCGAGGGTGGTGTGTGACTATTGCGAGGGTGGTGTGTGACTATTGCGAGGGTGGTGGGTGACTATTGCGAGGGTGGTGGGTGACTATTGCGAGGGTGGTGGGTGACTATTGCGAGGGTGGTGGGTGACTATTGCGAGGGTGGTGTGTGACTATTGCGAGGGTGGTGGGTGACTATTGCGAGGGTGGTGGGTGACTATTGCGAGGGTGGTGGGTGACTATTGCGAGGGTGGTGGGTGACTATTGCGAGGGTGGTGTGTGACCATTGCGAGGATGGTGGGTGACTATTGCGAGGGTGGTGGGTGACTATTGCGAGGATGGTGGGTGACTATTGCGAGGGTGGTGGGTGACTATTGCGAGGATGGTGGGTGACTATTGCGAGGATGGTGGGTGACTATTGCGAGGATGGTGGGTGACTATTGCGAGGGTAGTGGGTGACTATTGCGAGGATGGTGGGTGACTATTGCGAGGGTGGTGGGTGACTATTGCGAGGATGGTGGGTGACTATTGCGAGGGTGGTGGGTGACTATTGCGAGGGTGGTGGGTGACTATTGCGAGGGTGGTGGGTGACTATTGCGAGGGTGGTGGGTGACTATTGCGAGGGTGGTGGGTGACTATTGCGAGGGTGGTGGGTGACTATTGCGAGGGTGGTGGGTGACTATTGCGAGGGTGGTGGGTGACTATTGCGAGGGTGGTGGGTGACTATTGCGAGGGTGGTGGGTGACTATTGCGAGGGTGGTGGGTGACTATTGCGAGGGTGGTGGGTGACTATTGCGAGGATGGTGGGTGACTATTGCGAGGATGGTGGGTGACTATTGCGAGGATGGTGGGTGACTATTGCGAGGATGGTGGGTGACTATTGCGAGGATGGTGGGTGACTATTGCGAGGGTGGTGGGTGACTATTGCGAGGGTGGTGGGTGACTATTGCGAGGATGGTGGGTGACTATTGCGAGGATGGTGGGTGACTATTGCGAGGATGGTGGGTGACTATTGCGAGGATGGTGGGTGACTATTGCGAGGGTGGTGGGTGACTTATGCGAGGGTGGTGGGTGACTATTGCGAGGATGGTGGGTGACTATTGCGAGGATGGTGGGTGACTATTGCGAGGATGGTGGGTGACTACTGCGAGGGTGGTGTGACTATTGCGAGGGTGGTGGGTGACTATTGCGAGGATGGTGGGTGACTACTGCGAGGGTGGTGTGTGACTATTGCGAGGGTGGTGTGTGACTATTGCGAGGGTGGTGTGTGACTATTGCGAGGGTGGTGTGTGACTATTGCGAGGGTGGTGTGTGACTATTGCGAGGGTGGTGTGTGACTATTGCGAGGGTGGTGTGTGACTATTGCGAGGGTGGTGTGTGACTATTGCGAGGGTGGTGTGTGACTATTGCGAGGGTGGTGTGTGACTATTGCGAGGGTGGTGTGTGACTATTGCGAGGGTGGTGTGTGACTATTGCGAGGGTGGTGTGTGACTATTGCGAGGATGGTGTGTGACTATTGCGAGGGTGGTGGGTGACTATTGCGAGGGTGGTGGGTGACTATTGCGAGGGTGGTGGGTGACTATTGCGAGGGTGGTGGGTGACTATTGCGAGGGTGGTGGGTGACTATTGCGAGGGTGGTGGGTGACTATTGCGAGGATGGTGGGTGACTATTGCGAGGATGGTGGGTGACTATTGCGAGGATGGTGGGTGACTATTGCGAGGATGGTGGGTGACTATTGCGAGGATGGTGGGTGACTATTGCGAGGATGGTGGGTGACTATTGCGAGGATGGTGGGTGACTATTGCGAGGATGGTGGGTGACTATTGCGAGGGTGGTGTGTGACTATTGCGAGGGTGAAAGGTGACTATTGCGAGGATGGGGGGTGACTATTGCGAGGGTGGTGTGTGACTATTGCGAGGGTGTTGTGTGACTATTGCGAGGGTGGTGTGTGACTATTGCGAGGGTGGTGTGTGACTATTGCGAGGGTGGTGTGTGACTATTGCGAGGGTGGTGTGTGACTATTGCGAGGGTGGTGTGTGACTATTGCGAGGGTGGTGTGTGACTATTGCGAGGGTGGTGTGTGACTATTGCGAGGGTGGTGTGTGACTGTTGCGAGTGTGGTGTGTGACTATTGCGAGTGTGGTGGGTGACTATTGCGAGGATGGTGGGTGACTATTGCGAGGCTGGTGTGTGACTATTGCGAGGATGGTGTGTGACTATTGCGAGGATGGTGTGTGACTATTGCGAGGATGGTGGGTGACTATTGCGAGGATGGTGGGTGACTATTGCGAGGATGGTGGGTGACTATTGCGAGGATGGTGGGTGACTATTGCGAGGGTGGTGTGTGACTATTGCGAGGGTGGTGTGTGACTATTGCGAGGGTGGTGTGTGACTATTGCGAGGGTGGTGTGTGACTATTGCGAGGGTGGTGTGTGACTATTGCGAGGGTGGTGTGTGACTATTGCGAGGGTGGTGTGTGACTATTGCGAGGGTGGTGTGTGACTATTGCGAGGGTGGTGTGTGACTATTGCGAGGGTGGTGTGTGACTATTGCGAGGGTGGTGTGTGACTATTGCGAGGGTGGTGTGTGACTATTGCGAGGGTGGTGTGTGACTATTGCGAGGGTGGTGTGTGACTATTGCGAGGGTGGTGTGTGACTATTGCGAGGGTGGTGTGTGACTATTGCGAGGGTGGTGTGTGACTATTGCGAGGGTGGTGTGTGACTATTGCGAGGGTGGTGTGTGACTATTGCGAGGGTGGTGTGTGACTATTGCGAGGGTGGTGTGTGACTATTGCGAGGGTGGGGGGTGACTATTGCGAGGGTGGGGGGTGACTATTGCGAGGGTGGGGGGTGACTATTGCGAGGGTGGTGGGTGACTATTGCGAGGGTGGTGGGTGACTATTGCGAGGGTGGTGGGTGACTATTGCGAGGGTGGTGGGTGACTATTGCGAGGGTGGTGGGTGACTATTGCGAGGGTGGTGGGTGACTATTGCGAGGGTGGTGGGTGACTATTGCGAGGGTGGTGGGTGACTATTGCGAGGGTGGTGGGTGACTATTGCGAGGGTGGTGTGTGACTATTGCGAGGGTGAAAGGTGACTATTGCGAGGATGGTGGGTGACTATTGCGAGGATGGTGGGTGACTATTGCGAGGATGGTGGGTGACTATTGCGAGGGTGGTGGGTGACTATTGCGAGGGTGGTGGGTGACTATTGCGAGGGTGGTGTGTGACTATTGCGAGGGTGGTGTGTGACTATTGCGAGGGTGGTGTGTGACTATTGCGAGGGTGGTGTGTGACTATTGCGAGGGTGGTGTGTGACTATTGCGAGGGTGGTGTGTGACTATTGCGAGGGTGGTGTGTGACTATTGCGAGGGTGGTGTGTGACTATTGCGAGGGTGGTGTGTGACTATTGCGAGGGTGGTGTGTGACTATTGCGAGGGTGGTGTGTGACTATTGCGAGGGTGGTGGGTGACTATTGCGAGGGTGGTGGGTGACTATTGCGAGGGTGGTGGGTGACTATTGCGAGGGTGGTGGGTGACTATTGCGAGGGTGGTGGGTGACTATTGCGAGGGTGGTGGGTGACTATTGCGAGGGTGGTGGGTGACTATTGCGAGGGTGGTGGGTGACTATTGCGAGGGTGGTGGGTGACTATTGCGAGGGTGGTGGGTGACTATTGCGAGGGTGGTGGGTGACTATTGCGAGGGTGGTGGGTGACTATTGCGAGGGTGGTGGGTGACTATTGCGAGGGTGGTGGGTGACTATTGCGAGGGTGGTGGGTGACTATTGCGAGGGTGGTGGGTGACTATTGCGAGGGTGGTGGGTGACTATTGCGAGGGTGGTGGGTGACTATTGCGAGGGTGGTGGGTGACTATTGCGAGGGTGGTGGGTGACTATTGCGAGGGTGGTGGGTGACTATTGCGAGGGTGGTGGGTGACTATTGCGAGGGTGGTGGGTGACTATTGCGAGGGTGGTGGGTGACTATTGCGAGGGTGGTGGGTGACTATTGCGAGGGTGGTGGGTGACTATTGCGAGGGTGGTGGGTGACTATTGCGAGGGTGGTGGGTGACTATTGCGAGGGTGGTGGGTGACTATTGCGAGGGTGGTGGGTGACTATTGCGAGGGTGGTGGGTGACTATTGCGAGGGTGGTGGGTGACTATTGCGAGGGTGGTGGGTGACTATTGCGAGGGTGGTGGGTGACTATTGCGAGGGTGGTGGGTGACTATTGCGAGGGTGGTGGGTGACTATTGCGAGGGTGGTGGGTGACTATTGCGAGGGTGGTGGGTGACTATTGCGAGGGTGGTGGGTGACTATTGCGAGGGTGGTGGGTGACTATTGCGAGGGTGGTGGGTGACTATTGCGAGGGTGGTGGGTGACTATTGCGAGGGTGGTGGGTGACTATTGCGAGGGTGGGGGGTGACTATTGCGAGGGTGGGGGGTGACTATTGCGAGGGTGGGGGGTGACTATTGCGAGGGTGGGGGGGTGACTATTGCGAGGGTGGGGGGTGACTATTGCGAGGGTGGGGGGGTGACTATTGCGAGGGTGGGGGGTGACTATTGCGAGGGTGGGGGGTGACTATTGCGAGGGTGGGGGGTGACTATTGCGAGGGTGGGGGGTGACTATTGCGAGGGTGGGGGGTGACTATTGCGAGGGTGGGGGGGTGACTATTGCGAGGGTGGGGGGTGACTATTGCGAGGGTGGGGGGTGACTATTGCGAGGGTGGGGGGTGACTATTGCGAGGGTGGGGGGTGACTATTGCGAGGGTGGGGGGTGACTATTGCGAGGGTGGGGGGTGACTATTGCGAGGGTGGGGGGTGACTATTGCGAGGGTGGGGGGTGACTATTGCGAGGGTGGTGGGTGACTATTGCGAGGGTGGTGGGTGACTATTGCGAGGGTGGGGGGTGACTATTGCGAGGGTGGGGGGTGACTATTGCGAGGGTGGTGGGTGACTATTGCGAGGGTGGTGGGTGACTATTGCGAGGGTGGTGGGTGACTATTGCGAGGGTGGTGGGTGACTATTGCGAGGGTGGTGGGTGACTATTGCGAGGGTGGTGGGTGACTATTGCGAGGGTGGTGGGTGACTATTGCGAGGGTGGTGGGTGACTATTGCGAGGGTGGTGGGTGACTATTGCGAGGGTGGTGGGTGACTATTGCGAGGGTGGTGGGTGACTATTGCGAGGGTGGTGGGTGACTATTGCGAGGATAATGGGTGACTATTGCGAGGATAATGGGTGACTATTGCGAGGATAATGGGTGACTATTGCGAGGATAATGGGTGACTATTGCGAGGATAATGGGTGACTATTGCGAGGATGGTGGGTGACTATTGCGAGGATGGTGGGTGACTATTGCGAGGATGGTGGGTGACTGTTGCGAGGATGGTGGGTGACTGTTGCGAGGGTGGTGGGTGACTGTTGCGAGGGTGGTGGGTGACTGTTGCGAGGGTGGTGGGTGACTGTTGCGAGGGTGGTGGGTGACTGTTGCGAGGGTGGTGTGTGACTGTTGCGAGGGTGGTGGGTGACTGTTGCGAGGGTGGTGGGTGACTGTTGCGAGGGTGGTGGGTGACTGTTGCGAGGGTGGTGGGTGACTGTTGCGAGGGTGGTGGGTGACTGTTGCGAGGGTGGTGTGTGACTGTTGCGAGGGTGGTGTGTGACTGTTGCGAGGGTGGTGTGTGACTGTTGCGAGGGTGGTGTGTGACTGTTGCGAGGGTGGTGTGTGACTGTTGCGAGGGTGGTGTGTGACTGTTGCGAGGGTGGTGTGTGACTGTTGCGAGGGTGGTGTGTGACTGTTGCGAGGGTGGTGTGTGACTGTTGCGAGGGTGGTGTGTGACTGTTGCGAGGGTGGTGTGTGACTGTTGCGAGGGTGGTGTGTGACTGTTGCGAGGGTGGTGTGTGACTGTTGCGAGGGTGGTGTGTGACTGTTGCGAGGGTGGTGTGTGACTGTTGCGAGGGTGGTGTGTGACTGTTGCGAGGGTGGTGTGTGACTGTTGCGAGGGTGGTGTGTGACTATTGCGAGGGTGGTGGGTGACTATTGCGAGGGTGGTGGGTGACTATTGCGAGGGTGGTGGGTGACTATTGCGAGGGTGGTGGGTGACTATTGCGAGGGTGGTGGGTGACTATTGCGAGGGTGGTGTGTGACTATTGCGAGGGTGGTGTGTGACTATTGCGAGGATGGTGGGTGACTATTGCGAGGGTGGTGGGTGACTATTGCGAGGGTGGTGGGTGACTATTGCGAGGATGGTGGGTGACTATTGCGAGGGTGGTGGGTGACTATTGCGAGGGTGGTGGGTGACTATTGCGAGGGTGGTGGGTGACTATTGCGAGGGTGGTGGGTGACTATTGCGAGGGTGGTGGGTGCACGACAATTGTGCGGGTGGTGGGTGCACGACAATTGTGCGGGTGGTGGGTGCACGACAATTGTGCGGGTGGTGGGTGCGTGACTATTGCGAGGGTTGTGGGACGGCTGTTGTGAGAGATCAGCGATGTGTTCGCCCCTGTTGCAAACGAGCAGGAACATGGCAATCTGGAATTGCAGGAGAAACACACCTGAACAAAAAATATAAAAACGGTATAGCAAATTGAGCGAGTGTAATGTAAGACACAGCATCAATATTTCGCAGTAGCATGTGAAAGCGAAAATTAAATACGGGAACTCGCCAAGTTTCGGTCCCAAATTTGCTTTCAACTCAGCATCAGTCCGTCTGAGACCTTCTCGTGTTCTCGGTGCAGAAGCCGTTCACTGTATTATATACTGCCACATAATTCGTTTCGAACTAATTTACTTACGTGCTATTTCATAATTCTTTGAACAACTTCAGCCTTTGTTTCTGTAGATTAAATAAGCATAATTTACTCTGTTGAGGGATATCGAAAAATGTTTAGTTCAAAAGTTATTAAAACTTAGGGTGCTGGGTCAATGGGAAAAACGAAATTCCGAATAGGCTTCAATTTAAAAAATACAAGCTCATTGTTAGGTTAGTAGTCACATTAAGTGTTCGAAAATCCGGCCATCTGCTGTGATTCATGCATGGGGGCGCCTGCAGAATGACGGCTGACCTCATGCGAAGACCCCAGCAGTTTCCTTGCTCAGACATCACTGTAACCATCCTTGCTCAGACATCAATAATCCTGTTGATGAGTGTTTTTCTCGGACTGATGTTCCGTACACTTAATTCGTCAGGTATCTTCAAAGGTAGAAGTCCACGGGTGCCATGCAAGGAGGTGTCATGTCAGGTTACCAGGGCGGCCAAGAGAAAAGTCCGCTACGACTTTGGAAACTTCGGTAACTTGCAAACTAAAGATTTGTAGATGCCCCTCCATAGAGTGAGCTACGCGTAGGTTTTTGTAGCATGACGGAACCTCGGCTTGAAATTTGTTGAAATAAGTCTAAAAAACCCTGGATATCCCCCCAGGGGGACACAACTATTGTATCTATGAGAACTAGCGCTCCAAGGAGGACAATGTGAGGGCCCGAGTTGAGAGTTAGGTAGGCCTTCTTTTTGTTGAAATTAAAAGTTTTTGTTGTGTTAAGGACCACCTTTTTTCGGTTCACTGTTGTCCAGTTCTTCAGCACCTACTACTTTCTTCTTCAACTTTGGGGTCTTGTTTCATGATTTTCTTTCACAACTTACTGTTTCTATGCCCTTTCTGCGTAGATTCCGCGTTTCCTTAACTCCATACTAAATGGTGCCTTCCTCCTTCCTCTCTTTGGGTCGCATTTGTTGCTGTGGGTAGGGAGGCTAAAACTAACGACTAATCTAACTAATCTTATGCTCATAATTCAATACGAGTACGCACTTACGAGAGGGTTTTCAGCAATGCGTCACATGAATTATGCTTTTCTTAGTTACTTTTATTTTAAATGCATTACCAAAATCCGACTACTGCGACAAAGAGGAACGCATTTTTTTCGCGCTTTTCTCCGAATCATGTTTCGACAACCATCGTGGGCATTACGATAACCATGTATGATTAGCAAATAAGGGTCTCTATGTTAAGGCATTTGAACGCGATTTTTACTTTTATTTCAACTTAAATGCGCAAAAACGAATGCATTTTTCAACTAAGCGTTACGAGGATGTGTACTGTGTTTTCATAGTTACTTATATTTAAATGCACTGTCAAAATCAGATTAGGCAAGGTAAGGAACTCATTTTTGTTGTGCTTTTCTGTCGATCATTTTATGATTCATCATTTTACACTCGTATTACGATCCCAATGTGTCATAATCAGTTAAGGATGTGAATTTTAAGGTGTTTTAAAAACCAATTTATCAACATTTCATGTTATACTTTATTGGAAATGGAATGTTTTTCTTTCTTTTTATTTCTTTCTGTGATGCCAAGCTTATTTGACGGAAATGTTCATTTCTAAGATGCAAGTTTTAGTTAATATTGGGTTAAAATTAAGACATTGATCTTTTAATCAATTGATTACTAATTAATCATTAATTCTTTTTACGCCTTACTTCAAGTAATGTCTCACTAGGTACATTTGTGTGTTTGTACGATTTAAGTCGAGTAATTTATGTTTCTGAAGTAGCTGAAACTGTTACTATTTATTACTTTGCCTAAAATGCACTTCTCAACCTTATTTTAATCTCCAATTAATATTCAACCAAACTTGACGCCCAATTTTCTTTTATCAAAGAGTTAAAATAAAAACTGATACCTCAACTTAAAATTGACAGTCACATTTCCATTCCGTTCATCAACAAATTTAACCCATAACCACGTACGATTAAGTCTTGCAGAACTCTATTTTAACATCTAATTTACATACGGTTACTTCCAGGTCTGTGAGGAATTTTCACCCACCATAGCTGGATGTACCCTCGAGAGCACCACTACGAACTGTTCATGCTCCAATTCCACGAACGTCTGCGACCCGTACACAGACTCCTACCTTACAATATGCTCATCACAATCCATCGTTGACGTGCAAGACTGCGGTGACGGAGAATGTCGCCTCCAACAGTGCGTGGACCAGCCTTCGTGCGCCGGAGTACCGGATGAAACTTGTGTCCACGACCCCAACGTCTGCAATTTCGGCTATCTGTGTTTCAATGAAAAGGTTGTACGAGAATTTTCGTGTTTAGCGGGGACATACGTGACGGAGTACTGCTTGTGCTTCGCTCCGGTAGCGCCATGCTCGGATTCCTGTGCCGGAAACTGCCCAGATGAGACCAACTGCCACCAGTACTACGTCTGTGACGGACTTGGCAACGTCTTGAGCGGTCCACTTGCCTGCCCCAACGACCCTTTTTATTACTATTTCAACCCTAACTCTAACCCTCCTGCTTGTGGCAATGATGCTTCCAAGTGCTCCTCCCTGACTTCGTGTGGGTTCGTGTACAAATGAGAAGAGGACGAAATTGACGTACCTTCTCTCGGAGTCCCATCAACAGATTTCGGATGTGCCAATCCGTGGAGTGTCGCGACGTGTGTTAGATCTCTGCGTGAGAGAGCCTTGAAACCTAAATAATGCAACTTAACGATTCCGGTGCTCTCTTTCTCTCTCTGATAGCATAACTAGATTAACTTGAACAAAATTAACATGAATAGTTCTAATCGGGGAAAAATTTTAAAACCGGAAATTGCTCGTAGGGCGAGCAAAATTGGGTTCCTACACAGAACTGTATAGTTTGACAAATGATGTCGGGATTCTTAATTGTTTTCTATCTGCACAACTGTTAAGGTGATGATCATTGGAAATTAATGACTACATTTAATATCAAGATTTCCATTTTTGTGAGAAGTTAATGAATATTAGTTTCCAATTGAAATGTGGGATAAGAGTTTTTCTGCTACAAGAGGTTAAACCCGCACAGCAATGAGATATGTAACACTTTAGCTGTAACTGTGTTTTAGGCATTTTTTTACATTATAAGCTGACAGTTTATATTTTTTAATCGTTTTTATGTTAGCCGGGAGTTCACTTCTAGTTCTTTTAAACACAAAATTTTTTTTAAGAGTTTGATGCACATGCAGGGTCTGCGTAAGTAATTTTTCATTTATCAAGATGTTTATAAGCTCGTTTGTTTATATGCAGGAAGCGCATCTGAGGTACCATCATTTCCCAAATTTTAAATAGTATTTCGATAAATATATGATAATTTTTCCGTGAGTGTGTCAGCAAATAGCAAGATGAAAGTATTAGTTTATAACGAACTTATTACTTGCAAAATGAAAACGACAATAGTTCTTCACCGTTAGGTTTAGCCTCCAATTATACGAAAGCAATAGACTTCTGTGTGTAATATGATTTGGACATGTGAGTAGGAGATTTAGCTTCACAAGTTGTAACAGAATCACGTAAGATTGAAACCTTTATTCCCACGGTTCAACGAAAATCATACACTTTAAATACCCCTCAGGGGGATACAGGTATTGTATCTATGGGAATTGGCGCTCCCAGGGGGACTATGTGAGGGCCTGAGCTAAAGTTTAGGTAGGCTTCCTTTTGTTGGCATAGAATAAGTTTTTATTTTGTTACGGACCATCTTTTTTCGGTTCACTACTGTCCTGTTATTCAGCACCTCCTACTTTATTCTTCAACTTTGATCTTGTTTCATGAACTTCTTTCTCATCTTACTGTTTCTGTGCCCTTTCTGCATAGATTCCACGTTCCCTTAACTCCAAACTAAATGATGCCTTCTTCTTTCCTCTCTTTGGATCGCCTTTGTTGCGGATAGGGAGGCTTAAACTAACTAATAATCTAATCTACACTTTGAATAAAAGCGTCTGAGTCCATCTTAACTCGTTTGAGTATCCGTCGCTTGTTTTTCTATAATAACTTTAAACGATGGATGAATGAATGACTGGCGGCGTGAGTTCCTTGCGATGCCTCAAGTACCCTCCTGTGCTCGGCATACATTTTCTATGTGAACAAGTTTAGGTAGTTCAAAAATTCGTTGTACGCCACATTTATTATCGGTGCATGTTTTCTGATTTCTAAGGCTTCTGCAATTTTAATTGATGCTGTGTCAGAGCAAGTGTGCATTATGTTGAAAGCTGGAAGAAATGCATCCAAGTTGGGTGGTTCTTCTTGGTGATCGTCTCAGAAGTGTTTGAAGAGACTGCTGGATGAATAACGGAGCTGTTTTGTTCTTCTCTCCAGCGTGCAGGTGGTGTGTCCTACGTAGGAAGCCTGACAGCTTTCCTCTGGGCAGGTAAACTTGTAGACCATGCACGCCCGCGCGCTGAAGATCCAGTTCTCGAAGTCTGGTAGTGAAGAAAGTTGCTAGTTTTCGTGGCTTGAAATACGGCCTGACTACAATATTCTTAAAAGGATCTATTGTAATGGTGTGTTGCAAAACTGTATTCGTGAGAAAATCTGCATCTTTTTTGTAAGTTCCGAGGTTATGGAGTTCGACGTAGAGGTCAATGTTTCCCCTCAGGGGGACCCAACTATTGTATCTACGGGAATTGGCGCCTGCAGGGGGACTATGTGAGGGCCCGAGCTAAAGGTTAGTTAGGCTTCCTTTATGTTGAAAATAGAATAGGTTTTGTTTTGTTACAGACCATCTTTTTTCGGTTCACTGCTGTCCTGTCTTTCAGCACCTACCAGTTTCTTTTTCAATTTTTTCTTGTTTCATGAACTTCTATCTTAGCTTCCTGTTTCTGTGCACCTTGTGCATAGATTCCGCGTTCCCTCAACTCCATACTAAATGGTGCCTTCCTCCTTCCTCTCTTAGAACATCTTTATCGTGGTTAAGGGAGACTAAAACTTCCTTACATAATAATAATAATAATAATAATAATAATAATAATAATGTCAACTGTTCCTGCTGGGCGATTTAAACTTTCCGATGAACTAAAATGTGATTTTAAGAAGTGGAGTAATTGTTAAAAAACTAGCGTGAACTTAGTATTTACTACATGAAATCTGCGCGCTATCAGTGAGAAAAGTCCATGACACGTACGCGCCATCTCGCATTTCGTTCAGTAAGAATGTGAAAGAAAACTTTCAAAATCGAAATATTTTATTTTCACATAACTCATTACATACCATGTGATCAGTTTCATTTAAAGAATATATCTTACGCAGAAGCAGCTAGAGAACATTGACCCGCACTTAGTCAGTCATCTTAGATGGTTTGCAAAATGCAGATGTGACACGTTGACTGTGAAGGTTTACCTCAAATTCAACATTCACCTCAATCTCAATACTCGCCTCTAATTCAACACTCGCCTCTATATTCAACACTCGCCTCTATATTCAACACTCGCCTCTATATTCAACACTCGCCTCTAATTCAACACTCGCCTCTAATTCAACACTCGCCTCTAATTCAACACTCGCCTCTAATTCAACACTCGCCTCTAATTCAACACTCGCCTC
This sequence comes from Morinoia aosen, assembly GCA_030386875.1. Classification (NCBI taxonomy): domain Eukaryota; kingdom Metazoa; phylum Arthropoda; class Malacostraca; order Amphipoda; family Talitridae; genus Morinoia; species Morinoia aosen. Next base: position 22,009,811 of record CM059556.1, read on the forward strand.
TAATTCAACACTCAACTCAAATTAAATGTTCATCTTAGATTTAAAGTATAAAATTTTCGGTACATAGCATATAATTGATCCCAAACATTAACTGGGTCCATCAACTCCTAGAAAATTGTAAAAGATTGTTGCATTTTAAAATATTTTTTTAGTTTACATTGATTGTTACATTTTTAAATATTTTCGTTTATATTACATTGTTACATTTTTAAACAATTTCGTTTAAATTACACTGATTGTTACATTTTTAAATGATTTCATTCAAATTACACTGATTGTTACATTTTTAAATGATTTCATTCAAATTACACTGATTGTTACAATTTTAAATAATTTCGTTTAAATTACATTGATTGTTACATTTTTAAATAATTTCATTCTAATTACACTGATTGTTACAATTTTAAATAATTTCGTTTAAATTACATTGATTGTTACATTTCTAAATAATATCATTCAAATTACACTGATTGTTACAATTTTAAATAATTTCATTCAAATTACACGGATTGTTACAATTTTAAATAATTTCATTCAAATTACACTGATTGTTACAATTTTAAATAATTTCATTCATATTACACTGATTGTTACAATTTTAAATAATTTCATTCATATTACATTGATTGTTACATTTTTAAATAATTTCGTTCAAATTACACTGATTGTTACAATTTTAAATAATTTCGTTTAAATTACAATGTTACAATTTCAAATAATTTCGTTTAAATTACATTGTTACAATTTTAAATAATTTCGTTTAAATTACATTGTTACAATTTTAAATAATTTTATTTAAATTACATTGATTGTTACATATTTGTTACACGGGTCGCGTCGCCAGCAACATGACAAGCGCTCAGTTTTTGAAGTTTAGTTTCACGCAACGCGTTTTTCGGAGGCCTGGTTTCAAAAACATTTCACGTTGTCGTAGTGTCATTTGGCAACGTAAGTTCAATTAGGATAACTCCGTATTCCAGCAATTCGATACGACAACTTCGATCATTTTGAAAATCATTTATGAGGAGCGTCATCTGTATTTGCAGATGAAAAATACAGATACTAGTCCACAAAATAATGACTTCACCCAAGACACTAGAGTTATTTTTTAAAAATGCATCTTGCTACAAAACGTTATGGTTCACAAATATACCAGCATATTCAGAATATTAAATATACCTAAGACAATAGGGTATTTTTAAAAATGCACAACATTAAAAATTTGAGAATCCAAAAAAAGCAGACGGGTCACCTGATTTTCTACGAGTTCAATCCTGGTAATCATGGTAGGGAAAGTTAACTACCTTTGTTGCTTACGCGTGCCAATGAAAAATACAAAATAGCCTAAAAATATTGCAATTCAATGTATAAAACTTGCAATCGGATGCGTAAAACTTGCAATTGAATGCAGAAAACTTTCAACTGAATGCATAAAACTTGCTTTAGATGCTGGGGTTACACAATACCCTCAGAACCAATGATACCAGAAAGAATAAGCCCAAGACTTTGCTTGTTTCCAAGCTCGAAAAGTAAATAAAAATGGTTAACAAACTTGGGAAATCCCCCAAATGTTTTATTTTCAGAACAGCCTTTGCCGTAGGAAATGCTAATCAAAGTAAAAAGTTTCCTTAAGCAATAGATATTTTCGGCAAAAATTTCCCTCGAGGACTTCCTTTTACAGGCACAGAAACGCTTACGCAGAGATATAATCAGCTATTAAGCCGAGATATAATCAGCTATTAATCAAAGTAACACAGCACTCCTAGTTAATGAACCTAAAGTGCACATACTTAAAAGACTGCACGTGTTAACTAACAGATACAGATAACGAATGTGCAATTCAACAGCATCATTTGGCAAATGTACAGCGAATATCTTACCAATCCAGTGAATTGTCATACCAATCCAGCGAATTGCCCTACCAATCCAGCCAATTCGACACTAACCTTCAAATCGCCAAAAATAAGTCTCCTAGCAATTCGGTATGGACAACGGGTTCATTTCTACTTAAACATTAGTGGTTTTGGGGTCCGATAATTCATTGCACACAAAATGAATGTGAACGGCGAACTGACGCTTGACTTCCCCCATTAATTGAATCAACAGATTAGATAAGATGTTAGTTTAAGCTTCCCTAACCGCAACAAAGACGTTCGTTTCAAACAGAGGAAGGAGGAAGGCACCATTTAGTTTGGACTTGAGAGAACGCGGAATCTATGCACTGCACAAGGTGCATAGTAACAGAAAGTTTAGAAAGAAGTTCATGAAATAAGATAATACAAATTCAAGAAGTATAAGGTGCTGAAAAACAGGACAGCAGTGAACCGAAGAAACAAGGTCCTTAACATAACAAAACATTTTGTTTCAACATAAAGAAGGCCTACTTAACTCTCAGCTCGGGACCTCCCATTTCATTGAATTAACATATAACTCGCAAAGTGGCGCCTCTGAAACAATAATGCAATAACAAGCAACGAGCAATCAATGGCGCATACACTAGAAGTGCAAGCACGAATCTTTTTTTCAATTAGTACTAAATCTAATTAACCTACATAAATACAATAACATACAGTATGTCCCACTAAAACCCAAAGCGGGTATGTATTTATTTTCCCATATCAATGATACCATCATAAGAATATACCAAATTTATCTTTCAAAATTAACATAATAGAAAATGTATTATTGGTTATGATGGTATTAATGATACGGGAAAATGAATACTCGGTTCGGGTTGTTGTGGGACATACTATATAGAAACATATCGAATCAATAAATCAAATATGTTTATAGCCTCAATTTTTTTCAATGACGCTTTCGCTACCATCAATTACCGCAGTGATGACGTACGACGCACTGATGTACAACATAAGACTTACATGTTACGTCTGTGTGTTACACTGTAACGCATCGTACGTCAATGCATTAACGTACTATGCACTGACGTACAACATAAGACGTACAAGTTACGTTACTGCGCCGATTAAAATCCGAACTCCGAGTTCTGCACCGATGTATCGTGTCATACAAATTGTAATTCATTTTATTTAATGCGTTGTAAATTGTTGCTGTAGATTTGCCAATTGATGTTACTTGAAGGAAGGGCTGCGCGGTAGAAAATTGCACCAGCTTGGCTTATCTATAATTGATATTTTGATTTATTTGGGAGCCTGAGTTGAAGTAGTCCCAAAAGGGCATTCATTTATATTTTTCAACTTAAGACTGATTTAAGAACAATCGTCGCTGTTTAAGCGGTACCTCTGGCAGCACGAGCTCTTTGACACCCGCTGCCAGCTGTACGAGACCGCTAGGATCCTATAAATTGTCTCAACCCTTCACTGCTTGGAAAAAAATTCGGAAATATAAAAAATATTTATTGCTTTGTCAGTAATGGCGTCCCAGCTGAACTTTACCGCTCAAGGAGTGTATCGAACACGTATCATACGCGATTATTTCATGTATAATGTGTCTCGTTAGCGGTACAAACCGTAGAAATACCCTTTTTTAAATTATTTAAATTAACATACAGCAAAATTCGGTGCTGTACTCCACACACACTTTGCAGTGAAGGGTTAAAATGACACAATTAAAACAGCGGCAATTTAAAATTTATGAGACTGTCATTAGAGCAAAGTATTTTTCTATCTGCCATTACCATTGAAAATAGAACAGAGGTCAGGATTCGATAACCTAGGTACTAAATTAAGGGCCGTTTACACTAGGGGACATTTCGGCCGTGAGGCGCGACACGTGTATACGAGGCTCACCACTGAGGCTCACCACTGAGGCTCATATTTATGTGTGTTTATACGAAGTTCCCTGTTCGTTACTGTAGTTACGAGGCTTTTGAGGGTCGTGGAAACTTAGCGAATAGGAAACTTAGTATAAACACTCACAAATGTGAGCCTCAGTGGTGAGCCTCGTATACACGTGTCGCGCCTCACGGCTGAAATGTCCCCTAGTGTAAACGGCCCTTTACATAGCGCAGCATTACAGGCGACGACTCGAGGTAAACTTCGATGTGCATCGCAACATAGTAAGCATTTTTCCTTAAAATACAATGGCCCTTACCGAAGTTTTGCTAACACTGTGCACTTTCATTTGCAAATGTGCTACAACGAAAATATTACGTCAACGATTTGTTTGGATATATCGGCTCTAGATATTATTATTTATCGAGCACATGTCCTTCTCAAACTTTACGCTGGGTTAAACATTTTTGAGAATAACTTTTTCATTAAAATCAGAAAACAAATTATCTTCTTCATCCAGCAAGACACAGAAGGCACGCACTCCGCAATGAAACATTCAGCCTATTTTCTGTAAAACACTATAACTTATGCCTCAAAATCTTTTCAAGGTTCACTGTTGTTAACTAACCAGAAACGAAGTATCAAGAAATTCATAACGATGAAACTGCTCTGAAACGAAAGCAAAAAAAATCGTTTCAACACCCGTTCACAGAAGCCAAGATTCGTTCGTTGTTAAACTAACAAAAAGGATAACTAAATAATTCATGGTTAATCGATAATGGCGGGGTAAATAATTCATGGTTAATCGGTAGACGAATTGTGCGTGTTCTAACCCCACACTATGCAAGTTGGCAAGCCTGTGTTTGGGGCCGGTCTAAAAGAATGGTTCGCAGGGCAAGGACCCTGTTGGAAGTGTTGGTAGCACTGCTTCGTTTCTGGCCAATAGTGGCTCTGCATCTCCTCAGAGCAAGAGCACTGAAGAGTATCGTCTGTGGGGTTCCGTTTCACCAGTTGCCCATCAGGGCAAGGACCTTGAGTCATTTGTTCATGGCAAGTGTCCGTTTTGGGGTCAAGTACGTGGGACGTGAAGCAATTGCACTCGGTGCGGAGGGAGGTGCGGTTGAAACTGAAGTACTTCCCAGCTTTGCAAGGTCCAACAGAGTGCTGCTCATAACACAGCCCGTCTTCTTCGTAGTAATACGGCTTCCAATCTGACCGACAGTGGCACCCTGCCACTCCGGTGCTGATGTCCAGGTAGAAAAGTTGCCCATTGGGGCATGGTCCTCTGGAGTACTGCCTGTAGCAACGCTGGTCTGGAGTCCAAAAGAACCAATTGTCATATCGAGTGCAGTGTTCCTTGGCCTGACATACTGCCACTCCTGGCTGGGAGAATACTAGCCACTTCCCAAGCTCACATGGACCCCGAGAGTATGGCTCAAAGCAATGGCCATCGGCAGTAGTGACGTTCCCAGGCAGACATTTGCATTCTGTCTTGAGGGTGTCGAGGTTGCGGAGATAGCAGTTGATGCCGTCCGAACAGGCAGTTGGGTCACAGGGGCCAGCTGTGTTAAGGGGATAGCAAGTACCATCATCCTCCAGCATGTGGCCATCCCTGCAAGAGCAGCGGGGCCGTTGGGAGGCGTAGTCGAATTTGAGAATGTGTCCCCGGTTGCAAGGGCCCTGTTCATATAATGGGTGGCAGCTCTGAGACTCGGGGTGGTAGAACATAGTGAGTCGGCTGGAGCAGGAGCAGATGCCTTTCCCTTTGGAGTCCTTCATGAAGAGTTTCCCTTTCTCGCATGGACCTCTGGAGTACTCCTGGTAGCATGAACCGTTTGTCCACCGAGCCCAAAGACCAGGGCATCTGTCGGGAAAACAGGACGTTAGAAGATATGATTAGATGAGTTTCAGCGAGAGACCGGGGCAAATAAATAAAATAGGACGTTAGAAGGTATGACCAGATGAGTTAGTTTAAGGCTCTATAACCACCACAAAGGTGTTTCAGAGAGAGACCAGGACAAATGAATGAGTTAGTTTTAACCTTCCTGACCACAAAAAGGTGTTTCAGGGAGAGACCAGGGCATCTACCGGGAAAATAGGGCGTTGGAACATATGACCAGCTTAGTTAGTTCAAGACTTCATAACCACGATCAAAGGTATTTCAGAAAGAGGAAAGAGAAAAGTTTCAGTTGAAATGAAGTTCAAGGAACGGTGAATCTAAGCACAAGGCGTGTTCTGATGCAAAAGCCCCTGTGGATCGAAACAGTAAGGTGGGGAAGAATTTTATGTAATAATATGAAAATTTGAAAAAGAAAATAGCTTACAAAAGAACACCGACATTCTTTTAAAGAAGTAGTAAGTGCAGATAAAGGATAACAGTCAACCGGAAAATGGTGGTGCGCACCAAAATTTGAAAAAAACGTAATGTTTCATCAAAAAAGGAAACCTGCTTAACCCTCAGCTCGGGACGTCACATTTTCCTCGTGATAATGCTAATTCTCAAAGTTACAAAAAATCTATCCCCCTAAGAGGTAGGACAGTAGAAATATGTATGAAAGGATACTTTTTGATTCTGAAATTTGATTCTGTTTATTTACTGGTAAAGACGGTCAAGAGGCTGGAGTCTTGCCATTCATTCAGCTCGAGGCTGCGAGATTGAATTTTTTATGGTTGAAAAAATGATGTTTTTTTAAAAAAAATACCAGATTGGGCAATTTTAGAACTAAAAACAAGGTAATGAGGTAAGCCCTGAAGTCTCAACCATACCAAAAATCATTCTACGACATTCAGGTAGCACTCCATTCGACTTGGATTCATATAACGTCAATTTTCAAAAATGTATTGGATTCGTAAATAAAAATTTGGAGAAACGGTTACAAAACTGCAAATAGCTAATTATAAAACAAGCAAAATTGTTCTAAAAGAATCAATTGCAGTTAACATTTTGAACATGACGAACATCAAAATATCACGAAGAAAAAAATCAAATGATGTAATACCAAATACACATTAAATTATTGAATATCCAATATTGTAATATCCAAATTATTATAATATGTAATATCCAAACACACATTAAATTATTACACATTAAATTATTCCAAATACATATTAAATTAAAATCAAATGATGTAATATCCATATACACATCAAGTTATTGGAAAAACTTGTGGAGTTAGGTTATGGTGGACTAGTTTCGGTAGCCTATAAAGAAAAGAAAGGAAAAGAAGAACAGTATATTTTCAATAAAGATACAAAAATCAATATTGGTTTTTAAAATACCTTGACATAAAGATCCTTAGTTGATGTACACACATTGGTATTGTAATAGTAATGTAATACCCATGTCAATAGTCGAAACAAATGATTGAGAGAAAAACGTGGAATAACGCATTCCCTTTGTTCAGTAATCTAACTCGACAATGCATGTAAAAAACAAAGAAAAATAAGAAAAATAAAAAATTAAACCAGTGATGATGGAAGTTACGTAAAATTATGAAAATCTCAATTCATGCTCCATGAAGTCCAATCAATTAATGATGAATTTTTCTACATAGATGAATTCATAGATGAATTTCTCTACATATCAATTAATCTAGTGTCCTTATTACATTTATCTCCGAAGAATTCATCAGAAGTTAAGATCTTAAGCAATTACTCCATTCGTTCACTAATCTCTTCGTCGATTGATGTCTTCATCATTTGACCTCTTCATCTATGGCTGCAGTCACCAACTAATCTCTTCGGTCATCAACTCATCTTCCCATTAATTGCATCATCCACCAATTAACCTCTTCATCAACTGTCACCTTTGTCATAAACTTCACCCTCAGCTACTCCATTGTCAGTTCAAACGCCCCAAGTATCAGCTGTTGTCCTCTTCATTAGCTAGCACAATGACCAATCAAAATTACCAACACTCATGACCTCTCTAACAACTGCATGCTGTATAAAAGGCTACCAATAACGCTGACCTGCACTTTTGACCTCTCTATCATTAATACTCTCCATAAAATGGCTGCTAATCACACTGACCAGTACTCTTGACCTCTCCATCTACTGCACTGTACGTAAAAGAGTCACCAGCCCCACTGACCAGCACTATCGAGCTCTTCATTACCAGTCACAATGACCTGTACATTAACTACACCTTGCTAAAAAGGTCATTGTAGCTAACGCGCAGGTCATTGAGGACTAATCTGTCCATTATCTACACTCTACATAAAAGGGTTACGGACCACACTGATCTGTCCATTAACCTGTCCATCAACTACACTACACAAAAGGGCCACGGACAACACTGAACTGCTCTTCTGACCTTTCATTAACTACACCCTGCATCACTACACAAAAAGGCCACGGACCCCACCGACCTGTCCATTAACTCCAATTGATTAACGACCTGTCCATTAACTCCAAAAATGTCACCGACCCCACGGACCTGCACTTCTGACCTCATCAGTACTAGTCACAATCACCTGTCCAATAACTACACTGCACAAAAGAGCCACAACCCCACGGACCTGCACTCAGCCTCCCCGGAGTCGCCAGACACGATGTGCTGGCCATGATCACACGGGCCCTGCGTGAACTCCGCGTAGCAGGCGCCCGTCTCCGGCCAGTAGACGTAGTAGTCCGCACACACGCAGTCCTGCTTCCCGCCCACCGACACCGCCTGCGCACACCGGGTGAGGGTTGCATTCGGTTGTATTGGAATGGATTGGAATAGGTTAGAAAAGATTGTTTCCCGCCCACAGACACCGCCTGCGCACAAACCGGGTCAGCACTACATCGCATTGCGTTAGATTAGATTGGATCATATTGGAATAAATAGTATTAGATTGAAAGGTCTTGGAAGGTCTTGGAAGGTCTTGGAAGGGCTTGGAAGGGCTTGAAAGGGCTTGAAAGGGCTTGAAAGGGCTTGAAAGGGCTTGAAAGGGCTTGAAAGGGCTTGAAAGGGCTTGAAAGGGCTTGAAAGGGCTTGAAAGGGCTTGAAAGGGCTTGAAAGGCTTGAAAGGGGCTTGAAAGGGCTTGAAAGGGCTTGAAAGGGCTTGAAAGGGCTTGAAAGGGCTTGAAAGGGCTTGAAAGGGCTTGAAAGGGCTTGAAAGGGCTTGAAAGGGCTTGAAAGGGCTTGAAAGGGCTTGAAAGGGCTTGAAAGGGCTTGAAAGGGCTTGAAAGGGCTTGAAAGGGCTTGAAAGGGCTTGAAAGGGCTTGAAAGGGCTTGAAAGGGCTTGAAAGGGCTTGAAAGGGCTTGAAAGGGCTTGAAAGGGCTTGAAAGGGCTTGAAAGGGCTTGAAAGGGCTTGAAAGGGCTTGAAAGGGCTTGAAAGGGCTTGAGAGGGCTTGAAAGGGCTTGAGAGGGCTTGAGAGGGCTTGAAAGGGCTTGAAAGGGCTTGAAAGGGCTTGAAAGGGCTTGAAAGGGCTTGAGAGGGCTTGAGAGGGCTTGAGAGGGCTTGAGAGGGCTTGAGAGGGCTTGAGAGGGCTTGAGAGGGCTTGAGAGGGCTTGAGAGGGCTTGAGAGGGCTTGAGAGGGCTTGAGAGGGCTTGAGAGGGCTTGAGAGGGCTTGAGAGGGCTTGAGAGGGCTTGAGAGGGCTTGAGAGGGCTTGAGAGGGCTTGAGAGGGCTTGAGAGGGCTTGAGAGGGCTTGAGAGGGCTTGAGAGGGCTTGAGAGGGCTTGAGAGGGCTTGAGAGGGCTTGAGAGGGCTTGAGAGGGCTTGAGAGGGCTTGAGAGGGCTTGAGAGGGCTTGAGAGGGCTTGAGAGGGCTTGAGAGGGCTTGAGAGGGCTTGAGAGGGCTTGAGAGGGCTTGAGAGGGCTTGAGAGGGCTTGAGAGGGCTTGAGAGGGCTTGAGAGGGCTTGAGAGGGCTTGAGAGGGCTTGAGAGGGCTTGAGAGGGCTTGAGAGGGCTTGAGAGGGCTTGAGAGGGCTTGAGAGGGCTTGAGAGGGCTTGAAAGGGCTTGAAAGGGCTTGAAAGGGCTTGAAAGGGCTTGAAAGGGCTTGAAAGGGCTTGAAAGGGCTTGAAAGGGCTTGAAAGGGCTTGAAAGGGCTTGAAAGGGCTTGAAAGGGCTTGAAAGGGCTTGAAAGGGCTTGAAAGGGCTTGAAAGGGCTTGAAAGGGCTTGAAAGGGCTTGAAAGGGCTTGAAAGGGCTTGAAAGGGCTTGAAAGGGCTTGAAAGGGCTTGAAAGGGCTTGAAAGGGCTTGAAAGGGCTTGAAAGGGCTTGAAAGGGCTTGAAAGGGCTTGAAAGGGCTTGAAAGGGCTTGAAAGGGCTTGAAAGGGCTTGAAAGGGCTTGAAAGGGCTTGCAAGGGCTTGCAAGGGCTTGCAAGGGCTTGCAAGGGCTTGCAAGGGCTTGAAAGGGCTTGAAAGGGCTTGAAAGGGCTTGAAAGGGCTTGAAAGGGCTTGAAAGGGCTTGAAAGGGCTTGAAAGGGCTTGAAAGGGCTTGAAAGGGCTTGAAAGGGCTTGAAAGGGCTTGAAAGGGCTTGAAAGGGCTTGAAAGGGCTTGAAAGGGCTTGAAAGGGCTTGAAAGGGCTTGAAAGGGCTTGAAAGGGCTTGAAAGGGCTTGGAAGGGCTTGGAAGGGCTTGGAAGGGCTTGGAAGGGCTTGGAAGAGCTTGGAATAACACTAGATTAGATTGGGTTAGATTGGGTTGCATTAGATTATATTTGATTACATTGGAAAAAATTGGATTAGACCGAATTATTCCGATAATATTGAATTAAAAAATTGTTTAAAGCCCTCCGCATCACAATAAATGTTTCACAAAAGGAGGAAGGACGAAGGCACTATTTAATATGAGTTAAGGGAACGGGGGAATCTATGCACAAGTTGTATTCGCACACAAGATCTCCCTTGCATAGAAACGGTGAGCTAGGAAGGAAGTTTGTGAAATAAGTTAGAAGTTGCAGACGGCAGTATTCGGGAGTGCAGTGAACTGAAAAAAACAGGGTCCGTAGCCAAACAACAAGTTATTCTATTTAACAAGTTGACTGCTGCGAGTTGAACTGAAATTCAATATTCAACTAAGATTCGAGTTCATTTTAGAGATCAACGTTGAAAATCCCGAACATTAAATAGCGTGTGCCTTCATTTAGTCAACATGAAGTATTTTTGAAAATTGAGTTTGTGACTGCAGGTCGGTCAGCAGCATTATGAAAATCCCCTCGGTGACCACCGGTGGGTCCTTTCGCAGCCCAAGTGTTAATAAAAAGGCTCTAAAAAAATTCTTGCTCGGCACCACACATTTTCCCCAAAGGAGTGCTAATTCCCTTTGATGCAATAGTTGAGTCCCTTATCCACTATACTGTAGAAATTATCTTTCCTGAGATCATGTTCAGCAATTTCTGAGTCATTGAATTCGGCGCTTCCTTTATTTAAAAAGTCAGCGTTTAATAAATTTGAAACATCAGGCTTGAAAAAATTGAAATACCAGGCTTAAACAACTTGAAACATCAGGCTTAAAAAAATTGAAACATCAGGTGTAGAATTAAATAAGAAACATCAACAACTGATGAACAGCAACGCATACGGGTAATAAATGAGGAATGTCAGGTGCTGATAAATTTAAAAAGTCAATGATTATAAAATAAAAAAGTCGTTACAAAATAAATAATGAAGCAGCCCTCCACATAGCAGCCACTGATTAATAAATGGAAAAACTTCATAGCCGACTAATTTTGAAAAATTGAATTAGATACGAAGCCAGTTTGAGCCTCCCCATCCGCAGCAAAGGCGATCCGAAGACAGGAAGGCACTCTACAGTGGGGAGATGAGAGAACGCGGAATCTATGCATAAGGTGCATAGCAACAGTAAGTTGAGAAAGAAGTTCATGAAACAGGACAAAAATTGAAGAACAAAGTAGTAGGTGCTGAAAAACAGGATAACAGTGAATCGAAAAAAAATATGGTCCTAAACGTGACAAAACGTTTTATTTCAACAAAAAAGCCTACCTAGTTCTCCGTTCGGGACCTCACATATGCTAATGCTAATTAACTAATGGTGCTAATTCTCAGATATAAGAGTTATATCCCCCTGAGAGGACATTCCATTGTAATATTCCATTTATATTCCATTGTAATATTCCATTTATATTCCATTGTAATATTCCATTTATTTTCCGTTGTAATGTTCCATTGATGTTCCATTCTTATATTCTATTAATATTCCATTGTAATATTCCATTATTATTCCATTGTAAAATTCCATTAATATTCCATTGTAATCTTCCATTAATAGGCATATTCCATTAATATTCCATTAATCAAACTTTCATAGTATGCATGACATTCCATCGCTTTTTCTCTTTCTCTTACCCGCCTTCTTTCGATTTGTAGGTATGCCATCCCAAAGAAGGGTTTGCTCTATTTATATTGTATATTTATATAGCATATAGTATATAGTATATTCTCTTACAAGCCCTTGCCATTCTCTACAACAAGGTGTTCTCAAACCTCTATCAACCAAGGACCACTTTCATCACACAAAATAAGCTGAGGACCCCCACATATGTGCTCTCCCCAGGAATATATGTATATATATACCGTGTGCGCACTGTTTCATTGTATCAACAGTTATGGAAAGCTGTAAATAAAGAAATAAAAATAAATAAATATTAGTAATGGAGTAATGGAGAAATGGAGCATTAGAGCATAAAAAGTAAAAAGGAGTAAAAAAAGTAAAAAGGAGTAAAAAAAGTAAAGAAGTAAAGAGTAAAAAAGTAAAAAAGTAAAAGTAAAAAAATGAGAAGTAAAAAAGTAAAAAGAAAAGTAAAAGAGTAAAAAAGTAGAAGTAAAATAAGTATAAGAGTAAAAAAGTAAGAAACAGTATAAAAAAGGAAAAAAGTAAAATAAGTAAAAAAGTAGACAAAAAAACAATACAAAAAGTGAAAAAGAAAAGTAAAAAAGTAGAAAAATTAGAAAATAGTAGAAAAAATGTTGAAAACAGTAGAAGTGAAAAAAAAGAATAAAGGAAAACATGAGTAAAAGTTAAAAATTAAAAAAGTAAAAGTAGAAAAAAGGAGAAAAAAGTAGGAGAATAGTAGAAATAAATAGAAAAAAGTAAAAAAATAAATAAAAAACGTACAAAAAAGTTCAAAATGTGAGACAAAAAAGTAGAAAAAGAGAAGTAAAAGTCAATGAATTAAAATAAGTAAAAATTAAAATAAGTAAAATAAAGTAAAATAAGTAGAAATAGTAGGAAAAAGTACAAAGAAGTACAAAGAAGTATAATAAAGTATAAGAAGAACAAAAAGTACAAAGCAGTACAAAAAAGTACAATAAGTACAAAATAAGTACAGAAAAGTATAAATAAGTAAAAAAAGAATGAACAGTAGAAAAAGTAAAAAGAGTAAAATAAATAAATATTTATTGAACGAAAGGAAAAACAGTAAAGAAAACGTAAATATAAGTAAAGAGAAGTAAAAAAAAGTAAAAAAAGTAAAAAAAAAGTAAAAAAAGTAATAAAGCAGAGGAGAAACAAAGTAAACAAGTAAAAAAAGTTGAAAAAAGGAAAAAGAAAGTAAAATAGTAAAAAACTAAAGAAAGTGAAAATATTAGTAAAAAAAAGTTGAAAAGTACAAAAAAAGTAAAAAGGAGAGAATTAAAAGAAGTAAAAAAATAGAATGAGTAAAAAAATAGAATGAGTAAAAAAAGTAGAATAAGTTGATAGAAGTAAAATAAGTAGACAAAGTGAAAAAAGTAAAACCAAGAGTAAAAAAATACAAAAAGTAAAAAAGTAGAATAAGTTGAAAAAAGTAAAGCAATAGAAAAAAGTGAGAAGTGAAAAAGAGTAAAAAATAAGAGTATAAAAAGGAAAAAAATAAAAAAAGTAAGAAGTAAAAAGAAGTAAAAAAGTAAAAGTAAAGAATGTAAAAAAGTAAAAAAATAAAAAAGTAAAGAAGTAGAGAAGTAAATAAGTAAAAAAATAAAAGAAGTAAAAAAAAATATAAAAAGTATAAAAGCATAGAAGTAAAAAAGTGAAAAAAGTAAAAAAATGAAAACAGTAAAATAGGTAAGAAAGGCAAAGAAGTAAAATGAGTGTAAGAAAGTAAAAAATGTAAAAAACAAAGTAAAATAAAGTAAAAAAGTAATAGAAGTAAAGATAAGTAAAAAAAGTAAAGATAAGTAAACAATTTAAATAATTTAAACAATTTATTTACCACAGGAAATACAGAGGTAGAATGTTTCTTAAGTCTAATACAATGGTCAGAGTTGAGTATAGCTACCTGTGGGCCCGAATAAGTTCAGCGACTTCTAGGGCATCCTACCATTACATTATTCTAGGGCGTACAATAATGTTTAACCTAATTCACTTAGCCTAGTTTCGCATTAGACTGATCAACAGGATGATGAACTCGATATTGATGCTTAATTTTACAATATAGGTCATATGGACAATATTTAACAGTATATTCGATAACGATTTGGGAGCAGACTGAAAATCGGCGATATTACTCATGGCAAATTGCATTATTAGGACCAGACATGTAGGAGGCAGGATTTGACTTGGTGATCTTACACGACTAGTATTCTGATAAGAAGTGAGACTCAAGATTTCTTTTAAATACCTTGTAAGAATTACTTTCACGGATCTCCGCAGGTATTGAGTTCCAGGTTTTAGTTCGAACGAATAGTATACTATGTTGCGAGCGGGCCTTTGAATAATAAGGAAGCATGAATTTACTTTTATTTCGTGTTAAATGGTCGTGATGACCAGTTTGCGCACTTAATAACTGTTGAAGGCTATTGTCGCCATCATTAGCTAATGTTTTGTAGATGAAATTGCAGATGGAGATTTTGTAGAGATCCGAGAGTTTAAGTATTTGTAAATTTTTGAATGAATCATTTGTGTGAGCATTATATTCTAGGTTCTTTACCGCTCTGATGGCTCTTTTTTGCAGAGTAAAAATTATATTAGTTTTATTTTTATCAGTTCCATGCCATGCTTCTATTCCGTATTGCAGGTATGGTGAAATGAGCGTTCGATAAAGCATTAGTAAGGCTGTTTCAGGCAGGAAATTTTTAACTTTATTCAGGATTCCGATGGATTTTGATAATTTAGAACTAATATGAGTGATGTGCTCTTTGAAGGTCAGATGTTTATCTATTATGATGCCCAGAAATTTACATGAGTTGGTTTCTTTGATTTCACCTTCGCCAATTTTAATGGATGGTAGAGATATATTTTTCTTGTATGAGAACGTAATATAATTTGTTTTATCGATATTGAGGCTTATTTTATTAGCTTTAAGCCACAGTGAAACCTTATGGAGTTCATTATTTATACTCTCCGCAATCGTAGTGGGATTTTCGTTCGGAAGGACCGCAGAAAGCGTACTGTCATCGGCAAAAAGTATGAATTTAAAAAATGATGTAGATTTAATAATATCATTGATAAAAATCAGAAAAAGGAGAGGCCCAAGAACAGATCCTTGTGGAACTCCATGGCTAATTTTTTGTGGGTCCGATTTTGCGTCGTCAATGACAACGTATTGCTTCCGATTTGTTAGGTATGATCTGAACCAATCATGGGCAACCCCACGAATGCCATAACAATGAAGTTTCGAGAGTAATATGTTATGGTCCACACAATCGAATGCCTTTCGAAAGTCAAGAAATACAGAGAAGACAGTCTTTCCGTTATCTATATTAGAATAAAGGAATTGTAAATGATTTAATATTGCCTGTGTTGTTGATTTTTTACAGCGAAAGCCGTATTGTTTATCATAGAGAAATGATTTTTGTTCAAAATAAGAGTACACTTTTTTATACACAATTTTCTCGAATACCTTGCTAATAATTGGTAACATGGAGATAGGTCGATAATTGTTTACACAG
Source organism: Morinoia aosen (assembly GCA_030386875.1). Lineage (NCBI taxonomy): Eukaryota > Metazoa > Arthropoda > Malacostraca > Amphipoda > Talitridae > Morinoia > Morinoia aosen. Next base: position 22,025,386 of record CM059556.1, read on the forward strand.
GTTTTTTCACCATTTTTAAAGATAGGGGTTACTCTAGCAACTTTGAGGGAGTTCGGGAAAGTGCCTAGTAAGAGAGACTGGTTAATAATATTGGATATCAGTGGGGCCACAATATCAGCAATTATTTCAAGTATTTTAGGTGGAAACGTTTGTAACCCACTCGATTTATTTTTCATGTTGTTTATGCACGCAATTACATCGGAGGAGTTTGTAGGCGTAAAGAAAAAGGAGTTGTGTTCTCGAATATGATCCATAAATTCCAGGTGATCAGTAGGTTCACTTGGAATACCATTGGCTATAGTTTTCCCTACGTTTACAAAGAAGTTGTTGAAGAGATTAGCAATTTCATTCTTCTCATGGTATTTTACATTATCTTGAGTGATATGACCAATTTTCTTTTTTTCGGCGTTATTCGGTTTATAACAAGAGTTAAGGAGGCGCCAAGTCTTTTTAACGTCAGCTTTGAATTGAGTAAACTTGAGGGTAAAGTAGCTCTTTTTTGATGTTCTTATCTGGTTTGTCACATAGTTTCTGAATCGGTTATATGTTTCTCTAGATATTCGCCCTTCGCAAAGGAGGGCTAGGTACGCTTGACGTTTCTTTATATTTATCACGATGTCTCTAGTAATCCAGGGCTTTTGCTTATTTTTCGGGGTAACTGTACGAGTTACAATTGGGCAACACTGGTTGTATGCGTTCATTATAGTTTCAGTCAACTTTACTACTGATTCATCAATGCTCCTTGCATTATTGTTTTGTTGGGTGATGTGCAATGTTGGCATTAAATCTTCTAGAACGGTGCGCATTTCTTCTAAATTTGATTCGTTTATTTTACGATATGAGTAAGTTTCAGCCCGTGCTTTGGTGCACGCAAGATAGACATTTTTCTTAATAGAAAAACTGGAAAATGATCTGATAAGTCAGAAGTAATTATTCCAGCAAGAAAATCACTTGGGTCTGTCATAAAGATATTGTCAAGCAGCGTGGCACATTCTGAGGTTATTCGTGTTAGCTTTGTGATGATCGGAAGGAAAGATTTAGAATGAAATGCATATAAGAAATTAGAGATTGGTTCATAGCTTTCATGTTTCAGCAAATCATAGTTGAAGTCACCGCATATTATTATGTCATTGTAGAAGGACCTGTTGAACTGAGAAATAATTCGATTAAGCTCATTAAGGAAGGATATAGGACAGGCTGTAGGCGGCCTATACACCGTTCCAAGCACAATTCGTTTGCCATCTCTAGACAGTTCTACGAATAATGATTCTATATGATCCTGATTCAGTGTTGCACTTGCTATGATTCTCGAATCCATGTGCTTAGAAATGTATGTACTGATGCCCCCACCTCGCTTGTTTTTTCGTAGCGAATGGTAACTATGATAATTTTCAAATTTAATCATGTCTTTGGTCGAGTCATCTAGCCAGCTTTCGGTGAAGCTAATCACATCTAAGGTATACTTAAGTTCAGTAATAGTGCATTGTATCTCTTCCAATTTTGGATAGAGTGACCTACAGTTCCAACACAGTAGCGAAAAATCCTGCCGGGTTATTCGTACAGATTCGTTGAATTTTGATATGTTAGTATATCTGCAGTTTTCAGAGTCGTTTAGGTTTGGAAATATTCTGTTCAAATGATTGAGATCCGGGTCGATTTCATCTAATATATCAGCGTGATCAGTCATTCAAAATTAGTAAACAGTAGGCAGTAAGTACTATTGTACAACTTAAAACGAAATACAGAGTCAAGATTAAAAGGATATATCTATCTAAAAACTAGCTTAGAAAGTATAGAAAAGAGTAAGAAATCTAGCGTGATTTCGTGGGTACACTCAATACTCAGCCAATAGCGATTAATATTGGAGTTCAATATACAAAATTGATGCGTACAAATTGCTGAAGGCGTTGTTACAAAGTTCACATACAACAGGTAATAAGTTTTAAAAAAAATAAAGATAAATAGAAAAAAATTTAGCGACGATGATAATCTAATGAACTAATATGTTTTACACATAATAATAGTTTGTTGGTTAAAAATTACATACAATTTACGAGGAAAGGTGAACAAGGTGGATATCAATATTCCATCATAATATTGGTAGGTACAAATTGCTGATGGTGCTGTTGCAATTTCCAATACAGTTGTCATAAATGTTCATATATATCTGTCATAAGATTGTCAAAATTGAGGTAAAACTGCCGTATATATCTTTAGAGGTTGGAACTGATTCATGACATGAAGTTATGCAGTTTGAAGATCTAGTGTAATGTTATAGAATTCTAGGCGTTATTGGCATACGAATATATAATTTGACACAGGTACATGTTTTGATACCTAATTGAGGTGAACACCCAAGACCTGATTCGATGATTTATCCAGTTGCCGCATCAGGTATTGGTCGAGCTCTTCTGGCGTGTTAATCTGACGTCTCGAGTCCGGTTGTCCAGGGATGAATGCGAAGATGTTTCCATCTTGGGTCCTCGGGGTTCCGATTTTTTCCGGGAAATTTCTCTTGGCTACTCTCAAGGTGTACATGATCTTGGCTCGTGAAGGTATTAGATATTCATTTATATAGAACGTTGGTTTATTTACTCGGCAGGCAGAGAGAATTTCACGTTTTTTGTTGTAATGTTTCAGTTCGAAAGCGATGTTTCTTCGATCCTCGTTTCCACTTAGTGGTTTTCTTCCCATTCTGTTAGCTGACGTGATGTCAGCATCACTGAGGTCGATGTTGATGTCCTTCAGAATTTTGCAGACTGTTTCTTTGCAATTTTCGTTGTTGTGTGAATGAGGTAGTTCCCCCCCGGAAATGACGAGAGTACATTTTCTATCTTCCAGGTCTCGGCGCTGATCATTTTTTTCCAAGCGATCGAGACGTGACTCCAAGCTTTGTATTTTTTCATTCTGCTCTTCAATAATTTGTTTGTGTTCTGCTTCTTTTCCTGCTATTGTTTCAGATAGTGTTTTAAGGTCGCTTATTTCACTTTTCATTTCGTCAATATCACTATTAAATTTTGTCATCACTGAGTCAAAATATTTTATTAGAACAGATACCACTTCTTTGCAGTCTTGCGTTAGGCTAGACACATCAGGATATTGACCAAACTTTGGTTGATATTCACAGCTGTTATTGCAGCTGCTGATGTTGTTGCGTTGCTTCCTCGCTCCCATCTTGTAGGTTTAGATAGTTGGCTTTCTTGTATAAACGAGGGTTGAACACCTTCACACTTTATGAGGGAATATTATATTCTTAGTTTGATGATTTATTATTGATATCACATTTGAATCCTCATGGCGAGAGAGGGTACCCGTTCAGGCTAGAAGTACATGCTTTCTAACAATAGGCACTTTGTTCCGGAGCGAGCGGAGCGAGCGCAAAGCACATCCTCACCATATGGAGTCTCAGAGGACACTGAGGACACTAAAAAAAGTATGGATAAGTAAACAAAGTATAGATAAGTAAACAAAGTAAAAAAGAAGGAAAAAAGTAATAAACAATAAAAAAAGTAAAATAAAAAGTAAAACAAGTGAAAAACAATTAAAAAAGGAAAAAAAGATAAGTAGAATAAGTAAAAAAAGTGAAAAATAGTAAAAAAAGTAAAGAAAGTAAGAAAGTAAAAACAAACAGAAATTAGTGAAAAAAGAAATTTAAAAAAATATAGAACAAAAAAAGGAAAAAAAAGTAAAAAAAGTAAAAAAAGTAAAAAAAGTAAAAAAGTAAAAAAAGGGAAATAGGTAAAAAAGGCAAAAAAGTAAAAAAGTAAAAAAGTGAAAAATGGAAAAAAGTAAGCAAGTAAAGAAGTGAAAAAAGTATAGAAGTAAAAAAAAGTAAAAAACAAAATAAAATGAAGTAAAAAACTAATAGAAGTAAAAAGAAGTAAAATAGTGAAAAATTAAGAAAGTAAAAAAAAGGAAAAAGGAAAAAATGGTAAAACAAAATCAGTAAAAATGTAAAATAAAAAGTAAATAAGTGAAAAAAATGATAAAAAGCAAAAGTTAAAAAAAAGGAAAATACGTAGAGAAAAGTAAAAACAATCAAAAATAGGTATAAGTAAGTAAAAAATGAGTAAAAAGAAAAAACGTAAGAAGTAAAAAATGAGTAAAAAATGAGTAAAAAATGTAAAAAAGTAAAAGTAAAGAAGTAAAAAAAGTAAAGAGAAAAAATGTAAAAAAGTAAACTAAAAAAGTAGAAGCATAAGTGAAAAGTAAAAGTAAAACAAGTAAAAACGAGTAAATAAGTGAAAAAAGTAAATATGTAAAAAAGGAAAAAAGAGTAAAAAATAGTAAAAAAAAAGAGTAAAAAGTGAAAAAAAAGAAATAAAGGGTTAAAAAATAGGAGTAAAAAAAAGAAACAAAAGAAAAAAGAAAAAAAGAGTAAAAACAGTAAAAGAGTAAAAAAGTAGAGAAGTAAAAAAAGTAAAAGCAAGTAGTTACGTGAAAAAAAGTAAAAAAAGTTAAAAAAGGAAGTCTGTACATAAAGTAAAAATAGTAGAAACAAATTAAAAAAAGTAAAAAAATGAGTAAAAATAAGTTGAAGAAGATTGAAAAAGAAAAAAATAGTAAAAAAAGTAAAAAAGTAAAACAGTAAATACAGTAAAATAAAATAAAAAAGTAAACAAAGTAAAAAGTAAAAAAAGGAATAAGTAAAAAAGTAAAGTATAAAAGATTATAGGAGTAAAAAACGTAGAAAAAAAGTAAAAAAAGGTAATAAGTAATGAAAAAGGCAAAAAAGATAAAGAAAAAAGTAAAAAAAGTAAAATAAGTAAAAAGTAAAATAGGAAAAAAGAGTAAAAAAAGTAAAAATGAGTAAAAAAAGCAAGAAAAAGTATAAAAAAGTAAAAAAAGTAGAAAAAAATAAGAAGTACAGGAAAAGGAGATAAATTGAAAAAGGAACATAAGTAAAAAAAGTACAAAAAAGGAACAAAAGTAAAAAAAAGTAAATAAAGTAAAAGAGTAGCAAAGTAAAAAAAGTAAAGAATGTTACAAACAAGAAAATGAGTATAAAAGTAAAAAAAGTAAAAAAATAGCAAGTAAAAAGGTAAAAAAAATTAAACAGAGTAAAAAAGTAAAAAAGAAATTAAAAGGAAGGGAAAAAAGTAAAAAAAAAAGTAGAATAAAGTATAAAAAAGTATAAAAAAGTAAAAAAAGTAATAGAAGTAAAACAAGTAAACAGAAGTAAAAAAGGAAAAAAGAGTATAAACAAGTAAAAGAAGTAAAAAAAGAATATAAAAAGCAAAACAAAAAATAGAAAAAAAACGATATGGAGGTAAAAATGAGTATAAAAAGTAATAGAAGTAAAATGAAGTAAAAAGAAGTAAAACAAGTAAACAAAGTAAAAAGAAGTAAAATAAGTAAAGAAGAAGGTAAAAAAGGAAAAAAACAGTAAGAAAGTAAAATGAAAAGTAAAAAGAAGTAAAACAAGTAAAACACAGTAAGAACAAAAGTGAAAAATGAAAAAAAGAAGTAAAAAGTGAAAATAAGTTAAAAAGTAAAAAAAGAAAATAGTAAAAAAGTAAAAGTGAAAAAAGTAAAAAAGTAAAAACAAGTCAAAAGTAAAAAAGTAACAAAGGAAAAAAAGAACAATAGAGGTAAAAAGTAAAACGAAGTAAAAAAAAGTAAAGTTAAGTAAAATAAAAAGTAAAAAACGTAAAAAATGGAAAAAATAAAAAAAGGTAAAAAAGTAAAAAAAAAATAAGTGAAAAAAGTTGAAAAAGTAAAAGTATAAACAAGTAAAAAAGTTGAAAAAGGAAAAAGGAAAATAAGTAAGTAGAAGTAAAAGTAAGAGTAATAAAGGTAAAAATAAGTAAAAAAAGTAAAAAAAGTAGAGAAGTAAAAAAGTACCAAAAGTAGAGTAAAAAAAGTAAAGAAGGAAAATAAATTAAAAAAAGGGGAAATATTAAAAAAATGAAAAAAGTTAATAAGCAAGAAAAGTAAAAACAAGTAAAAATGAAAAAAGAAATAAAAAATGTGAAAAAAGTAAAATAACTAAAAAAGCAAAAAAGTAAAAAAGTAAAAACAAGGGAAAAAAGAAAAAAAGTACAGAAGTAAAAAAGTAAAAAAGTAAAAACAATCGAAAAAAAAGTACAGAAATAAAAAAGTAAAAAAAGTAACAACTGAAAAAAGAAAAAAGTACAGAAGTAAAAAAATAAAGCAAATAGTAATGAAGAAAAAATAGTATAATTATAGAAAAAAGAGTAAAAAAAGCAGAAATAAGTAAAAAAAGTATAAAAAGGAAACAAAAGTTGAAAAAGTATAGAAAGTAAAAAAGTAAAAAAGATGATAAATAAGGGAAAAAAGTAAAAAACAGTAAAAAAAGTAAAATATAAATAAAAAAGTAGAAAATAAGTAAAAAAAGGTAACAAAGGTCAAAACAAGTAAAAACAGTAAAAAAGTTCAATAAGTAAAAAAATAAGTAGAGTAAAAAAAACGAAGGTAAAAAAAACTAAAAAAGGGATGTAAAAAGAAGTAAAAAAAGAAAAAAAAATTAAAAACGTATAGAAGTAAAAAGTAAAACAGTAAAAAAAGTAAAAAAGTAATAAGAAAAGTAAAAAATAAACAAAGATAAAGAAGTGAAAACAAGTGAAATAAGTAAAAATAGTAAAAAAAGTAAAAAGAAGTAAAAAAAGTACACAAACGTAAAAAAAGAAGAAACGGGGGGTAAAAAAAGTATAAATATGTAAAAAAAGGGAAAAAAAGGAAAAAAGTGGAAAAGAAGGGAAAAAAGTAAAATAAGTAAAAAAAGTACAAAGGGCAAAATAAAAAGTAAAAAAAGTAAAGTAAACAAGTTAAATAAGTAAAAAAAGTACAAAAAGTAAAAAAGTAGAGAAATAAAAAAGTAGAGAAGTAAAAAAAGTAGAGAAGTAAAAAAAGTAGAGAAGTAAAAAAGTAGAGAAATAAAAAAGTAAAAAAAGTAAAAGAAGTAAACAAGTAAAAAAAGTAAAAAAGTAAAAAAGTAAATAAGTAAAAAAGTATAGAAGTAAACAAGAGAAGTAGAAAAGTAGTAGAGAAGTAAAAAGAGTAAATTTTAGAAATTTGTTCAGTTAACAAGTTCCTCGCATATTGGGACGCATGCTTACCACTCGCTAAATTGCTGATTTCCGTACCGGTATAAATAAACGATATTTCATCTCATCCGTGACCTTTTTAATAAATAAATTACCACACGAGGGGAGATGTTAGCCTGCAATTGCATTCTTCGTATTTCTTAGGAACGGTAAAAATGTATTCGAGCAGTTGAGCCGATTTCCCATTTCTGCTATTTAGAACCCGACCAAACCAACCCTAACCTGACCTGACCAAACCAACCGTTTACATGTGCGGAAACGCGTTCAAAGGAAATTTTTGGCAACCCTTTCCATTTTGGCTCCGGGAGTAAGGCGAAACTCTGCTTTCTCTACCATTTAGTATTGATGAGACTCATGAGTCACCCATGAGTCACCCATGAGTCACCCATGAGTCACCCATGAGTCACCCATGAGTCACCCATGAGTCACCCATGAGTCACCCATGAGTCACCCATGAGTCACCCATGAGTCACCCATGAGTCACCCATGAGTCACCCATGAGTCACCCATGAGTCACCCATGAGTCACCCATGAGTCACCCATGAGTCACCCATGAGTCACCCATGAGTCACCCATGAGTCACCCATGAGTCACCCATGAGTCACCCATGAGTCACCCATGAGTCACCCATGAGTCACTCATGAGTCAGTCATGAGTCAGTCATGAGTCAGTCATGAGTCAGTCATGAGTCAGTCATGAGTCAGTCATGAGTCAGTCATGAGTCAGTCATGAGTCAGTCATGAGTCAGTCATGAGTCAGTCATGAGTCAGTCATGAGTCAGTCATGAGTCAGTCATGAGTCAGTCATGAGTCAGTCATGAGTCAGTCATGAGTCAGTCATGAGTCAGTCATGAGTCAGTCATGAGTCAGTCATGAGTCAGTCATGAGTCAGTCATGAGTCAGTCATGAGTCAGTCATGAGTTTCATGAGTCACAGCGGAAATATGTGGGTAAGCTGGAGTAGCAGCAGGATACCCCAATGAACGAAGACACTGTGCGCTTTAAGATCTTTTTCCCAATACCCGCCTTCTCCATCAGCTACCCGCCTTTGTGACGATTATCTTTTAATTATAGTCGTGACACCTCGTTTTGAAGCCTCGACACTTCATTTTGAAGTCTCGAGACCTCATTTTGAAGCCTCGAGACATTTTGAAATCTTGAGACCTCATGTTGAAGCCTCGAGACCTCATTTTGAAGTCTTGAGACCTCATTTTGAAGCCTCAAAACATTTTGAAGTCTTTAGACTTCATTTTGAAGTCTTTAGACTTCATTTTGAAGTCTTGAGACCTAATTTTGAAGCCTCGAGACCTCATTTTGAAGCCTCGAGACCTCATTTTGAAGCCTCGAGACCTCATTTTGAAGCCTCGAGACTCAAGGCACCCTTACCTTGAAGCCTTGAGGGCAGGGTTTGAGAGACCGCCGTCTCGCAGGCACAGCAGTCGCTGCGTGCACCATCTGCACCACCTGCAGCAGCTGCAGCAGCAGGAGCAGCAGCTGGCCCTTGTGTTGCAGTGCGGCAGCCATCTGCAACAGGTGGTGCAGTTTGATAGAACCATCAACACTCAAAAGTTGAACATAAGATTAAAGACAACATAGCTAACATAAGATTAAAGACAACATAGCTAACATAAGATTAAAGACAACATAGCTAACATAAGATTAAAGACAACAAAGCAAACATAAGATTAAAGACAACAAAGCAAACATAAGATTAAAGACAACATAGCTAACATAAGATTAAAGACAACAAAGCAAACATAAGATTAAAGACAACAAAGCAAACATAAGATTAAAGACAACAAAGCAAACATAAGATTAAAGGCAACATAGCTAACATAAGATTAAAGACAACATAGCTAACATAAGATTAAAGACAACAAAGCAAACATAAGATTAAAGACAACAAAGCAAACATAAGATTAAAGGCAACATAGCTAACATAAGATTAAAGACAACATAGCTAACATAAGATTAAAGACAACAAAGCAAACATAAGATTAAAGACAACAAAGCAAACATAAGATTAAAGGCAACATAGCTAACATAAGATTAAAGACAACATAGCTAACATAAGATTAAAGACAACATAGCTAACATCAGATTAAAGACAACATAGCTTACATAAGATTAAAGACAACATAGCTAACATAAGATTAAAGAACACATAGCTAACATAAGATTAAAGACATCAAAGTACTCAATGAGGTCTACTGTTTTGAAGAAAGGGCGGCAACGAATGTAAGTTCATCATGAATACCTACAATGAAAGTTTCGTAATAAAAGAACGGAAATAATGCAAGTTTATTCTTAAAAGCTAAAATTACGGTTCATCGACACAAGCTACAATGAAATTTCATTATGAAAAAGCTATGATGACCGTTCGATAAAAATCTATAAGAAAAGTTCATAAAAGTTTATTACAGAAACAGATATAATACAAGTTTATTGTAAAAACCAACAATAACACAAGTTATAGGGATATTGAAAGAGAAATAATATTTAAATTAGTATTTATTTATATTATATATTAGTTAATTAACATCTATTAGCAATTAATATTTATTTATAATTAATATATTCATATATTTCTCAATAGTAATAATATTGTTACTTTAATGTTAAGAATTAATTAATTAACATTTTACGGGGAAGCTGGTCTTCAGAAATCTTCAGTTACGTCAATTGAGAAGTTTGAATTAGTTTGCAAACATATTCCTCGCTATGTTGTTAACACTTTGACTGCGGCAGGTAAAACTGAAGTTGAACATTTAACCCAAATTTAAAGTCAAGTGAAGTAAACAACTTTGAAAATAACAAACATGAATTGGATTGTACCTACATTTAGTTTTGATTGAGTATTTGTGAAAATTGAGTTTGTGACTACTGGTCGGTCAGCAGCATTAAGAAAATTGCCTCCGTGGCCACCGGTGGCTCACGTCGAAGTTAAAGTGTCAATAAGTAAGCCGGTGATTGGATGCAGACTTGTTCACTTACAACAATAAGGTTCTAAAATCAAGTGTTAAGTTAACGAGTCCGATAGTTTAGCATAAGCCAGGTATCTGAATTCAAAAATTCTTTGTAACAGGCAACACTTAGTTTAACACTGCGACGTGAGCCACCGGTGGCCACGGAGGCAATTTTCTTAATGCTGCTGACCGACCAGGAGTCACAAACTCAATTTTCAGGACTACTCAATTAAAACTAAATGTAGGTACAATCCAGTTCATGTTGGCTATTTTCAACCTTGCTTACTATTTACAATTGACTTTAAATTTGATTTGAGCATTAAACTTCAGTTTTACTTCCCGCAGCCAAAGTGTTAAATCGTAGGTTCACTAAAAATTTTAGAAGCAAAAAAACCTCATGAAATTTGTCATTTTATTAAAAAAAATCGAAAACGTTGCGGAGACCGGCTCCATCATCAGTCTGTAAAATACAAAGTATGAATAATTCAACGCACGCTCTTTTTGTCTCAAGCACTTTAGCGCTCATTAAATAATTTAAATTTATTCATTCATCAGCTTTCGTTGTACTAATGGACTCTAAAGCACCTGCTTGCGACCCAAAATTTAGACAGGGAAGGAAGTAATACATAGCGCGGCACTGCGGCAGTCAATAATGCAATTTTGAGAAAGCTGCGGTAGCTAAAAATGAAGCATTGACTGCCACACCCTATATATCCACAGATCACCCTCAGAATAGGAGACCATAGATACAACAAATGTATCTATGGAAATTAGCACTGCCAGGGGGAATATGTGAGGTCTCGAGCTAAAGGTTAGGTACGCTTTTCTTTTGTCGAAATAGAATCGATTCTTTGTTTTGTTACGGATCATTTTTTTCGGTTCACTGCTGTCCTGTGTTTCAGCACCTACTACTTTCTTCTTCAACTTCTATCTTGTTTCATGAACTTCTTTTCATCTTGCGTACAGATTCTGCGTTCTCTTAAATCCATACCTAATGGGGCCTCCCTTACCTCTCTTTAGAACGCTTTTGTCGCTGTTAGGGAGGCTTAAACTAACAATCCAACCTAATAAACAATCCTAATAAGCTAGGGGCCCCCAAGTGCAGTGGTAACGAGGCGGGCGGAGAAAAAGAAAAAATCGTCCTCGTGGTATCGAACCCAGCTCGTATCTCTGTCATCTAAAAAGCTTTAAGACAGCGTGACCTTAACACTCTTCTTAATGCTTAATAAAGCTCTCATAATAAGTCAGTTGTGAGATCGTGTTCTAAAAGTCAAGGGTTTCTCTTCGAGTGAAATGCTCTCACGAGCGCTCGAGCTCCGTGATGGCGGCAGGGTGGGGAAATCTGCGCGCTTGTCGAGCGCAATTTTGAGGGTTTAGTGAAGCATCTCAGGTGAAATTTTAATTCTCGGTGAAATTAAGTCAATTGAAGTGTAGAAAGTGACGAACTTTAAGTGAGGCTGCGTACCACCACACCCACACGTGTGGGTGTGGGTGTGGTTATTATTAAAAAAGTTTAATGACAATTTATTATATTTTATTATTATTTAATTTAATGGACAATTTTTTGTGTATCACATTTAACAACTAACAATTATTACGCTTTAAAAAAAATTACAAATATCATGAAACTTATTTCTTTCGGCGTACCCAGTTTTTTATATACTTACTATAGCATCCTTTTTATTTGCTTTCGATTCCATTTATTCATTCTATTATTTCATTTCCACGCTTCTAAGAGAAGAAAATAATTTTTCGAAACATATTTATTTACGCATCCACTGCACAGGATTCTCACCGACATTTCATTTAGGATCTACCACATCCTTTTGACGTGTTTTTTGTATTAGTATCAGGATTAGTAAAAGGGACATAGGAAGTCAAGCTGAGAGGTAACGCACGTAATTATCGTAATTACGCAGCTACAATAATTACGCAGCTACAATAATTATGCAGCGATAATAAGCGCGTTATCAGCACCCCAGCACCGCGCTCCTGCTGCTGCAACGCGCCGCTTTTGCCTCGCGTCGGTTGTGACGCGGGCGCGTTGCGTCACAGCATTTATATATACATACATTTATTTATTTATTTATTTATTAGACATAAGTTTCAAATATAATTAAATAACTACATACAATTTAAAATATTACATACATAAATAAAAATTTAAAAGCGAAGAATAAAATTCTTGGATAAATCCCATCATCAGCTGAAAAACAAATGGCATGAAATAAATGTGATTAGTTACAGACACAAACGGTTCACGAGACTATAATAAATTAGATGGAAATGCACAATGGGAGAGAACTAGACGTACCATTCAATGCTGGTCCACCCTTCAAAATATGCAGAGATTCTAAAATAAGTGCGTCAGTAAAATTTGACCCCTGCTCTATGATCGAAGAATTATTATTTGTAAAAATAAAAATTATTATTTGTGATTATTGAATTTAAGTTGTCTGCGTGAATACGGGTTGCAGACTGTGGTGGTTGTCCTAGCCCTGATCCTGTGCGGTAGCTGACTCCCCTATGCTCCGCGATCCTCTGTCCCAGGGTACGACCGGTGCAACCGACGTACCAGGATGCCCACAGTGCACAACTATATTCATAAACAATTGAGGATCGCATCGCAACGGGAAGTTTCTCCTTGGAAATGAAAAACGATCTAATACAAAAGTTGCTATGTACTGTGTACTGTATACAGTGCGCTGTGTACTGTGGACAGTGTGCTGTGTACTGTGGACAGTGTGCTGTGTACTGTGGACAGTGTGCTGTTTACTGTGGACAGTGTGCTGTTTACTGTGGACAGTGTGCTGTTTACTGTGGACAGTGTGCTGTTTACTGTGGACAGTGTGCTGTTTACTGTGGACAGTGTGCTGTTTACTGTGGACAGTGTGCTGTTTACTGTGGACAGTGTGCTGTGTACTGTGGACAGTGTGCTGTGTACTGTGGACAGTGTGCTGTGTACTGTGGACAGTGCGCTGTTTACTGTGGACAGTGTGCTGTTTACTGTGGACAGTGTGCTGTTTACTGTGGACAGTGTGCTGTTTACTGTGGACAGTGTGCTGTGTACTGTATACAGTGTGCTGTGTACTGTATACAGTGCGCTGTGTACTGTGGACAGTGTGCTGTGTACTGTGGACAGTGTTCTGTGTGCTGGGGACAGCGTGCTGTGTACTGATTACTGAAAACTGTGTAAGCATGAGACCTGATTTACGTGCACGTGACTGCAACACGCGTCGCTGCAACACAAGTCGCTGCAACACACGTCGCTGCAACACACGTCGCTGCAACACACGTCACTGCAACACACGTCACTGCAACACACGTCACTGCAACACACGTCACTGCAACACACGTCACTGCAACACACGTCACTGCAACACACGTCACTGCAACACACTTATGGAACTGCAAAGAACACCGAATTTCCGCATAAGTCTCTCCCACGAAGAAGGAAACATTGAGTTCAAGGGGAAAATTCCCACGAGTGAGTGGGAAATCGGACCGTCCAGTGGGAAAATTCCCACGCGAAGAAGGAAACGGGGAGTTCAAGGGAAAATTCTCTCACGAAAAGGGAAAGTAGCAAACACAATACAAAATTCATTCAAGGAAGGAAAAGAAATAGTCCATGGGGAAAACACCCCTCGCAGAGAAAGAAAACAGGAAGCCCGAGGGAAATTTCCCTCTCACACAGACAAGGAAAACAAAGTTCAAGGAAATAATTTCCCCTCAGACAACAAAACGAAGGGTGGATTAGATTAGATTATTAGTTAGTTTAAGCCTCCCTATCCGCAACAAAGGCTATCCAAAGAGAGGAAGGAAGAAGGCACCATTTAATACGGAGTTAAGGAAACACGGAATCTATGCAGAAAGAGCACAGAAACAGGAAGCTAAGAAAGAAGTTCATGAAACAAGAAAAAGTTGAAGAAGAAAGTAGTAGGTGCTGAAAAACAGGACAGCATTGAACCGAAAAAGATGGTCCGTAATAAAACAAAAACCTATTTTATTTCAACAAAACGAAAGCCTGCCTAACTTTCAACTCGGGCCCTCACACATTTTCCCCCTGGGAGTGCTAATTCTGATAGATAAAAACGGAGAAAATGCTAATAGAATTAGACATTTTAGTCAGGGTTAGTTTTATTTGCATTTTCTTCGGTTTTAAAACTTTTACAGAATTTATTATTTAAGCAAAGCGAACATCTGTTGAGATCTTTTAAAGGTTGCGTACTAAATTTTATGAAGACAATTATTGAAAACGATCTAGTGGATGTAAACGTTGGTACTTGATTGGTACTTGTTTACTGCCTTGGTACTTGTTTACTGCCTTGGTACTTTTTCCTTGGTTTGTACTTGTTCCATGACTACAGTACAGTGGTACTAGGTACTTGATGGCTACTTGTTACACTATTAGAACCCGATAAGTAGTTCATACGTACTTGGTATTCTATTGGAGCTTGATAAGTAGTTGATATTTGATTGATGTTCAAGCCAAGGTCAAATGGGAGTGTAATAGCTTTTGTGTCTAGGTTTCTCTTATTTCATGTTAATACACATTTAAAAATAAAAAATAAACAAATAAAACTCACCAATAGAACAAATAAATATCAAATGTATATAGAAGCATGCATATACAAATACTCGTATATATTTAAAATAAACACACACAAAGCGGAATAGAAAATACACGTAAATCAATAACTAAATGAACAGATAAGAAATGAATAAGTACCCCAACACATTTCTATGAATGAAGAGTTTGTATTTCTCGGCAGAGACTTCAGCTCGGAAGGTCTGAAGGTTGAGTCACCGCGAGCTGAAGAATGACTTCTTTGTTTTAACCTTCCTGCCCAGTGTGCGATTCTCTTACAAAATGGTGATTCTCAAACAAAATAGCAATTCTCTAACAAAATAGCGATTCTATAATCAGATAGCGATTATCGAACAAAATAGCGATTCTCTATCAATAGACCGACTCTCACGGGGGTGTCAAAATTCATTAAGCCTTCCTGGCTTGTGTTCGCATCATGCCTTCCTCAAACTCCCCTCGATCACCGTGGGGAAAAGGAGGAAGCCGCAGCCCTGACCTTCCTTCCCCTCAGTCCCCTCCGTCCAATTGAACTCAATTGCTGGGAGTAAATACTGCGCTTTCCCTTCACGTTTTCGCCGCCCTGCAACATCTTTTCGCCGCCCTGCAACACGTTTTCGCCGTTGCATCTGTCATTATCACCCCCCTGCAACACGTTTTCGCCGCCCTGCAACACCCTTTCGCCACCCTGCAACACCCTTTCGCCGCCCTGCAACACCCTTTCGCCGCCCTGCAACACCCTTTCGCCCCCCTGCAACACCCTTTCGCCGCCCTGCAACACGTTTTCGCCGTTGCATCTGTCATTATCACCACCTTGCAACACGTTTTCGCCGCCCTGCAACACCCTTTCGCCACCCTGCAACACCCTTTCGCCACCCTGCAACACCCTTTCGCCGCCCTGCAACACCCTTTCGCCACCCTGCAACACCCTTTCGCCGCCCTGCAACACCCTTTCGCCGCCCTGCACCACGTTTTCGCCGCCCTGCAACACGATTTTGCTGTTGCGTCTGACATTTCAGCCGCCCCGTGCAGAATTAACACCCGGGCGGCTAATAACATAGATGCCCTGGTGAAAGAGTAAAACTAAAAAGTTGTGCTGAGTCAGTAAGGATTTACTGAAATCTACCACATTTAAGCACCCTTCAAAAAAGATAAATTAAACCGAACCTAGTTGAACTTTTTCGCCTTCACATCCATAATTTTAATCCCCCGATACCAAAGTTGTCCTTGAGGCGGCTAAAATTATAGATGCCTCAGAGAAAAAGTTAACACAGGAACGTGACGTTTATGTAATTATTACTCAATTATTATTACATAATTATCCAATTATTATCTTTCATTATTCAGTTATTATCCAATTATAATTCATTTTCAATTCAAATAATTTAAAAAATCCGACTAATTCAAATCTTTTGTTGCGACAATTGACATAAGCATTAGGGTCCCCATGGGTGTTTATGAACTAAGGAACTTCATTACAAGATATTTAAAAACCAGCGACGGTATCTTTATCATCTTCCTTGGAAATCGACTGTATTTCTTTCTTTGTATATATTAAAACCAAAGATAGATTTTGTACCATTTTTACTGGAAACTAGTTTTTTTTCCTTGTGGATTTTAAAAACCCGACAATAGTTTCTCTATCATCTTCATTGGAAACAAACAGTTCTTTTTTTCGTTACGCATTTAAAAATCAAAGATTGCTTTTGTATCATCATTAGGGGAAATACACTTTTTCTTTTTCCTATATACATTTAAAAAAAAGCTTTGTATCATCTTTAGCGGAAACAAATTTTTGTGCCACCTTCATTGGAAACAAAGTCTTTTTTCTTTATACAACTTAAAAACCAACGATAGTTTTTTAATCCTCATCATTGGAAACAAACCATTCTTTTCTTTATACATTTAGAACCTAAAATGGCTTCTGTGTAATCTTCATAAAAAACAAACCTTTTTCTCTATACTGTAAACAAACTGTTTTTCTTTCTTTTTTCTTCATACATATAAAAACCAATAGTTTCTCCGTCATCATTACTGGTAACAAACCGTTTCTTTCATTTTCTTCATTTTGGATTCGAGTGTTCCACTCCCTCAAGCAAAAATGTGCACGCAAAACAAAACAAGGCGCACGCAAAACAAAACAAGGCGCACACAAAACAAAACAAGGCGCACACAAAACAAAACAAGGCGCACGCAAAACAAAACAAGGCGCACGCAAAACAAAACAAGGCGCACACAAAACAAAACAAGGCGCACACAAAACAAAACAAGGCGCACGCAAAACAAAACAAGGCGCACGCAAAACAAAACAAGGCGCACACAAAACAAAACAAGGCGCACACAAAACAAAACAAGGCGCACACAAAACAAAACAAGGCGCACGCAAAACAAAACAAGGCGCACGCAAAACAAAACAAGGCGCACACAAAACAAAACAAGGCGCACACAAAACAAAACAAGGCGCACACAAAACAAAACAAGGCGCACACAAAACAAAACAAGGCGCACGCAAAACAAAACAAGGCGCACGCAAAACAAAACAAGGCGCACGCAAAACAAAACAAGGCGCACGCAAAACAAAACAAGGCGCACACAAAACAAAACAAGGCGCACACAAAACAAAACAAGGCGCACACAAAACAAAACAAGGCGCACGCAAAACAAAACAAGGCGCACGCAAAACAAAACAAGGCGCACACAAAACAAAACAAGGCGCACACAAAACAAAACAAGGCGCACGCAAAACAAAACAAGGCGCACGCAAAACAAAACAAGGCGCACACAAAACAAAACAAGGCGCACACAAAACAAAACAAGGCGCACACAAAACAAAACAAGGCGCACACAAAACAAAACAAGGCGCACGCAAAACAAAACAAGGCGCACACAAAACAAAACAAGGCGCACACAAAACAAAACAAGGCGCACACAAAACAAAACAAGGCGCACGCAAAACAAAACAAGGCGCACGCAAAACAAAACAAGGCGCACACAAAACAAAACAAGGCGCACACAAAACAAAACAAGGCGCACGCAAAACAAAACAAGGCGCACACAAAACAAAACAAGGCGCACACAAAACAAAACAAGGCGCACACAAAACAAAACAAGGCGCACGCAAAACAAAACAAGGCGCACGCAAAACAAAACAAGGCGCACACAAAACAAAACAAGGCGCACACAAAACAAAACAAGGCGCACACAAAACAAAACAAGGCGCACGCAAAACAAAACAAGGCGCACACAAAACAAAACAAGGCGCACACAGAACAAAACAAGGCGCACACAAAACAAAACAAGGCGCACGCAAAACAAAACAAGGCGCACGCAAAACAAAACAAGGCGCACGCAAAACAAAACAAGGCGCACACAAAACAAAACAAGGCGCACACAGAACAAAACAAGGCGCACACAAAACAAAACAAGGCGCACGCAAAACAAAACAAGGCGCACACAAAACAAAACAAGGCGCACGCAAAACAAAACAAGGCGCACACAAAACAAAACAAGGCGCACGCAAAACAAAACAAGGCGCACACAAAACAAAACAAGGCGCACACAAAACAAAACAAGGCGCACGCAAAACAAAACAAGGCGCACGCAAAACAAAACAAGGCGCACACAAAACAAAACAAGGCGCACACAGAACAAAACAAGGCGCACACAAAACAAAACAAGGCGCACGCAAAACAAAACAAGGCGCACACAAAACAAAACAAGGCGCACACAAAACAAAACAAGGCGCACGCAAAACAAAACAAGGCGCACGCAAAACAAAACAAGGCGCACACAAAACAAAACAAGGCGCACACAGAACAAAACAAGGCGCACACAAAACAAAACAAGGCGCACGCAAAACAAAACAAGGCGCACGCAAAACAAAACAAGGCGCACGCAAAACAAAACAAGGCGCACACAAAACAAAACAAGGCGCACGCAAAACAAAACAAGGCGCACACAAAACAAAACAAGGCGCACACAAAACAAAACAAGGCGCACACAAAACAAAACAAGGCGCACACAAAACAAAAGAAGGCGCACGCAAAACAAAAGAAGGCGCAAGCAAAACAAAAGAAGGTGCAAACAAAACAAGGCGCACGCAAAACAAAAGAAGGCGCAAGCAAAACAAAAGAAGGTGCAGCGGCGTGGCAGCAAAGGGCGACGCAATTCGTCCGTCATTTGTCCTAAAGCTTCGCTTTGTCTTCCCCCTCCCAGCCAAGGCCAGCGGACAAAAGGGGCCGGTGTTCGGAAGTGCTAGCGTGACTTGAGCTTTGCTCTGCTCTTTCCAGCGCACGTTCGGACGCACCCTTGCCCAAGCGCTCAGGCTCGGGATTCCCAACCTTTTTACCGGCCTTTTTCAAGGTTTTCTTTTCTCCCGGGTGTTCAACTCCTTTTCACGGTTTTAGTTTTTTCCTAGGTTTCCAACTTCTTTTCACGGTTTTATTATTTCTGATGTTTCCAATTTCTTTTCTCTGGTTTTAATTTTCCCCCTGGGTTTCCAATCACTTTTTGCTGGTATTCTTTCTTCCGGGGCTTCTACCCCCTTTACCCCTTTCCAACCGCTTTTTCTTGGTTTTCTTTTTACGGGATCACAACCCCTAAAGAAATTTCATTCGAACCTCGCACCACTGAAATAAAAATGCCAAAAAATTGTCAATATCCAATTATTTTTCTGGAATTTTGTTCTACCCCTGGAATGGCAGACTTCTATCTGGAATATCGGGCTTTTATTTGAAATATTGGACTTCTATCTGGAATCTTGAACTCTTATCTGGAATATTGGACTTTTCTTGCACCCCCAAGGTGCAAAAGCACCCCAGATAGGGAACCCCTAGCACAGAAGTATAGTCCGAGCAGTCAAAATAAAAGCAATGAAAAAAAAATAAAACACTATTTGCACATAGAGGAATATATCAGGTTACGTGACTTACTGACGTTACAAACACACAATTGTTTAGGTGTTGCATTTTTTTTTGATGCAACAATCAACTACGCAATAAAAGTCGGTGGATCAATCTGATCAATGAATATATACGGGCGCTGCCGTAATTACTGCTTTATTATGCCATGATGATAACCAGGAATACACTCGCATGCACTCGCATACACTCGCATACACTCGCATACACTCGCATACACTCGCATACACTCGCATACACTCGCATACACTCGCATACACTCGCATACACTCGCATACACTCGCATACACTCGCATACACTCGCATACACTCGCATACACTCGCATACACTCGCATACACTCGCATACACTCGCATACACTCGCATACACTCGCATACACTCGCATACACTCGCATACACTCGCATACACTCGCATGCACTCGCATGCACTCGCATGCACTCGCATGCACTCGCATGCACTCGCATGCACTCGCATGCACTCGCATGCACTCGCATGCACTCGCATGCACTCGCATGCACTCGCATGCACTCGCATGCACTCGCATGCACTCGCATGCACTCGCATGCACTCGCATGCACTCGCATGCACTCGCATGCACTCGCATGCACTCGCATGCACTCGCATGCACTCGCATGCACTCGCATGCACTCGCATACACTCGCATACACTCGCATACACTCGCATACACTCGCATACACTCGCATACACTCGCATACACTCGCATACACTCGCATACACTCGCATACACTCGCATACACTTGCATACACTCGCATACACTCGCATACACTCGCATACACTCGCATACACTCGCATACACTCGCATACACTTGTATACACTTGTATACTCGAAGGCGTACACATTTACACTCCCACGAGTACACTTGTACACTCGCAGGAACACCCTTTTATTCACTCGTATTCACTTGCATACACCTGTATATACCTGTACACACCAGTACACACTGTGTGCTGCACCGCCCCGAGCACACAGCACAGCGGAGGGTGTGCGGTGGCGGCACAACACTTCACAGTCCGGAAGTTTCACACCCGCGTGTGAGTCGAGTGAAACTGGGGTCGAAGCTTGCGATGCGCGGCGGCCCTTAAGGACCGTCCCAGCTAAGGACCGTCCCAGCTAAGGACCGTCCCAGCTAAGGACCGTCCCAGCTAAGGACCGTCCCAGCTAAGGACCGTCCTAGCTAAGGACCGTCCCAGCTAAGGACCGTCCCAGCTAAGGACCGTCCCAGCTAAGGACCGTCCCAGCTAAGGACTGTCCCAGCTAAGGACCGTCCCAGCTAAGGACCGTCCCAGCTAAGGACCGTCCCAGCTAAGGACCGTCCCAGCTAAGAACCGTCCAGCTAAGGACCGTCCCAACTAAGAACCATCCCAACTAAAAACCGTCCCAACTAAGGACCGTCCCAACTAAGAACCGTCCAAGCTGAGGACCATCCCAACTAAGAACCGTCCCAGCTAAGGACCGTCCCAACTAAGAACCGTCCCAACTAAGGACCGTCCCAGCTAAGGACCGTCCCAACTAAGGACCGTCCCAACTAAGGACTGTCCCAACTAAGGACCGCCACAACTAAGCACCGTCCCAACTGAGGACCGTCCCAACTAAGGGCCGTCCCAACTAAGGACCGTCCCAACTAAGGACCGTCCCAACTAAGGACCGCCACAACTAAGCACCGTCCCAGCTAAGGACCGTCCCAAATAAGGACCGTCCCAAATAAGGACCGTCCCAACTAAGGACCGTCCCAACTAAGGACTGTCCCAACTAAGGACCGCCACAACTAAGCACCGTCCCAACTAAGGACCGTCCCAGCTAAGGACCGTCCCAACTAAGGACCGTCCCAACTAAGGACCGCCACAACTAAGCACCGTCCCAGCTAAGGACTGTCCCAACTAAGGACCGTCCCAACTAAGGACCGCCACAACTAAGCACCGTCCCAGCTAAGGACCGTCCCAAATAAGGACCCCCGAAGCTAAGGACCGCCGAAGCTACGGACTTGGAAGACTAAAGTAAGGTACCAAATTAAGCCATAGCCAAAGAGACATCAACGCACCCCAAGCAATGATCCCGCTAGTGAGGTGTGAAGTAGAAGAAATAATCCGTTTTGCAGAATCTTTTGACTGCCACAGGCTTAAATTGAAGCTCATTTTTCAGCTAGAATTATCGTTAATTGAGTTGATCAATTTGAGCATTTGCAAACAATAAATGGATCGTACCTGCATTTATTTTTTTTTTTAATTTATAAAAAATTGAGTTTGTGACTACTGGTCGGTCAATAGCTTATGAAAATCCACTCCGAGACCACCGGGGGCTCACGTCGCATTTCAAGGTTTAACTCTCAATTTAAATACATATTGCTTAAGTAAAGCAAAGAGTTTTCATCGCAGAGCAATTTTTCGTGTATCATTGGATGCGAAAAATGTTGCTGCATGTACTGACAATAGCTTATTTTTGAAATTAAAAATAATTTCTGAGTTACATTGAAAAATCCACGGAAAAACTTATTCCAAGGAAAACTCCTTGAAATTTCGTACAGCTAAACTATTGCGAATTTCAAAACCATCTCTCATCAGTACATGCAGCAAATTTTGGCGCATACAATGATGTTTGAATTATTACTCTACAACAAAAACTCTTGAAAACACAGGTTTTGAAAAATAACCAATTTTTCCCTTCTTTTCGTCAATTATCTCTGTAATTAAGACGAAAATGAGATAAAGTATTTGACACGACCCCAATTTATTTCCAAAAATACATACGTATTCCAAGTTTCAAAGATCTAGATCTTATAAAAAAACGTTAAGGTCATTTCATTGATTCATGCTGATATCTGGCTAGACGGTCCCCTTAAACTTCTTTCTCAACTCAACGCCCCTGCTGTATATGCTTTCGCATTCCCCTATCTCCATACTAAATGGTGCCTTCATCTTCCATCTCTTCGGGACGCTTTTTTTAGCGGTTAGGGAGGCTTAAACTAACATCTAATCTCGAAACTTTCGAGTGCGAGCCCGGGGGTTCTTCGCACACGGAAAGGAAAGGTTTGCCAAAAATTACATAAAAGGTAACCGTCATCGCATCCAAGTGTTTGTTCTGAGGCAAACTCGATGCACGAACCTATCGACTGCATAGGAAACAATTCTAAATAATACCGCTCCCAGCCAGTCTGCACCAGCAGGTCTGCACCAGCAGGTCTGCACCAGCAGGTCTGCACCAGCAGGTCTGCACCAGCAGGTCTGCACCAGCAGGTCTGCACCAGCAGGTCTGCACCAGCAGGTCTGCACCAGCAGGTCTGCACCAGCAGGTCTGCACCAGCAGGTCTGCACCAGCAGGTCTGCACCAGCAGGTCTGCACCAGCAGGTCTGCACCAGCAGGTCTGCACCAGCAGGTCTGCACCAGCAGGTCTGCACCAGCAGGTCTGCACCAGCAGGTCTGCACCAGCAGGTCTGCACCAGCAGGTCTGCACCAGCAGGTCTGCACCAGCAGGTCTGCACCAGCAGGTCTGCACCAGCAGGTCTGCACCAGCAGGTCTGCACCAGCAGGTCTGCACCAGCAGGTCTGCACCAGCAGGTCTGCACCAGCAGGTCTGCACCAGCAGGTCTGCACCAGCAGGTCTGCACCAGCAGGTTAGCACCAGCAGGTTAGCACCAGCAGGTCTGCACCAGCAGGTCTGCACCAGCAGGTCAGCACCAGCAGGTTAGCACCAGCAGGTCTGCACCAGCAGGTCTGCACCAGCAGGTCTGCACCAGCAGGTCAGCACCAGCCAGTCTGCACCAGCAGGTCTGCACCAGCAGGTCTGCACCAGCAGGTCTGCACCAGCAGGTCTGCACCAGCAGGTCTGCACCAGCAGGTCTGCACCAGCAGGTCTGCACCAGCAGGTCTGCACCAGCAGGTCTGCACCAGCAGGTCTGCACCAGCAGGTCTGCACCAGCAGGTCTGCACCAGCAGGTCTGCACCAGCAGGTCTGCACCAGCAGGTCTGCACCAGCAGGTCTGCACCAGCAGGTCTGCACCAGCAGGTCTGCACCAGCAGGTCTGCACCAGCAGGTCTGCACCAGCAGGTCTGCACCAGCAGGTCTGCACCAGCAGGTCTGCACCAGCAGGTCTGCACCAGCAGGTCTGCACCAGCAGGTCTGCACCAGCAGGTCTGCACCAGCAGGTCTGCACTGCAGACCACATCACTTCGTGCAGACCACAGCACGCGTAGCGTACAGGTGCGGCCGCAGCAGGGGTCACTGGGGTCATTGGGTAGTGCGGGTCCTGTAGGTCAGTGAGGGTCCTGTGGGGGCAGTGTGGGTCCTGTGGGGGCAGTGTGGGTCCTGGGGGGGCAGTGTGGGTCCTGGGGGGGGCAGTGTGGGTCCTGTGGGGGCAGTGTGGGTCCTGTGGGGCAGTGTGGGTCCTGTGGGGCAGTGTGGGTCTTGGGGGGGCAGTGTGGGTCCTGTGGGGGCAGTGTGGGTCCTGTGGGGGCAGTGTGGGTCCTGTGGGGGCAGTGTGGGTCCTGTGGGGGCAGTGTGGGTCCTGTGGGGGCAGTGTGGGTCCTGTGGGGGCAGTGTGGGTCCTGTGGGGGCAGTGTGGGTCCTGGGGGGGAGCAGTGTGGGTCCTGGGGGGGCAGTGTGGGTCCTGTGGGGACAGTGTGGGTCCTGGGGGGGCAGTGTGGGTCCTGTGGGGGCAGTGTGGGTCCTGTGGGGGCAGTGTGGGTCCTGTGGGGGGCAGTGTGAGTCCTGTGGAGGCAGTGTGAGTCCTGTGGGGGCAGTGTGGGTCCTGTGGGGGCAGTGTGGGACACACGGGCCCAGCAGTGGGACATACGGGCCCAGCACTGGGACACACGGGCCCAGCAGTGGGACACACGGGCCCAGCAGTGGGACACACGGGCCCAGCAGTGGGACACACGGGCCCAGCAGTGGGACACACGGGCCCAGCAGTGGGACACACAGCCCAGCACTGGGACACACGGACCCAGTACTGAGACACACAGGCCCAGCACTGGGACACACGGGCCCAGCAGTAGGACACACGGGCCCAGCAGTGGGACACACGGGCCCAGCAGTGGGACACACGGGCCCAGCACTGGGACACACGGGCCCAGCAGTGGGACACACGGGCCCAGCACTGGGACACACGGGCCCAGCAGTGGGACAAGCCCCTATGACGTCAAGATGTCAAGGGCGCCAAGGGCTTGCCCTCACACGTCCGTTTAAAGACTCACGACCATCCTCACATGGAGGACTTAAGGGCCACGCCCCTTAAGTCGTGACTACGCGGGGCGGCGGGCAACAAGCCCTGCTCCTTAGTAAGGGCAGATCGATCCTTGGTAAGGGCAGATCGCTTCTTACAAAGGGCAAGTCGATGTTTCGGGAAGGCACGAGAAAAGTTGTCCTCAAGGGCAAAGGGTTTACCTTAATCAGGCCTTAACTTTTTTTGGCTTCGATTGAATCACGCCTAAACTCAGCGACCAAAATAACGATATTTTCAAGGTTACCCTAATTTATTGTTAACCTGAGTCACTTTTAACCTGAGTCAATATTTTCCACTATCTTGGTAAAATTTTCAAGTTACTCCTCCAGTGCCACTTCATCCCAAAAATAACAATGCATGAGGAGAAATAGTTTTTCCTACGTAGTTTTACGGATATTTTTTATTTTAAATGTATCTGCTCTGTAGCAACGCGTTGTATTTCTTTCGTTATACACTGGGTAACTTTTATCTGGGGTTTGCGGTGGTGTATAGCAAAAAGGTGGTTTGTGAGCGGAGGTTAATTGATTATAAGAAAGTTTTAGCCTCCCTTTACCACAACAAAGATGTTCAAAGAGAGGAGGAAGGCACCATTTGTTATGGACATGAGGGAACGTGAAATCTAAGCACAAAGGGCATAAAAACAGGAAGCTAAGAAAGAAGTTCATGAAACAAGATCAAAGTTGAAGAAGGAAGTAGTAGGTGCTGAAAAACAGGACAGCAGTGAACCGAAAAAAGATGGTCCGTAACAAAACAAAAACCTATTCCATTTCAACAAAAAGGAAGCCTACCTAACCTTCAGCTCAGGCCCACACATTGTCCTCCTCGGAGCGCTAATTCCCATAGATACAATAGTTGTATCCTCCTGAGGGGAACAACGTCAACACCAATATGCATCAACATCAATATACATCAACATCAATATACATCAACACCAATATACATCAACACCAATATACATCATCATCAATGTACATCATCATCAATGTACATCAACATCAATGTACATCAACATCAATGTACATCAACATCAATGTACATCAACATCAATGTACATCAACATCAATGTACATCAACACCAACATGCATCAACACCAACATGCATCAACACCAACATGCATCAACACCAACATGCATCAACACCAACATGCATCAACACCAACATGCATCAACACCAACATGCATCAACACCAACGTGCATCAACACCAACGTGCATCAACACCAACGTGCATCAACACCAACGTGCATCAACACCAACGTGCATCAACACCAACATGCATCAACACCAACATGCATCAACACCAACATGCATCAACACCAACATGCATCAACACCAACATGCATCAACACCAACATGCATCAACACCAACATGCATCAACACCAACATGCATCAACACCAACATGCATCAACACCAACATGCATCAACACCAACATGCATCAACACCAACATGCATCAACACCAACATGCATCAACACCAACATGCATCAACACCAACATGCATCAACACCAACATGCATCAACACCAACATGCATCAACACCAACATGCATCAACACCAACATGCATCAACACCAACATGCATCAACACCAACATGCATCAACACCAACATGCATCAACACCAACATGCATCAACACCAACATGCATCAACACCAACATGCATCAACACCAACATGCATCAACATCAATATACAACACCAACATGCATCAACATCAATATACATCAACATCAATATACAACACCAACATGCATCAACACCAACATGCATCAACATCAATATACATCAACATCAATATACATCAACACCAACATGCATCAACACCAACATGCATCAACACCAACATGCATCAACACCAACATGCATCAACACCAACATGCATCAACACCAACATGCATCAACACCAACATGCATCAACACCAACATGCATCAACACCAACATGCATCAACACCAACATGCATCAACACCAACATGCATCAACACCAACATGCATCAACACCAACATGCATCAACACCAACATGCATCAACACCAACAT
Source organism: Morinoia aosen (assembly GCA_030386875.1). NCBI lineage: Eukaryota > Metazoa > Arthropoda > Malacostraca > Amphipoda > Talitridae > Morinoia > Morinoia aosen. The sequence continues at coordinate 22,052,198 of CM059556.1, forward strand.
GCATCAACACCAACATGCATCAACACCAACATGCATCAACACCAACATGCATCAACACCAACATGCATCAACACCAACATGCATCAACACCAACATGCATCAACACCAACATGCATCAACACCAACATGCATCAACACCAACATGCATCAACACCAACATGCATCAACACCAACATGCATCAACACCAACATGCATCAACACCAACATGCATCAACACCAACATGCATCAACACCAACATGCATCAACACCAACATGCATCAACACCAACATGCATCAAAACCAACATGCATCAACACCAACATGCATCAACAACATCAACACGCAACACTTTCATGCCTTCAAATGTTTCGAAATTTAGATTAGATTGAATTAAACTATTTAGTCTGAGGGTCCCTAACGGCAACGAAGGCGTTCCAAAATGAGGAAGGAGGAAAGTACCATTCAGAATGGATTTAAGGGAACGCGGAATCTATGCACAAGGGGCGCAGAAAGAGTAAGCTGAGAAAGAAGTTCACCAATCAAGACAAAAATTGAAGAAGAAAGCAGTAGGTGCTGGATAAAAAACACGAAAAGCAGTGACCCGGAAAGGGTGGTTCGTAACAAAACAAAAAAATTCTATTTGAACAATCAGAATGACTATCTAGTCCTTAATTCGGGACCTCACATCTTCTCCGTTGTGAACGTTAATTTTAATAGATACAATAGTTGTATCCCCCTAAGGGGACCAATACGATTTCTGATACGATAGAAGTGGGGGGATGGAAAGTGGGGAAATGGGGGATAGGGGGGGGGTGCTGATAGAGAAAATGAGGGGGAGGGGGAGGAGTGTTGATGGAGAAGGGGGAAGAGGGAAAGGGGAGGAAGGATGGAGAAGGGGGGGGACAGAAAAGACCTCGACGACCGTCATACCTTCCAATGGGGGAGACAAGGGAGGAGGGGGAGTGGGGGAGTGGGGGAGTGGGAGAAAGTCGTGTTTGCAAAAGATGCGATGTGCACCGCAGCACATCCCTCCCATCCTTTTCATCGCTTTTCATCCCTAGCGCATCCCTCCCAATCTCTCCGTTCCTTTTCATCCCTAGCACATCCCTCTCATCCCATTCATCAGCACATCCCAGCCAGCCTTTCTCATCTCATGGCCCTGGCGTTAACCCCCTCCTGTAAACCCCCTTCCCCCCCCCCCCCCCTCCCCCCCCGGGCTCGTTTCGCATGCGCGCGGCGCGAGTTTTCAAGAGTACTACGCGCGTTTTTTGCGCGCCTGGCCTCTCTCATTCACAAACTCGGCCCATTGAGGCGCTCAAGGGCGCGGGTAAAAGTGCGGCAGGCACGCCATTGTGGCCCTTGTGACACGTGAGCGTAAGGGCCATGTTGCCCGCAGCGATGCCGACGAGGTTAGGTGAGGGCATCGCAAATGAACTGAGACGAACTCGACCAATCAGCGCTGAGAGCTGAGTTTGAAGGTCATTACGGCTCTTTCTTACGGCTCCTCACTACGGCTCTTCACTACGGCGGTACGGATCTTTATCACGGCTCCTCACTACGGCAGTACGGCTCCTCACTACGGCAGTACGGCTCCACACTACGGCAGTACGGCTCCACACTACGGCAGTACGGCTCCACACTACGGCAGAACGGCTCTTCACTACGGCAGTACGGCTCCTCACTACGGCAGTACGGCTCCTCACTACGGCAGTACGGCTCCTCACTACAGCAGTACGGCCCACAAAATGTGAGTACATAAAATCAAATACTCACCGCAACACACCTCTCCCACCCACCCATAAAATGACGTACAAAATGCGCCCATAAAAGGCCCCGTTAACTTGACCATAAGCGTTCCGTCGCCTGCCCATATATTAAGGCGTCGGTTTTCTCGTGTTCTCTGAGCAAAAAACTCTCCATATAAAAAAATGAAACTTTCCAAGAACTTAAGTTCGTGGAAAGGTAACAAATTAAGTTTTATGAGACTAAGTTGTAGTGAAAAGTAGTGAATTTGCTTCAAGTTTGCTGAGAACAAACTAAAGTTTCGCGAATATCTGCATGAAACTGAAATGAAATAAACCCCATCCAAGTTCAATAAAATCCAATCTAATTTCAATAAACCCCAACCTAAGCTCAATGAACCCCAACCTAAGTTCAATAAACCCCAACCTAAGTTCAATAAACCCCAACCTAAGTTCAATAAACCCCAACCTAAGTTCAATAAACCCCAACCTGAGTTCAATAAACCCCAACCTGAGTTGAATAAACCCCAACCTAAGTTCAATAAACCCCAACCTAAGTTCAATAAACCCCAACCTAAGTTCAATAAACCCCAACCTGAGTTCAATAAACCCCAACCTGAGTTCAATAAACCCCAACCTGAGTTCAATAAACCCCAACCTAAGTTCAATAAACCCCAACCTATGTTCAATCAATCCCAACCTAAACTCATTGAACCCCAACCTAAGTTCAATAAACCCCAACCCAAGTTCAATCAACCACAACCTAAGTTCAATAAACCCCAACCTAAGTTCAATAAACCCCAACCTAAGTTCAATAAACCCCAACCTAAGTTTAATAAACCCCAACCTAAGTTCAATAAACCCCAACCTAAGTTCAATAAACCCCAACCTAAGTTCAATAAACCCCAACCTAAGTTCAATAAACTTCAATCTAAGTTCAACAAACCCCAACTAAAGTTTAGTAAACCGGAACCTAAGTTCAACAAACTCAAACAAGCCTCAGTGCAGTAAACCGAAACCTAAGGTTGATATAGTCAAAAATCAAATCCTTTAAACCCAAACAAATTTAAGTTCAGAAAACCCACACCTGATACCAATAAACCCAAACCTAATGCAAATAAATTTAAACCTAAGTCCAGTAAATTCAAACAAACCCAAGTTTAATAAGCCCTAACGTATGTCAAATAAATTCTATCCTAAGTCCAATAAACCCAAACCAGTAAGCCCAAACAAACCCTAATTCAATGAACCCTAACCTAAGTTCAATAAATTCTACCCTAAGTTGAATAACCCCTAAACGTAAGTCCAATAAACTCAAAAAAATCCAAGTCCTATAAAGTCAAACAAACCCAAGACCTACAAAACAAAACCCAAGTCCTACAAACCCAAACCCAAGTCCTACAAACCCAAACCCAAGTCCTACAAACCCAAACCCAAGTCCTACAAACCCAAACCCAAGTCCTACAAACCCAAACCCAAGTCCTACAAACCCAAACCCAAGTCCTACAAACCCAAACCCAAGTCCTACAAACCCAAACCCAAGTCCTACAAACCCAAACCCAAGTCCTACAAACCCAAACCCAAGTCCTACAAACCCAAACCCAAGTCCTACAAACCCAAACCCAAGTCCTACAAACCCAAACCCAAGTCCTACAAACCCAAACCCAAGTCCTACAAACCCAAACCCAAGTACTACAAACCCAAACCCAAGTCCTACAAATCCAAAACGAAGTCCTACAAATCCAAAATCAAGTCCTACAAATCCAAAACCAAGTCTTACAAATCCAAAACCAAGTCCTACAAATCCAAACCCAAGTCCTACAAACCCAAACCCAAGTCTTACAAACCCAAACCCAAGTCCTACAAGCCCAAACCCAAGTCCTACAAACCCAAACCCAAGTCCTACAAACCCAAACCCAAGTCCTACAAACCCAAACCCAAGTCCTACAAACCCAAACCCAAGTCCTACAAATCCAAACCCAAGTCCTACAAACCCAAACCCAAGTCCTACAAACCCAAACCCAAGTCCTACAAACCCAAACCCAAGTCCCACAAACCCAAACCCAAGTCCCACAAACCCAAACCCAAGTCCTACAAAACCAAACCCAAGTCCTACAAAACCAAACCCAAGTCCTACAAAACCAAACCCAAGTCCTACAAAACCAAACCCAAGTCCTACAAAACCAAACCCAAGTCCTACAAAACCAAACCCAAGTCCTACAAAACCAAACCCAAGTCCTACAAAACCAAAACCAAACCCAAGTCCTACAAAACCAAAACCAGACCCAAGTCCTACAAAACCAAAACCAGACCCAAGTCCTACAAAACCAAACCCAAGTCCTACAAAACCAAACCCAAGTCCTACAAAACCAAACCCAAGCCCTACAAAACCAAACCCAAGTCCTACAAAACCAAACCCAAGTCCTACAAAACCAAACCCAAGTCCTACAAAACCAAACCCAAGTCCTACAAAAACCAAACCCAAGTCCTACAAAACCAAACCCAAGTCCTACAAAACCAAACCCAAGTCCTACAAAACCAAACCCAAGTCCTACAAAACCAAAACCAAACCCAAGTCCTACAAAACCAAAACCAAACCCAAGTCCTACAAAACCAAAACCAGACCCAAGTCCTACAAAACCAAACCCAAGTCCTACAAAACCAAACCCAAGTCCTACAAAACCAAACCCAAGTCCTACAAAACCAAACCCAAGTCCTACAAAACCAAACCCAAGTCCTACAAAACCAAACCCAAGTCCTACAAAACCAAACCCAAGTCCTACAAAAACCAAACCCAAGTCCTACAAAACCAAACCCAAGTCCTACAAAACCAAACCCAAGTCCTACAAAACCAAACCCAAGTCCTACAAAACCAAACCCAAGTCCTACAAAACCAAACCCAAGTCCTACAAAAACCAAACCCAAGTCCTACAAAAACCAAACCCAAGTCCTACAAAACCAAACCCAAGCCCTACAAAACCAAACCCAAGTCCTACAAAACCAAACCCAAGTCCTACAAAACCAAACCCAAGTCCTACAAAACCAAACCCAAGTCCTACAAAAACCAAACCCAAGTCCTACAAAAACCAAACCCAAGTCCTACAAAAACCAAACCCAAGTCCTACAAAACCAAACCCAAGTCCTACAAAACCAAACCCAAGTCCTACAAAACCAAACCCAAGTCCTACAAAACCAAACCCAAGTCCTACAAAACCAAAACCAAACCCAAGTCCTACAAAACCAAAACCAGACCCAAGTCCTACAAAACCAAACCCAAGTCCTACAAAACCAAACCCAAGTCCTACAAAACCAAACCCAAGTCCTACAAAACCAAACCCAAGTCCTACAAAACCAAACCCAAGTCCTACAAAACCAAACCCAAGTCCTACAAAACCAAACCCAAGTCCTATAAATTTAAACCCAAGTTCAATAAACCCATAAAAATACAAACCCCAGATCAGTAAAGCCAAGTAACTGCGCGCAACTTCCAAACAAAGCAACGACAGCACAGCATTCCAGCACACAAGAGACCGCAAAGTATTTCCTTTCTAAAGGCAGGCGCATGTTCGCATTAATATTCGGGCTTCATTAACAACATTCAAGATTCAAATCAAATATTCCAGCTTCATTAACAACACTCAAGATTCTTATCAAATGTTCAAACCTCATTAACAACATTCAAGGTTCTAATTAAATATTCAAAACTCATTAATAAATTGTTATTCCATGGAGCCATTAGAGAATTCCAGGGAGTCTGGAACGGTCGAGAATTTCCTAACGAACTCGACACCACGGTAGAGGAAACAAGGTAGAATTATTTCTATGGGAGAAAATACACCTCCTTTGTTCGGCTAGCCCATAGAAAGGCTTTATTTCAATGACGTCTCCAAAACGCCATGTCGTTAGACCAATAGCGGAGCCAGATTTACGGTAGCAGTGCTACCAGACGCAATATGAGCGCTGCTATTGGTTCGTTGCCGTGACGTCAGCAAAACCACACCGTCAACGAAAGAAAGACTGGTTTGACCCTACCTGTTTTCTTTGCCATGCTCGACGCCCCCTGGTGATGCATGGCGACATGCAGTTACGTCGACTTACGCCTGTGTCGGCGTAGCTGCGTCATGACAAAGAACGGGGGTGGAATTTCCGAGACTTTAAAGTCGTCGTAGCGATGTAAGTCACAGCGTAAGTTCTTCCATGTGACAAATTTCTAAATAATTTACGTAGTCGTAGAGATAAAAGTCAGAGTGTAAGTTCTTTCATGGGATCTATTTGGGGATATTTTACGTCGTCGTAGAAATTCAGGTCATAGCGTAAGTTCTTTTATGGGGTCTATTTAAAAATAATTCATGTCGTCGTAGAGGTACAGGTCATGGCGTAAGTTCTTCTAAATGGACTTGCATTGTCAGCTGGTCCTATTCTACCTCTCCAGTTATCTACATACAAAGAAGACACACAGACACAACACACACGCGAACAAGACACACACACACATACAACACACACACACACAAGACACACACACACACAAGACACACACACAAGACACACACACAAGACACACACACAAGACACACACACAAGACACACACACAAGACACACACACAAGACACACACACAACACAACAACACAACACACACACAAGACACACACACAAGACACACACACAAGACACACACACAAGACACACACACACAAGACACACACACAAGACACACACACACACACAAGACACACACACAAGACACACACACACAAGACACACACACAAGACACACACACAAGACACACACACAAGACACACACACAAGACACACACACAACACACACACAAGACACACACACAACACACACACAAGACACACACACAACACACACACAAGACACACACACAACACAACACACACACAAGACACACACAAGACACACACACAACACAAGACACACACAAGACACACACAAGACACACACAACACAACACACAAACAAGACACACACACAAACAAGATACACACAAGACACACACACACACAAGACACACACACACAAGACACACACACACAATACAACAACACCAGCCATCGCGCCGAGGCAGGAGCGCGTTGTATCTTCCATGGGAAGAGGCGCGCTGTCTTCCGGGTCGTGATGGCGGCCGTGGCCATCATCGGCTGCCGTCATCAGCTTGCATCATTTCGTGAGTTTTCACCATTGTTGCCATCATCAGTTTCCATAATTACCATCATCAGTTTCCATAATTACCATCATCAGTTTCCATAATTACCATCATCAGTTTCCATAATTACCATCATCAGTTTCCATAATTACCATCATCAGTTTCCATAATTACCATCATCAGTTTCCATAATTACCATCATCAGTTTCCATAATTACCATCATCAGTTTCCATAATTACCATCATCAGTTTCCATAATTACCATCATCAGTTTCCATAATTACCATCATCAGTTTCCATAATTACCATCATCAGTTTCCATAATTACCATCATCAGTTTCCATAATTACCATCATCAGTTTCCATAATTACCATCATCAGTTTCCATAATGACCATCATCAGTTTCCATAATGACCATCATCAGTTTCCATAATGACCATCATCAGTTTCCATAATTACCATCATCAGTTTCCATAATTACCATCATCAGTTTCCATAATAACCATCATCAGTTTCCATAATAACCATCATCAGTTTCCATAATAACCATCATCAGTTTCCATAATAACCATCATCAGTTTCCATAATAACCATCATCAGTTTCCATAATAACCATCATCAGTTTCCATAATAACCATCATCAGTTTCCATAATAACCATCATCAGTTTCCATAATTACCATCATCATCAGTTTCCATAATTACCATCATCATCAGTTTCCTTGATTACCATCATCATCAGTTTCCTTGATTACCATCATCATCAGTTTCCTTGATTACCATCATCATCAGTTTCCTTGATTACCATCATCATCAGTTTCCTTGATTACCATCATCAATTTCCTTGATTGCCATCATCGGTTTCCATGATCGCCATCATCGGTTTCCTTGATTGCCATCATCGGTTTCCAGAATTGCCATCATCGGTTTCCAGAATTGCCATCATCGGTTTCCAGAATTGCCATCATCGGTTTCCTTGATTACCATCATCAGTTTCCATGATGGCCATCATCAGTTTCCATGATGGCCATCATCAGTTTCCATGATGGCCATCATCAGTTTCCATGATGGCCATCATCAGTTTCCATGATGGCCATCATCAGTTTCCATGATGGCCATCATCAGTTTCCATGATGGCCATCATCAGTTTCCATGATTGCCATCATCAGTTTCCACCATTGCTTTCACCGATTGTGAGAGCAATTGGTTGTGTGTTGCGCCGGGTGGGAGAGCAGCGCTGGGGAGAGAGAGCAGCGCTGGGGAGAGAGAGCAGCGCTGGGGAGAGAGAGCAGCGCTGGGGAGAGAGAGCAGCGCTGGGGAGAGAGAGCAGCGCTGGGGAGAGAGAGCAGCGCTGGGGAGAGAGAGCAGCGCTGGGGAGAGAGAGCAGCGCTGGGGAGAGAGAGCAGCGCTGGGGAGAGAGAGCAGCGCTGGGGAGAGAGAGCAGCGCTGGGGAGAGAGAGCAGCGCTGGGGAGAGAGAGCAGCGCTGGGGAGAGAGAGCAGCGCTGGGGAGAGAGAGCAGCGCTGGGGAGAGAGAGCAGCGCTGGGGAGAGAGAGCAGCGCTGGGGAGAGAGAGCAGCGCTGGGGAGAGAGAGCAGCGCTGGGGAGAGAGAGCAGCGCTGGGGAGAGAGAGCAGCGCTGGGGAGAGAGAGCAGCGCTGGGGAGAGAGAGCAGCGCTGGGGAGAGAGAGCAGCGCTGGGGAGAGAGAGCAGCGCTGGGGAGAGAGAGCAGCGCTGGGGAGAGAGAGCAGCGCTGGGGAGAGAGAGCAGCGCTGGGGAGAGAGAGCAGCGCTGGGGAGAGAGAGCAGCGCTGGGGAGAGAGAGCAGCGCTGGGGAGAGAGAGCAGCGCTGGGGAGAGAGAGCAGCGCTGGGGAGAGAGAGCAGCGCTGGGGAGAGAGAGCAGCGCTGGGGAGAGAGAGCAGCGCTGGGGAGAGAGAGCAGCGCTGGGGAGAGAGAGCAGCGCTGGGGAGAGAGAGCAGCGCTGGGGAGAGAGAGCAGCGCTGGGGAGAGAGAGCAGCGCTGGGGAGAGAGAGCAGCGCTGGGGGGGGTGAGAGAGGGGGGGGTGAGAGAGGGGGGGGTGAGAGAGGGGGGGGTGAGAGAGGGGGGGGTGAGAGAGGGGGGGGTGAGAGAGGGGGGGGTGAGAGAGGGGGGGGTGAGAGAGGGGGGGGTGAGAGAGGGGGGGGTGAGAGAGGGGGGTGAGAGAGGGGGGGTGAGAGAGGGGGGGTTGAGAGAGGGGGGTTGAGAGAGGGGGGTTGAGAGAGGGGGGTTGAGAGAGGGGGGTTGAGAGAGGGGGTTGAGAGAGGGGGTTGAGAGAGGGGGGTTGAGAGAGGGGGGTTGAGAGAGGGGGGTTGAGAGAGGGGGGTTGAGAGAGGGGGGTTGAGAGAGGGGGGTTGAGAGAGGGGGGTTGAGAGAGGGGGGTTGAGAGAGGGGGGGTGAGAGAGGGGGGGTGAGAGAGGGGGGGTTGAGAGAGGGGGGGTTGAGAGAGGGGGGTGAGAGAGGGGGGTGAGAGAGGGGGGTTGAGAGAGGGGGGTTGAGAGAGGGGGGTTGAGAGAGGGGGGTTGAGAGAGGGGGGTTGAGAGAGGGGGGTTGAGAGAGGGGGGGTTGAGAGAGGGGGGTTGAGAGAGGGGGGTTGAGAGAGGGGGGTTGAGAGAGGGGGGTTGAGAGAGGGGGGTTGAGAGAGGGGGGTTGAGAGAGGGGGGTTGAGAGAGGGGGGTGAGAGAGGGGGGTTGAGAGGGGGGTGAGAGAGGGGGGTGAGAGAGGGGGGTGAGAGAGGGGGGTGAGAGAGGGGGGTGAGAGAGGGGGGTGAGAGAGGGGGGTGAGAGAGGGGGGTGAGAGAGGGGGGTGAGAGAGGGGGGTGAGAGAGGGGGGTGAGAGAGGGGGGTGAGAGAGGGGGGTGAGAGAGGGGGTGAGAGAGGGGGGTGAGAGAGGGGGGTGAGAGAGGGGGGTGAGAGAGGGGGGTGAGAGAGGGGGGTGAGAGAGGGGGGTGAGAGAGGGGGGTGAGAGAGGGGGGTGAGAGAGGGGGGTGAGAGAGGGGGGTGAGAGAGGGGGGTGAGAGAGGGGGGTGAGAGAGGGGGGTGAGAGAGGGGGGTGAGAGAGGGGGGTGAGAGAGGGGGGTGAGAGAGGGGGGTGAGAGAGGGGGGTGAGAGAGGGGGGTGAGAGAGGGGGGTGAGAGAGGGGGGTGAGAGAGGGGGTGAGAGAGGG